>OW388296.1:35737964-36283250 GCA_936450465.1 Gibbula magus
TTTATACCATATGTTATTCACCAGTGACTGGTCAAATGTATTTAACCCGCTTTCGCTTGTTATGTAAGTTTTACAAGGAGCTCTTGTAATAAATACGGTTTCCTCAAAGAATTTGTTTGATATTCTCAATATGAACTGTGATCTCCCCATCCCCAATGATAAGCTCTCCTTCCATGTGATATTGTAACTAAACTTGGTATGCAGTAAGGTTATAGTATACACAAATGCCTATTACTATGAACTGTTTCATTAGTCTGTTCTTGGGAGCAGGTTGGACTTGTCTGTGCTACCTTATCACATAAACTATGAAAAGGAATAGGGAAGAGCGATTGCACGTTAACTTCAACAAACCAAGTGTTATGTTTCAGGAGACCAGACAACACCAAGTTCATCGGCACATTCAAGAAGAAGCAGCACCTCATTGACGTGGTGGAGACGGTGTTCCGGGGAGCCATGAAAGGCAAGCTGATGGTAACAAGTCCCCTAGACCCCAGCGACGTGCCTCAATATGATCTGCTGTACAAGGATATATGACCTGGTCCTTTCATACTTTGATTTGATCTGCAGAATATCATGTACCATACAAGGATACAACCTGCAGGATATTGTACAAGACTTATTATACCAGGACATATGACCTGCAGGATATTGTATAAGACTTACTATACCAGGACATATGATCTGCACGGTAGTGTATAAGCCTTGCTGTACAAGGATATATGACCTGCACGGTAGTGTATAAGCCTTGCTGTACAAGGATTTATGACCTGCAGGATATTGTATAAGATTTACTATACCAGGACATATGACCTGCAGGCTATTGTATAAGACTTGCTGTACAAGGATTTATGACCTGCAGGATATTGTATAAGATTTACTATACCAGGACATATGACCTGCAGGATATTGTATAAGACTTACTATACCAGGACATATGATCTGCACGGTAGTGTATAAGCCTTGCTGTACAAGGATATATGACCTGCACGGTAGTGTATAAGCCTTGCTGTACAAGGATTTATGACCTGCAGGATATTGTATAAGATTTACTATACCAGGACATATGACCTGCAGGCTATTGTATAAGACTTGCTGTACAAGGATTTATGACCTGCAGGATATTGTATAAGATTTACTATACCAGGACATATGACCTGCAGGATATTGTATAAGACTTACTATACCAGGACATATGATCTGCACGGTAGTGTATAAGCCTTGCTGTACAAGGATTTATGACCTGCAGGATATTGTATAAGATTTACTATACCAGGACATATGACCTGCAGGCTATTGTATAAAACTTGCTGTACAAGGATACATGACCTGCAGGATATTGTATAAGCCTTGCTGTACAAGGATACATGACCTGCAGGATATTGTATAAGCCTTGCTGTACAAGGATACAGGACCTGCAGGATATTGTATAAGCCTTGCTGTACAAGGATACAGGACCTGCAGGATATTGTATAAGCCTTGCTGTACAAGGATACAGGACCTGCAGGATATTGTATAAGACTTGCTGTACAAAGATATATGACCTGCAGGATATTGTATAAGCCTTGCTGTACAAGGATTTATGACCTGCAGGATATTGTATAAGACTTACTATACCAGGACATATGACCTGTAGGATATTGTATAAATATCTGCTTTACCAGGATATATGACCTGTTTGATATTGTTTAAGACCTGCTATTAGGGGTGACCCATAAAGACTATTGCGACTGACTATTGCGATAGCCACAGTCTATTGTGACCTACTATTGCAATAACTATTACTATAGTTTATCATTAAACAAAAAAGAACAATTCGAGAATAAACAGTGTTTTATTGTCTTTACTTTGAACTTTCTTCTTCCAAAGTGACAGAATTTAGTGCAAAAGACACAAGGATGATAACTCTTACATCTTCTTGTTGTTATTTTTAGCCGTCTGTGATCTGTTCGGAGTGTTCCAGTATTTTTAGCTAATCAGACCTGAAAGGCCAGATGTGCTTATGGCATGGGCGGTCGTCCTTCCATAAACTTTAAACATTATCTTCTCCAAAACCACTGCATCCCCAAAGCTGTATTTTGTGAGTGTGTACCGGGCACCTAGGGGATCAAAGTTTGTCATCATGAATTCAAACGCCCACAAATATGGCCACCAGAGATGTTATAAGTAAAAGCTTTAAGCGACTTCTTCTCCGAAAACCTTGATATAGGACTGTAAAATTTTGTCATTAACATCTGGACAGGTACAAGTTTGTAAATTAAATTTAGTTGTGATAAATTATGAAATATGAATTTTGCAGGGGTTACACCCTAAAAGCTTCAAATGACTTGAACAAGTGTTTGCCACTAACATGACAATGTCCCCCGCCTCCAACGTTGAGTCATGTAAGACACATTTTCTAAATGTGGTTCTTCTTATATTGCAGTTCTGGTAAAAAAATGTCATTATGGCATCAAATGTGAAGACATTGCGTGCTACGGTTCATGACATAGCATTAACAAGAATGTGGTCACAGTGTTATGACTGGTGTCTGCATAATTCCCCAATGACATGTCACCAAATTTCAAGATAATGGATGCTAAGGGTTAATAACAGTGTTTATTTCGAACCCTGTCAAGGTCATGCAATTCGACTGGTGTCTGCATAGTCACCCATTGTAGGCTTGTACCAAAATTGAAGACACTGGATGCAACGGTTCATGAGATATCGCGTAAACAAGAAATGTGACGTACGTACGGATGCTGCTGAATACATAGTCCCCCGTGCCGTGTTGCAGGATCAATCTTTAATTCTTTGGTTCTGGCAGGGGTTCATATAAACGTTTATTTTTCATCTCAGAAACCAATGACCCTAGAACACTCTGCCTTTGAGGATATCAGCTATGTTTAGTCAATATCAAGAGTTAAAAAAAAAAGAGCCATTGGCTAAAGATTAAGATATACCTTAAAAACCTATTTTCATCTTCTTCTCCAGTTCCAAAAGGTCTAGAAAGCTGAAATGTTGTGTGAAGACTCTTTGGCTAAAGGGGATTCTAAATTGTTGATTTCATGACCCCATGACCCCAAATGGGGTCACGGGGGTCATGACCTTAAAAACCTAATTTCATCTTCTTCAGTTCAAAAAGGTCTAGAGAGTTGAAAAGTTGTGTGCAGACTCCTTGGCTATTAAATTGGGATATTAAATTGTGGATTTGGTGGGGGGCTTGGTTTAACTTGTAGAGGCAATGGGGCAGGATATATTTTATGGCTTTGTGACAACAACCATTAGCTTGCAGCTGAAAAATGGACTCAGCCAAACACCCTGCAATGCCCATATATGAATAGGGATTTTTTCCAAATGAACACACTTAAGATTTACATGATGTTATAAAGATGTTATTATGAAAATGTCTGTATCAAATGGTTTTTGAGAAGAAGTCATTTAAAGATTTGAGGGTGGAATCACTGCCACGCCCATATTTGACAAGGGTCAAAATGAACAAACATGAAACTACATGAAAAAATAGAGCCATGGGCTCTGTAGCTCATCAGGATTTCATTGATTTACTATCTAAAGTTGAATATTTAAGATATTTAAGTTATTGTTTACAAGCAAAAGATAGGTTCTTAGATCATGACCACTGTGACCCCATTTGGGGTCACAGGGTCACATAATCTACAATTTAGATTCCCCATTGGCCAAGGAGTCTGCACACAACTTTTCAGCTCTCTAAACGTTTTGGAACTGGAGAAGAATATGAAAATAGGTTTTTAAGGATGTGACCCCTGTGCCCCAATTTGGGGTCACAGGGTCACGAAATCTACAATTTAGAATCCCCATTGGCCAAGGAGTCTGCACACAACTTTTCAGCTCTCTAGACCTTTTGGAACTGGAGAAGAAGATGAAAATAAGTTTTTAATGATGTGACCCTGTTGACCCCATTTGGGGTCACGGGGTCACGAAATCTACAATTTAGAATCCCCATTGGCCAAGGAGTCTGCACACAACTTTTCAGCTCTCTAGACCTTTTGGAACTGGAGAAGAAGAAGAAAATAAGTTTTTAAGGATGTGACCCCGGTGACCCCATTTGGGGTCACAGGGTCAAGAAATCTACAATTTAGAATCCCCATTGGCCAAGGAGTCTGCACACAACTTTTCAGCTCTCTAGACCTTTTGGAACTAACTGGAAAAGAAGATGAAAATAGGTTTTTAAGGATGTGACCCCTGTGACCCCATTATGGGTCACGGGGTCACGAAATCTACAATTTAGAATCCCCATTGGCCAAGGAGTCTGCACACAACTTTTCAGCTCTCTAAACGTTTTGGAACTGAAGAAGAAGATGAAAATAGGTTTTTAAGGATGTGACCCCTGTGACCCCATTTGGGGTCATGGGGTCACGAAATCTACAATTTAGAATTCCCATTGGCCAAGGAGTCTGCACACAACTTTTCATCTCTCTAGACCTTTTGGAACTGAAGAAGAAGATGAAAATAGGTTTTTAAGGATGTGACCCCTGTGACCCCATTTTGGGTCATGGGGTCACGAAATCTACAATTTAGAATCTCCATTGGCCAAGGAGCCTGCACATAAAATTTCAGCTCTGTGGAATCATTGGTTCTGGAGAAGAAGTCGAAAAAGCGAAAAGTTTACGGATGGACGGACGCCGGACACCATGCCATGCCATAAGCCCATCGGGCCTTTCAGGCCTGATGAGCTAATAAAAAGGTTAATCTGAAAATTTCAGCTTCCTATGCCAACTGGTTTCGGAAAAGAAGTCGTTTTAGGGTTTTAGGGAAATTGCCTGCCACGCCCATATTGGGTGGGTGGGAGGGCATCGGTCGGGATAAAATGTACAACAAAAGATACCCTAGATGCAAGGTATCTCCCCGCCAAATTTCAACTTTGGTGGTGTAGCAGTTTTGGAGAAGAAGTTGAAAATGTGAAAAGTATTTGGGGTCACAGGGTCACCAAATGTACAATTTAGATTCCCCATTGGCTAAGGAATCTGTAAACAACATTTCAGTTTTCCCAAGCTTTTGGTACTGGAGAAGAAGATCGGTTTTTCAGGTCATCGCATCCAAGGATGCTCTGGTTGCAGAGTTGTTGTCTTGTAATACGGGTCTGTTAATGGAAGCGAAGATGGCACTGTCCTGTCATGGAAAAGACGTTTGGAATAAAACCTAGGAATGGCATTCATAAAATTAGTGTTATTCACGAGTTCATTCACAGAGTCCAAGAGGGGGAAATAAGCTAGGAGCTCTAGTTGGAGGCAGCAATGCCAAACATATAAATCCTCAGGTTTAAGTTCTGGATCAGGTAAGTCAGGGAAACTGCAACAAGGATAAGTTTATAGTGAAAAACCAGCCTGAAAATAGATTGTAAAAGTAGTCCCAAAACAGACAAACTTTCCTCTTCAACTTGTCATATCTTACCAGATGAACACACAGAGAGAATATGATTTTCAAAACAAAGCAAGCCGAAAGGGAGGTAACCCTGGTGCGAATAAGCAACAGAGACCATTAAAAACATTATATTTTTTCTCTATATTCGGTGCATATCTCCAAATGTTGTGGATGAAGGCAGCACAATCCTCAGGGATCGTTTACACAAAAAAACAACCCCTGGGACCACGCCCTAAAGATCTTTATTTGTTGTCTTCTATATAGTAGCAACAGCCGAAAGATTAAATCTTTTTAATGGGAATTATTAATTGTAACTTTGGTGACTCTCATAATCACCATGCCCAAAAACCTTACTGTCATCTTCTCCTCCAGAAGATAAAAGTCCTAGAAGGTTGATATTTTTTGTACAGGCTTATTTGCTAATGCTGTTTCAAAGAATTTGTAGCTGTGGTCACACACACACAAAAAAACTATTGTTTTCTCCAAATATTGTACCATTTTGTATCAATATTTGGTGAATATGTTTGCACTGGTTAAACTGGATGGGTCCAACAGATTTTCTTCAAATTCAGTGTCAAGTCATGTTGCCATCATGCAGACACTCAACATAAACAATGCAAAACCTGATGAGCTGCAGAGCCCAATGGCTCTTATTTTATATAAATAAATATACATATATTTACACAAACATATACAAAAACAGTTGCAACAATGTAACAAATGTCTTCACTTTCCCCTGCATGTACTTCATGGGTTGAGGAATATAGACTCACCTACCGGTAAGTAACTGTTAAATGTAATAGCCACAGTAATGATATTGTATACTGTCATTTACATTTTAAAACTTCTGTTTTCACATTATCTTAGAATCATTAACCTGAATCCTACAAAAGTAAAAACTGATTACTTTCATTTCAGCTTGATCACTGCAGTAATTGTTAAAGATTTAAGCATACTCCTTACAATTATCTGCACAGAGTTGTGCACAATTCTTTGATAAACAGACACTGCCACATCCAATGTTTTTCTTCTTAGTGGCAGGGGTCCCAATGTGTTAAAGTTGTAAGAGTGGAACGAAGCATGTGTCAGGTGTCCATCCTCCTCCTGATCACTGTCCGGGGACAACCCGGAGGTGTTCTGGTTGAATGAATGAAGCATGTGTCAGGTGTCCATCTATTCCTGTTCACTGTCGGATGACAACAGAATATGGGTGCCATGAATGAAGCATGCGTCTCAATATCCTGCTGATCACTGTCCAGGGACAACACTGAGTCATTCTTGCTCCTCATCACTATCCGGGGACAGCTCTGAGTCTTCCTGGTGGAAGTGAATGAAGCATGTGTCAGGTGTCTATCTCCTGGTCACTATCCGGGGACAGCTCCGAGTCGATACGGTTGAAGTGATTGAAGCATGTGTCAGGTGTCCATCTCCTCTTGGTCACTGTCGGGGGACAGCTCTGAGTCGTCCTGGTTGAAGTCCCACAGCTCTGACAGCGCATTTACTGCAACATAACAAACAATTTCCTTAAAGTCATTTATTAGGTAGTAGGTAACTAGGTAAATTCATTATAAAGAGGACACGAGACAAACTTCTTTGCAATACCACTTTATGAAACAGGTTAATGACTTAATGATCCTTGTTTTTTTTATTAGCTCATCAGGCCTGAATTGCACATGTAAATTGTGTTTGAAGAGATGTAATAATGCAATACAGTGAGTGAATGTAGCACACATGTATGTCGGGCTGAAGAGCCGTTATAATTCTATACAGTGAGTGAATGTAGCACACATGTATATCAGGTTTTAGGTCATGGCCCCTGTGACTCATATTTAGTGCCACAGGCTCACAAAATATACAATTTTGATTCCCCTTTGGCTAGGGAGTCTGTACACAACATTCCAACCTCCTACAGCCTTTCATACTGGAGAAAAATAGAGCCATGGGCTCTGTAGCTCATCAGGATTTCATTGATTATTATCTAAGGTTGAATATCTTAGTTATATCAAGTAATACATTGTTAACAAGAAAAGATAGGTTTTTTAGACCATGACCCCTGTGACCCAACTTTGGAGTCACAGGGTCACCAATCCTACAATTACAATTTCACCTCTCTACAGCTTTACATACTTAAGATAAAGATGAATATAGGTTTTTGGGTCATGACCCGTGACCTAGATTGGGGTCACAGGGTCACAAAATCTACAATTTTGAATCCCCATTGGCCAAGGAGTCTGCACACAACTTTTCAGCTCTCTAGACCTTTTGGAACTTGAGAAGAAGATAAAAATAGATTTTTAAGGATGTGACCCCTGTGACCCCATTTGGGGTCATGGGGTCACAGAATCTACAATTTAGTATCCCCATTGGCCAAGGAGTCTGCACACAACTTTTCAGCTCTCTAGACCTTTTGGAACTTGAGAAGAAGATAAAAATAGATTTTTAAGGATGTGACCCCTGTGACCCCATTTGGGGTCATGGGGTCACAGAATCTACAATTTAGTATCCCCATTGGCCAAGGAGTCTGCACACAACTTTTCAGCTCTCTAGACCTTTTGGAACTTGAGAAGAAGATAAAAATAGATTTTTAAGGATGTGACCCCTGTGACCCCATTTGGGGTCATGGGGTCACAGAATCTACAATTTAGTATCCCCATTGGCCAAGGAGTCTGCACACAACTTTTCAGCTCTCTAGACCTTTTGGAACTTGAGAAGAAGATAAAAATAGATTTTTAAGGATGTGACCCCTGTGACCCCATTTGGGGTCATGGGGTCACAGAATCTACAATTTAGTATTCCCATTGGCCAAGGAGTCTGCACACAACTTTTCATCTCTCTAGACCCTTTGGAACTGGAGAAGAAGATGAAAGTAGGTTTTTAAGGATGTGACCCCTGTGACCCCATTTGGGGTCATGTGGTCATTAATCTACAATTTAGTATCCCCCATTGGCCAAGGAGTCTGTACACAACTTTTCAGCTCTCTTGACCTTTTGGAACTGGAGAAGAAGATGAAAATAGGTTTTTAAGGATGTGACCCCTTTGACCCCATTTGGGGTCACGGGGTCACGAAATCTACAATTAAGAATCCCCATTGGCCAAGGAGTATGCACATCAAATTTTAGCTCTGTGGAGTCATTGGTTCTGGAGAAGAAGTCGAAAATGCGCAAAGTTTACGAACGGATGGACGCCGGACGCCATGCCATGCCATAAGCCCATCGGGCCTTTCAGGCCTGATGAGCTAAAAAGATGAAAATAGCTTTTTAGGTCATGACCCCTGTGACCCATATTTGGGGTCAAAGGTCAATCTATGATTTAGAATCCCCTTTGGCCTAGGAGTCTGTACACAACATTTCAGCGCTCTAGAGTCACTGGTTCTGGAGAAGAAGTCGAAAATGTGAAAAGTTTACGGATGAATGGATGGATGGATGGACGGACAGACGGACACTATGCCTTTTAGGCCTGATGAGCTAAACAGCTTTTGGAAGCAACCTACAACGGTTGCAGAGGAGGAGAAGCATAAAGTACTTACACTCTGCCTCCTGAGTGCCTGGCAAGTGCTTGTAGAGTGAGGTGAGGGCGCACACAAGAGCTACATAGTCATCCTGCAGTTCCCAGTCCCGTTCAGCAAGCATGTGTGGATGTCGCTGCTGGCAGTGGTGAGTGAGCAGCAGTCCGCTGTGCAGTGTGTGCAGCACCCGTCTAGGCAGCTCCCTCTCCACTGCATAGTGCTGGTACAGGCGCAGTAGGCAGGTCACCAGACACCGACCAATCTTCACAAAAACAAACAGTGTCAATAATCAACTAAAATGCAAATACCAACAAATGAAACCATTCAAGGTCAGCAGTTACATCAGTTCAAGAAGATAGAGAAATTATTATATGAGTACACACCTCGGAGCCACAGAGACAGTCGTGTGACAAGATGGAGGTGCTACAACCAGGCTCCATCAACATCTGGCTGAGGCAGGTCACTGTCTGAAATATACATGCTAAATAGTCATTGGCTTTGTACCTGTTTAAGATTAACATTGCTTTAAATTCAAAACTCAAAAGTGACAGAGTATGTTGATGAAAATCAAACCATTGTGAGGGAGGAGGGAGGGAGGGAGAGTGGGGTGTGAGAGAGAAGGGAGGAGGGAGGGAGAGTGGGGTGTGAGAGAGGAGGGAGGAAAAGTTGGGTGTGAGAGAGAAGGGAGGAAAGAGAGTGGGGTGTGAGGGTGGAGGAAGAGTTGGGTGTGAGAGAGAAGGGAGGAAAGAGAGTGGGGTGTGAGGGTGTAGGGTGGAGGGAGAGTGTAGTGTGAGGGATGAGGGTGGGAGGGTTGGGTGTAGGGAAGAGGGAGAGTGGGGTGTTGGGAAGAGGGAGGAGGGAGGAGGGAGGAGGGAGGAGAGTGGGGTGTGAGGGAGGAGGGAGGGAGGGAGAATGGGGTGTGAGGGAGGAGGGAGGGAGGGAGAATGGGGTGTGAGGGAGGAGGGAGGGAGGGAGGGAATGTGGGGTGTGAGGGAGGAGGGAGAGTGGGGTGTGAGGGAGGAGGGAGAGTGGGGTGTTGGGAAGAAGGAGGAGGGAGAGTGGGGTGTGAGGGAGGAGGGAGAGTGGGGTGTGAGGGAGGAGGGAGGAGGGAGGGAGGGAGAATGGGGTGTGAGGGAGGGAGAATGGGGTGTGAGGGAGGAGGGAGGGAGGGAGGGAATGTGGGGTGTGAGGGAGGAGGGAGGGAGGGAGGGAATGTGGGGTGTGAGGGAGGAGGGAGGGAGGGAGGGAATGTTGGGTGTGAGGGAGGAGGGAGGGAGGGAGGAGGGAGAGTGTAGTGAGAGTGGGGTGTGAGGGAGGGGTGTGAGGGAGGAGAGGGAGAGTGGGGTGTGAGGGAGGAGGGAGGAGGGAGGGAGGAGGGAGAATGGGGTGTGAGGGAGGAGGGAGGGAGGGAATGTGGGGTGTGAGGGAGGAGGAAGGGAGGGAGAGTGGGGTGTGAGGGAGGAGGGAGAGTGTAGTGAGAGTGGGGTGTGAGGGAGGGGTGTGAGGGAGGAGGGAGGGGTGTGAGGGAGGAGAAAGGAGGGAGAGTGTAGCGTGAGGGAGGAGGGAGGGAGAGTGGGGTGTGAGGGAGGAGGGAGGGAGGGAGAGTGGGGTGTGTGGGAGGAGAAAGGAGGGAGAGTGTAGCGTGAGGGAGGAGGGAGGGAGGGAGGGAGGGAGAGTGGGGTGTGAGGGAAGAGGGAGGGAGGGAGGGAGAGTGGGGTGTGAGGGAGGAGAAAGGAGGGAGAGTGTAGTGTGAGGGAGGGAGGAGGGAGGAGGGTGTGAGGGAGGAGGGAGAGTGGAGTGTGAGGGAGGAGGGAGAGTGGAGTGTGAGGGAGGAGGGAGAGGGGGGTGTGAGGGAGGAGGGAGAGTGGGGTGTGAGGGAGGAGGGAGAGTGGGGTGTTGGGAAGAGGGAGAGTGGGGTGTTGGGAAGAGGGAGAGTGGGGTGTTGGGAAGAGGGAGGAGGGAGGAGGGAGGAGAGTGGGGTGTGAGGGAGAATGGGGTGTGAGGGAGGAGGGAGGGAGGGAGGGAGAATGGGGTGTGAGGGAGGAGGGAGGGAGGGAGGGAGGGAGGGAATGTGGGGTGTGAGGGAGGAGGGAGGGAGGGAGGAGGGAGAGTGTAGTGAGAGTGGGGTGTGAGGGAGGGGTGTGAGGGAGGAGAGGGAGAGTGGGGTGTGAGGGAGGAGGGAGGAGGGAGGGAGGAGGGAGAATGGGGTGTGAGGGAGGAGGGAGGGAGGGAATGTGGGGTGTGAGGGAGGAGGAAGGGAGGGAGAGTGGGGTGTGAGGGAGGAGGGAGAGTGTAGTGAGAGTGGGGTGTGAGGGAGGGGTGTGAGGGAGGAGGGAGGGGTGTGAGGGAGGAGGGAGGGAGGGAGGGAGGGAGGGAGAGTAGGGTGTGAGGGAGGAGAAAGGAGGGAGAGTGTAGCGTGAGGGAGGAGGGAGGGAGAGTGGGGTGTGAGGGAGGAGGGAGGGAGGGAGAGTGGGGTGTGTGGGAGGAGAAAGGAGGGAGAGTGTAGCGTGAGGGAGGAGGGAGGGAGGGAGGGAGGGAGAGTGGGGTGTGAGGGAAGAGGGAGGGAGGGAGGGAGAGTGGGGTGTGAGGGAGGAGAAAGGAGGGAGAGTGTAGTGTGAGGGAGGGAGGAGGGAGGAGGGTGTGAGGGAGGAGGGAGAGGGGAGTGTGAGGGAGGAGGGAGAGTGGAGTGTGAGGGAGGAGGGAGAGGGGGGTGTGAGGGAGGAGGGAGAGTGGGGTGTGAGGGAGGAGGGAGAGTGGGTGTGAGGGAAGAGGGAGAGTGGGGTTGGGAAGAGGGAGAGTGGGGTGTGGGAGGGGAGGAGGTGTGGGGTGTGAGGGAGATGGGGTGTGTGGGTGGTGGGAGGGAGGGAGGGAGGAATGGGGTATGGGGAGGAGGGAGGGAGGGTGGGAATGTGGGTGTGAGGGGAGGGAGGGAGGGAGGTGGGGTGTGGGGTGGAGGGAGGAGGTGAGTGGGTGTGAGGGGGGGTGTGGGAGGGGTGTGAGGGAGGAGAGGGAGGAGAGGGAGGAGAGGGAGAGTGGGGTGTGAGGGAGGAGGGAGGAGGGATGGAGGGAGAATGGGGTGTGAGGGAGGAGGGAGGGAGGGAGGGAGAATGGGGTGTGAGGGAGGAGGGAGGGAGGGAGAGTGGGGTGTGAGGGAGGAGGGAGAGTGTAGTGAGAGTGGGGTGTGAGGGAGGGGTGTGAGGGAGGAGGGAGGGAGGGAGGGAGGGAGAGTGGGGTGTGAGGGAGGAGAAAGGAGGGAGAGTGTAGCGTGAGGGAGGAGGGAGGGAGAGTGGGTTGTGAGGGAGGAGGGAGGGAGGGAGAGTGGGGTGTGTGGGAGGAGAAAGGAGGGAGAGTGTAGCGTGAGGGAGGAGGGAGGGAGGGAGGGAGGGAGGGAGAGTGGGGTGTGAGGGAGGAGAAAGGAGGGAGAGTGTAGTGTGAGGGAGGAGGGAGGGAGGGTGGGGTGTGAAGGAAAACACGTTAAGGTTTGGTAATGGTAAGTTGATACTGGGAATTTTGTAAGTAACATGATATAAATGTTTTGTTATGAACGTTTGTTTTAAATGTACCATACTAAAAAAATATATATGTTTACTTAAGGTGTTGTTCTTATTTTTTAATGATATGTCATTTTCTTGTCAGTTCAAGCGAGATTGGCAACACTACAGTCAACAATCTATCGAAAAAAAATTCCACTCGCCATTTTATAAAATCTTAACAAAGTCGATACTCCATACACAGATTTAGAAGTCGTGATTATATGATTAAGATGGTGTGAAGAGCTTTGATAACCAAGGTTGATTGCGCATACCCAAAGCCAAGCAAGATTTCATGTTTAGATTTCTATTGTAATGTTGAATTAAAATGTAAATATTTTCCTCTTATTATAAACAAAGTTAAACTAGTCGTATTAAATACCTCAGAAAGCTGGTGAAAGGTTGGTAATGTTTGATAGCTAAAGTCAAGCCATTATTTTTATATCAAACTCTGGTTCGCTTTACCACTGATTGTCTATTACGCGGCTGTCAGTATTGGCTCCCATATATAGCGAGGGGTCTCTGTATATTCCTCAATGCAGCAAACTTCTCAAGCTAAAGATGTGTTTATTTAACCATGTAAGCTATTCCCGTCAATCAAGAAAAGGATATACAGACCAATTACTGATAAGTACACAACAAAGCTAAGATAATTACCGGATACGTTAATGAATCACTGCCTTGATTGAAAATTAACATTACACCAATGACACGAGTTTATCGAGATAAGCTTGTCAAGTTTTTTTTAACAATACAATATGAAATGTACACTCTCTGAATATCATGTTTTATATTAACCCTTACGTTGCGTATATATATTTTACCATTTTTAGCCCCTGTGGCGGAATTTACAGGCTCGCAGCTCGCAGCTCGCAGCAGTAGTTTGAGCTTATTCACTAACGAGCTCTGCTGGCGGAATTTCCAGGCGGCGATTCCGGTACCGTTTTTACGAAATATACCGCATCTACATGGCAAATAAGGACTATATACGGGCGTTCAATACAAATTCAAGTAGCGACACCCGTACACAAATGGCTAATTCACACCCGAAACTTTGAATGAATTTTCTATGTTTTTTCGTTTTTATTCTATTACTTTCGAAAGATTGTCTTTAATTCGGGCCTCGTAACATCATAAATACGAAACGAAAAAAATTCCATTTATATACGGAATTGAAGACAATATGTCTAGCTTCACAATGATATAAAAATTATTATAATGCGACCTTTGGTTATAATTCTATAGCTATGTAAAGTTTGTCTTTATTTCCACCTATAAAATCGTCAATACTTACAACATGTATGCGGCATTGCAAACGGTCGTTCATCGCACTTTTCCAAGAAATCATAATCTCGAACCAGTTGACAAATAAGCACATGTCAACCCAAATATGGTTATGTTGTTTGACTTTTCAAATAAACGCTAACCTCGAACCATAACTGATGAAAATATGTTGATTAGTTTGTGTGCCGTTTGGTTTCACATGCCTCTCAGAAAGGTAAAATTTTATCTTTATTTCTGTGAATAAATCTGCGCATTTTATATAGAATAAAAGATTATTCTTTTCGGTTTATTGTGATATAAAAATTATGAAAATGCATTCAGTATTTTAGCCGTGATAAATGTTTTAGAAGTTGTGAAAATCGCCGAGTGTTTCAAAATTTATGAAGTGTAAACATGACCTTTTTCACGGCGCTTGCTGTGTCTTTATTATTTTTTTGAGATTTTCTAATTTTATATGGGAATGTAGTCCATTGTTTCCCCTTTATTTTGCCGTATTTTTTTTGGAAAACAAACAGTTCGCTCACATGATATGAAGTGCGGGAGTAAGGCGAGTTAGCGATTTTTTTCCCCGTCTCGCGAGATGTGAGGCAGATAGCAGTCTCGGGCGAGGCAAACCCGAGGCAATACAAACACGTGGGTGAAAATAGCCTCAAGCGAATTAATGCTTCGGGGGCTAAGCCCGACAAAATTGGCCTTTTGTAAAGCTAATTATCAATGCGTTACGGGCCAACAATGCACACGCAATTTGGTGTGAATTTTACTTGATATTTCGACCGGACATTCACACAGACTCGTTATCGTGGCTATCTGCGAGATGTATGTAAACAAGTTTTCATGTGGCGATATACGGACACACTTCGTCTCGCATTTCGCCTGGGGGGCAAATGTAATTATTACTGACCCGGTAAATGCACTAAGCCCAACTTACGGGTCTCGCCAAGGGTTCTAACATTTTTCTCTATGAGCCTCCCGGATAATTCCGTCGCCCGCATGTTAAGGGTTAATGTTAAAAAGTATAATATAATTATATTTCACACTTGTGTTTTTCAACTACTGTTTAATGTATGGCAGGCTGAAGTTAGCAAGTTATTAGTTATTAGTTATTCGTTATTCGAATAACGAATAACTAACTGGTTAGTTATTCGTTATTCGAATAATGAATAACTAACTGGTTAGTTATTCGTTTTTCGAATAACGAATAACTAACTGGTTAGTTATTCGTTTTTCGAATATCATGCTGGCTGCTTATTCATTCTTCAGAGTTGAACAAAGAAGTAAATATAGATATATATTAAGGGTGGAAACTTACAATATGGGGTGGGGAACCTCCTTCATCGATTACATTCAGTAAGCACTGGCTAGCTATTCAATATTCGAATAATGAATAACTAACTGGTTAGTTATTCGTTTTTCGAATAACGAATAACTAACTGGTTAGTTATTCGTTTTTCGAATATCATGCTGGCTGCTTATTCATTCTTAAGAGTTGAACAAAGAAGTAAATATAGATATATATTAAGGGTGGAAACTGACAATATGGGGTGGGGAACCTCGTTCATCGATTACATTCAGTAAGCACTGGCTAGCTATTCAATATTCGAATAATGAATAACTAACTGGTTAGTTATTCGTTTTTCGAATAACGAATAACTAACTGGTTAGTTATTCGTTTTTCGAATATCATGCTGGCTGCTTATTCATTCTTCAGAGTTGAACAAAGAAGTAAATATAGATATATATTAAGGGTGGAAACTGACAATATGGGGTGGGGAACCTCCTTCATCGATTACATTCAGTAAGCACTGGCTAGCTATTCAATATTCGAATAATGAATAACTAACTGGTTAGTTATTCGTTTTTCGAATAACGAATAACTAACTGGTTAGTTATTCGTTTTTCGAATATCATGCTGGCTGCTTATTCATTCTTCAGAGTTGAACAAAGAAGTAAATATAGATATATATTAAGGGTGGAAACTGACAATATGGGGTGGGGAACCTCCTTCATCGATTACATTCAGTAAGCACTGGCTAGCTATTCAATATTCGAATAATGAATAACTAACTGGTTAGTTATTCGTTTTTCGAATAACGAATAACTAACTGGTTAGTTATTCGTTTTTCGAATATCATGCTGGCTGCTTATTCATTCTTCAGAGTTGAACAAAGAAGTAAATATAGATATATATTAAGGGTGGAAACTGACAATATGGGGTGGGGAACCTCGTTCATCGATTACATTCAGTAAGCACTGGCTAGCTATTCAATATTCGAATAATGAATAACTAACTGGTTAGTTATTCGTTTTTTGAATAACGAATAACTAACTGGTTAGTTATTCGTTTTTCGAATATCATGCTGGCTGCTTATTCATTCTTAAGAGTTGAACAAAGAAGTAAATATAGATATATATTAAGGGTGGAAACTGACAATATGGGGTGGGGAACCTCCTTCATCGATTACATTCAGTAAGCACTGGCTAGCTATTCAATATTCGAATAATGAATAACTAACTGGTTAGTTATTCGTTTTTCGAATAACGAATAACTAACTGGTTAGTTATTCGTTTTTCGAATATCATGCTGGCTGCTTATTCATTCTTAAGAGTTGAACAAAGAAGTAAATATAGATATATATTAAGGGTGGAAACTGACAATATGGGGTGGGGAACCTCGTTCATCGATTACATTCAGTAAGCACTGGCTAGCTATTCAATATTCGAATAATGAATAACTAACTGGTTAGTTATTCGTTTTTCGAATAACGAATAACTAACTGGTTAGTTATTCGTTTTTCGAATATCATGCTGGCTGCTTATTCATTCTTCAGAGTTGAACAAAGAAGTAAATATAGATATATATTAAGGGTGGAAACTGACAATATGGGGTGGGGAACCTCCTTCATCGATTACATTCAGTAAGCACTGGCTAGCTATTCAATATTCGAATAATGAATAACTAACTGGTTAGTTATTCGTTTTTCGAATAACGAATAACTAACTGGTTAGTTATTCGTTTTTCGAATATCATGCTGGCTGCTTATTCATTCTTCAGAGTTGAACAAAGAAGTAAATATAGATATATATTAAGGGTGGAAACTGACAATATGGGGTGGGGAACCTCCTTCATCGATTACATTCAGTAAGCACTGGCTAGCTATTCAATATTCGAATAATGAATAACTAACTGGTTAGTTATTCGTTTTTCGAATATCATGCTGGCTGCTTATTCATTCTTAAGAGTTGAACAAAGAAGTAAATATAGATATATATTAAGGGTGGAAACTGACAATATGGGGTGGGGAACCTCCTTCATCGATTACATTCAGTAAGCACTGGCTAGCTATTCAATATTCGAATAATGAATAACTAACTGGTTAGTTATTCGTTTTTCGAATAACGAATAACTAACTGGTTAGTTATTCGTTTTTCGAATATCATGCTGGCTGCTTATTCATTCTTCAGAGTTGAACAAAGAAGTAAATATAGATATATATTAAGGGTGGAAACTGACAATATGGGGTGGGGAACCTCCACCATCGATTACATTCAGTAAGCACTTGGTCTGTGAAGTTAACGAATTATTTACACTTCCTTATGTGTTTTTCGAAATGTGAACCTAGCGAAAACAGTTTTTAGCAAATTGAATTTATAATTGTTGTTAGTTCATTAATCAATATTAGATACTGTGAACGATATTAACGTTCCTATATTGTGTATAGATATTCTTATACCAGACAGTCAATAACGTAGTAGCTGAACAGAGCTCTTCACGATGTACAGTAGCCGTTTAGATTTAGATTTAGTCATGCATGTGCCTGCATTTGCACATAATCCGTACCAAAACGCAACTTCATCGGATTATAGACGCAATATATGCGTGCACAGAACCCAACATAGTCGTGGCACTTCGTGTACAATTTTACGAGTCAAATGTGCAACATATACATCAGGTGTAATGTCAGGCGAATAATGCGGAGGTGTGCGCATTGTTATGTAAACAAATTATATAATCAATGCTTCACGCATTGGCACACACTGAGGTCTTGAAATGCGGATGGAAAGTTCGTGCAAGTGTAAACGCACTTTTATACACGTATGCACAAACATATGCTTACGCACGCATGTGCTTATATTTGCATACACATATGTGTACGAACCTACAGTTGTTATACAAGCATGCACATATGCGCATATACACATGCTAATACGCAGACAAGTAAACAAGTCAAAACGAACGCATATGTATGCACGCACGCACACAAATATGAACAAACGCACTCATGGACGCACATAAAAATGTACACATGTGGGTTTTATGTATCGACTACGCATGCTCACCCTAAAACGCGTATGCACTTACTTATTAAGTTATCGTACACAGGTACATCAGCTTTCGCATGCTAGCCCGTAAGCATACGCATATGCGAATGAGAAGGCATATACGAATGAGTACGCATGTGCTTATCCATACCCATGTATGAATGTGTACGCATGTACGTATGCTTATACATGAACAGACGCACATATGCCAATGCACGCATGTATGTAAGTATATTCATGTACGTGTGTTTATACACCGTTGCACGTATGCCTATGGACGCACGCCGCAAGCTTGTACCCATGTACCGACGTATATACGCATGCACACTCGCAAATTTCAAATGAATGTATGAATATATGTATGTTTATATTAATGAATGTATGGATTGATGTTGTACCTACGGTAGGACCTAACATAATTCGAATTTCATTATGAACCAATATAATCTGAAACGTTGTCAGCGACGTGATCCATACACAAGAATACAATTTTTAGTAAGTAAAGAACTTGAAAACCAATAACTAACCAGTTAGTTATTCATTATTCGAATATTGAATAGCTAGCCAGTGATTACTGAATGTAATCGATGAACGAGGTTGCCCAACCCATATTGTCAGTTTCCACCCTTTATATATATCTATATTTACTTCTTTGTTCAACTCTGAAGAATGAATAAGCAGCCAGCATGATATTCGAAAAACGAATAACTAACCAGTTAGTTATTCGTTATTCGAAAAACAAATAACTAACCAGTTAGTTATTCATTATTCGAATATTGAATAGCTAGCCAGTGATTACTGAATGTAATCGATGAACGAAGTTCCCCACCCCATATTGTCAGTTTCCACCCTTAATATATATCTATATTTACTTCTTTGTTCAACTCTGAAGAATGAATAAGCAGCCAGCATGATATTCGAAAAACGAATAACTAACCAGTTAGTTATTCGTTATTCGAAAAACGAATAACTAACCAGTTAGTTATTCATTATTCGAATATTGAATAGGTAGCCAGTGCTTACTGAATGTAATCGATGAACGAAGTTCCCCACCCCATATTGTCAGTTTCCACCCTTAATATATATCTATATTTACTTCTTTGTTCAACTCTGAAGAATGAATAAGCAGCCAGCATGATATTCGAAAAACGAATAACTAACCAGTTAGTTATTCATTATTCGAATAATGAATAACTAACCAGTTAGTTATTCGTTATTCGAATAACGAATAACTAATAACTAATAACTAACTAACTTCAGCCTGCCTTAATGTATTATATCATGAGGCTGCATTTTGTGTAACACCGGTTCCTTTGCGTTATGAATGAATAGGTTAGTTGTAGAATTTCATTGGTCCACATTATGAATGAATGGATAATATGTTTAAATGAATTATCAAATATATTTTATGTATTTATCTAACTCCATATAGTAATAAAAACCATAATAATACATAATAATTCTAAAAGTATTTTGATTTCCTGTTTGTAAGCAAATGAGTTGACATCAATATTTCTGTATAGTTGTTTCCGGTTTCAACATCGTGAGTTCGTCAATCGAGCTTCAAAATTTCTTCTTCTGAAACATAGCCCTTGTGTATAAGACGACCCCCTTCATTGACCCCCTATCTTCTGGTATAAAAAAGTCGTCTTATACACAGTAATATACGGTAATCGGGTAGGGTCTATACAGGTATATGTCTTTCAAACGCTGTTTCTAAGCGATACACGCCCCTGTGTGTGGTGTGAGGGAGGAGGGAGGAGGGAGGAGGGTGAGGGAGGGAGATTTTGGTATGGGGGAGGGAGAGTGGAGTGTGAGGGAGGAAGATTGTGGTATCGGGGTGAGTGGAGTGTAAGAGTGGAGGGTGACAGAGACTGGAGCGTGAGGGAGGGAGAGTGGAGCGTGAGGGATGGAGATTGAGGTATGGGGGTGAGTGGAGCGTGAGGGAGGGAGATTGTGGTATGGGTGAGTGGAGCGTGATGGAGACTGGAGCGTGACGGAGACTGGAGGGTGAGGGAGGGAGATTGTGGTATGGGTGAGTGGAGCGTGATGGAGACTGGAGCGTGACGGAGACTGGAGGGTGAGGGAGGGAGATTGTGGTATGGGTGAGTGGAGCGTGATGGAGACTGGAGCGTGACGGAGACTGGAGGGTGAGGGAGGGAGATTGTGGTATGGGTGAGTGGAGCGTGATGGAGACTGGAGCGTGACGGAGACTGGAGGGTGAGGGAGGGAGATTGTGGTATGGGTGAGTGGAGCGTGACGGAGACTGGAGGGTGAGGGAGGGAGATTGTGGTATGGGTGAGTGGAGCGTGATGGAGACTGGAGCGTGAGGGAGGGAGATTGTGGTATGGGTGAGTGGAGTGTAAGAGTGGAGCGTGACGGAGACTGGAGTGTGAGGGAGGGAGATTGTGGTATGGGTGAGTGGAGCGTGATGGAGACTGGAGGGTGAGGGAGGGAGATTGTGGTATGGGTGAGTGGAGCGTGATGGAGACTGGAGCGTGACGGAGACTGGAGGGTGAGGGAGGGAGATTGTGGTATGGGTGAGTGGAGCGTGATGGAGACTGGAGGGTGAGGGAGGGAGATTGTGGTATGGGTGAGTGGAGCGTGATGGAGACTGGAGCGTGACGGAGACTGGAGGGTGAGGGAGGGAGATTGTGGTATGGGGGTGAGTGGAGTGTAAGAGTGGAGCGTGACGGAGACTGGAGCGTGAGGGAGGGAGATTGTGGTATGGGTGAGTGGAGCGTGATGGAGACTGGAGCGTGAGGCAGGGAGATTGTGGTATGGGTGAGTGGAGCGTGATGGAGACTGGAGCGTGACGGAGACTGGAGGGTGAGGGAGGGAGATTGTGGTATGGGTGAGTGGAGCGTGATGGAGACTGGAGCGTGACGGAGACTGGAGGGTGAGGGAGGGAGATTGTGGTATGGGGGTGAGTGGAGTGTAAGAGTGGAGCGTGACGGAGACTGGAGCGTGAGGGAGGGAGATTGTGGTATGGGTGAGTGGAGCGTGATGGAGACTGGAGGGTGAGGGAGGGAGATTGTGGTATGGGTGAGTGGAGCGTGATGGAAACTGGAGCGTGAGGAAGGGAGATTGTGGTATGGGTGAGTGGAGCGTGATGGAGACTGGAGCGTGAGGGAGGGAGATTGTGGTATGGGTGAGTGGAGCGTGAGGGAGGGAGATTGAGGTATGGGTGAGTGGAGCGTGATGGAGACTGGAGGGTGAGGGAGGGAGATTGTGGTATGGGTGAGTGGAGTGTAAGAGTGGAGCGTGATGGAGACTGGAGCGTGAGGAAGGGAGATTGTGGTATGGGTGAGTGGAGCGTGACGGAGACTGGAGCGTGAGGGAGAGTGGAGGGTGAGGGAGGGAGATTGTGGTATGGGTGAGTGGAGTGTAAGAGTGGAGCGTGATGGAGACTGGAGCGTGAGGAAGGGAGATTGTGGTATGGGTGAGTGGAGCGTGATGGAGACTGGAGCGTGAGGGAGGGAGATTGTGGTATGGGTGAGTGGAGCGTGAGGGAGGGAGATTGAGGTATGGGTGAGTGGAGTGTGATGGAGACTGGAGGGTGAGGGAGGGAGATTGTGGTATGGGTGAGTGGAGCGTGATGGAGACTGGAGGGTGAGGGAGGGAGATTGTGGTATGGGTGAGTGGAGTGTAAGAGTGGAGCGTGATGGAGACTGGAGCGTGAGGGAGGGAGATTGTGGTATGGGTGAGTGGAGTGTAAGAGTGGAGCGTGATGGAGACTGGAGCGTGACGGAGACTGGAGGGTGAGGGAGGGAGATTGTGGTATGGGTGAGTGGAGCGTGATGGAGAGTGGAGCGTGAGGGAGGGAGATTGTGGTATGGGTGAGTGGAGCGTGATGGAGACTGGAGCGTGACGGAGACTGGAAGGCGAGGGAGGGAGATTGTGGTATGGGTGAGTGGAGCGTGATGGAAACTGGAGCGTGATGGAGAGTGGAGCGTGAGGAAGGGAGATTGTGGTATGGGTGAGTGGAGCGTGATGGAGACTGGAGCGTGAGGGAGGGAGATTGTGGTATGGGTGAGTGGAGCGTGAGGGAGGGAGATTGAGGTATGGGTGAGTGGAGCGTGATGGAGACTGGAGGGTGAGGGAGGGAGATTGTGGTATGGGTGAGTGGAGTGTAAGAGTGGAGCGTGATGGAGACTGGAGCGTGAGGAAGGGAGATTGTGGTATGGGTGAGTGGAGCGTGATGGAGACTGGAGCGTGAGGGAGGGAGATTGTGGTATGGGTGAGTTGAGCGTGAGGGAGGGAGATTGAGGTATGGGTGAGTGGAGCGTGATGGAGACTGGAGGGTGAGGGAGGGAGATTGTGGTATGGGTGAGTGGAGTGTAAGAGTGGAGCGTGATGGAGACTGGAGCGTGAGGGAGGGAGATTGTGGTATGGGTGAGTGGAGTGTAAGAGTGGAGCGTGATGGAGACTGGAGCGTGAGGGAGGGAGATTGTGGTATGGGTGAGTGGAGTGTAAGAGTGGAGCGTGATGGAGACTGGAGCGTGAGGGAGGGAGATTGTGGTATGGGTGAGTGGAGCGTGAGGGAGGGAGATTGAGGTATGGGTGAGTGGAGCGTGATGGAGACTGGAGCGTGAGGGAGGGAGATTGTGGTATGGGTGAGTGGAGTGTAAGAGTGGAGCGTGATGGAGACTGGAGCGTGAGGGAGGGAGATTGTGGTATGGGTGAGTGGAGCGTGAGGGAGGGAGATTGAGGTATGGGTGAGTGGAGCGTGATGGAGACTGGAGGGTGAGGGAGGGAGATTGTGGTATGGGTGAGTGGAGTGTAAGAGTGGAGCGTGATGGAGACTGGAGCGTGAGGAAGGGAGATTGTGGTATGGGTGAGTGGAGCGTGATGGAGACTGGAGGGTGAGGGAGGGAGATTGTGGTATGGGTGAGTGGAGTGTAAGAGTGGAGCGTGATGGAGACTGGAGCGTGAGGGAGGGAGATTGTGGTATGGGTGAGTGGAGCGTGATGGAGACTGGAGCGTGAGGGAGGGAGATTGTGGTATGGGTGAGTGGAGTGTAAGAGTGGAGCGTGATGGAGACTGGAGGGTGAGGGAGGGAGATTGTGGTATGGGGGTGAGTGGAGTGTAAGAGTGGAGCGTGACGGAGACTGGAGGGTGAGGGAGGGAGATTGTGGTATGGGTGAGTGGAGCGTGATGGAGACTGGAGCGTGAGGGAGGGAGAGTGGAGCGTGAGGGATGGAGATTGAGGTATGGGTGAGTGGAGCGTGATGGAGACTGGAGCGTGAGGAAGGGAGATTGTGGTATGGGTGAGTGGAGCGTGATGGAGACTGGAGCGTGAGGGAGGGAGCTTGTGGTATGGGTGAGTGGAGCGTGATGGAGACTGGAGCGTGAGGAAGGGAGATTGAGGTATGGGTGAGTGGAGCGTGATGGAGACTGGAGGGTGAGGGAGGGAGATTGTGGTATGGGTGAGTGGAGTGTAAGAGTGGAGCGTGATGGAGACTGGAGCGTGAGGGAGGGAGATTGTGGTATGGGTGAGTGGAGCGTGATGGAGACTGGAGCGTGAGGGAGGGAGCTTGTGGTATGGGGGTGAGTGGAGTGTAAGAGTGGAGCGTGATGGAGACTGGAGGGTGAGGGAGGGAGATTGTGGTATGGGTGAGTGGAGTGTAAGAGTGGAGCGTGATGGAGAGTGGAGCGTGAGGGAGGGAGATTGTGGTATGGGTGAGTGGAGCGTGATGGAGACTGGAGCGTGAGGAAGGGAGATTGTGGTATGGGTGAGTGGAGCGTGATGGAGACTGGAGGGTGAGGGAGGGAGATTGTGGTATGGGGGTGAGTGGAGTGTAAGAGTGGAGCGTGACGGAGACTGGAGCGTGAGGGAGGGAGATTGTGGTATGGGTGAGTGGAGCGTGATGGAGACTGGAGCGTGAGGGAGGGAGATTGTGGTATGGGTGAGTGGAGCGTGATGGAGACTGGAGCGTGACGGAGACTGGAGGGTGAGGGAGGGAGATTGTGGTATGGGTGAGTGGAGCGTGATGGAGACTGGAGCGTGACGGAGACTGGAGGGTGAGGGAGGGAGATTGTGGTATGGGGGTGAGTGGAGTGTAAGAGTGGAGCGTGACGGAGACTGGAGCGTGAGGGAGGGAGATTGTGGTATGGGTGAGTGGAGCGTGATGGAGACTGGAGGGTGAGGGAGGGAGATTGTGGTATGGGTGAGTGGAGCGTGATGGAAACTGGAGCGTGAGGAAGGGAGATTGTGGTATGGGTGAGTGGAGCGTGATGGAGACTGGAGCGTGAGGGAGGGAGATTGTGGTATGGGTGAGTGGAGCGTGAGGGAGGGAGATTGAGGTATGGGTGAGTGGAGCGTGATGGAGACTGGAGGGTGAGGGAGGGAGATTGTGGTATGGGTGAGTGGAGTGTAAGAGTGGAGCGTGATGGAGACTGGAGCGTGAGGAAGGGAGATTGTGGTATGGGTGAGTGGAGCGTGATGAAGACTGGAGCTTGAGGGAGGGAGATTGTGGTATGGGTGAGTGGAGCGTGAGGGAGGGAGATTGAGGTATGGGTGAGTGGAGCGTGATGGAGACTGGAGGGTGAGGGAGGGAGATTGTGGTATGGGTGAGTGGAGTGTAAGAGTGGAGCGTGATGGAGACTGGAGCGTGAGGGAGGGAGATTGTGGTATGGGTGAGTGGAGTGTAAGAGTGGAGCGTGATGGAGACTGGAGCGTGAGGGAGGGAGATTGTGGTATGGGTGAGTGGAGTGTAAGAGTGGAGCGTGATGGAGACTGGAGCGTGAGGGAGGGAGATTGTGGTATGGGTGAGTGGAGCGTGAGGGAGGGAGATTGAGGTATGGGTGAGTGGAGCGTGATGGAGACTGGAGCGTGAGGGAGGGAGATTGTGGTATGGGTGAGTGGAGTGTAAGAGTGGAGCGTGATGGAGACTGGAGCGTGAGGGAGGGAGATTGTGGTATGGGTGAGTGGAGCGTGAGGGAGGGAGATTGAGGTATGGGTGAGTGGAGCGTGATGGAGACTGGAGGGTGAGGGAGGGAGATTGTGGTATGGGTGAGTGGAGTGTAAGAGTGGAGCGTGATGGAGACTGGAGCGTGAGGAAGGGAGATTGTGGTATGGGTGAGTGGAGCGTGATGGAGACTGGAGGGTGAGGGAGGGAGATTGTGGTATGGGTGAGTGGAGTGTAAGAGTGGAGCGTGATTGAGACTGGAGCGTGAGGGAGGGAGATTGTGGTATGGGTGAGTGGAGCGTGATGGAGACTGGAGCGTGAGGGAGGGAGATTGTGGTATGGGTGAGTGGAGTGTAAGAGTGGAGCGTGATGGAGACTGGAGGGTGAGGGAGGGAGATTGTGGTATGGGGGTGAGTGGAGTGTAAGAGTGGAGCGTGACGGAGACTGGAGGGTGAGGGAGGGAGATTGTGGTATTGGTGAGTGGAGCGTGACGGAGACTGGAGCGTGAGGGAGGGAGAGTGGAGCGTGAGGGATGGAGATTGAGGTATGGGTGAGTGGAGCGTGATGGAGACTGGAGCGTGAGGAAGGGAGATTGTGGTATGGGTGAGTGGAGTGTAAGAGTGGAGCGTGATGGAGACTGGAGCGTGAGGGAGGGAGATTGTGGTATGGGTGAGTGGAGTGTAAGAGTGGAGCGTGATGGAGACTGGAGCGTGAGGGAGGGAGATTGTGGTATGGGGGTGAGTGGAGTGTAAGAGTGGAGCGTGATGGAGACTGGAGGGTGAGGGAGGGAGATTGTGGTATGGGTGAGTGGAGTGTAAGAGTGGAGCGTGATGGAGACTGGAGCGTGAGGGAGGGAGATTGTGGTATGGGTGAGTGGAGTGTAAGAGTGGAGCGTGATGGAGACTGGAGCGTGACGGAGACTGGAGGGTGAGGGAGGGAGATTGTGGTATGGGTGAGTGGAGCGTGATGGAGAGTGGAGCGTGAGGGAGGGAGATTGTGGTATGGGTGAGTGGAGCGTGATGGAGACTGGAGCGTGACGGAGACTGGAAGGCGAGGGAGGGAGATTGTGGTATGGGTGAGTGGAGCGTGATGGAAACTGGAGCGTGATGGAGAGTGGAGCGTGAGGAAGGGAGATTGTGGTATGGGTGAGTGGAGCGTGATGGAGACTGGAGCGTGAGGGAGGGAGATTGTGGTATGGGTGAGTGGAGCGTGAGGGAGGGAGATTGAGGTATGGGTGAGTGGAGCGTGATGGAGACTGGAGGGTGAGGGAGGGAGATTGTGGTATGGGTGAGTGGAGTGTAAGAGTGGAGCGTGATGGAGACTGGAGCGTGAGGAAGGGAGATTGTGGTATGGGTGAGTGGAGCGTGATGGAGACTGGAGCGTGAGGGAGGGAGATTGTGGTATGGGTGAGTTGAGCGTGAGGGAGGGAGATTGAGGTATGGGTGAGTGGAGCGTGATGGAGACTGGAGGGTGAGGGAGGGAGATTGTGGTATGGGTGAGTGGAGTGTAAGAGTGGAGCGTGATGGAGACTGGAGCGTGAGGGAGGGAGATTGTGGTATGGGTGAGTGGAGTGTAAGAGTGGAGCGTGATGGAGACTGGAGCGTGAGGGAGGGAGATTGTGGTATGGGTGAGTGGAGTGTAAGAGTGGAGCGTGATGGAGACTGGAGCGTGAGGGAGGGAGATTGTGGTATGGGTGAGTGGAGCGTGAGGGAGGGAGATTGAGGTATGGGTGAGTGGAGCGTGATGGAGACTGGAGCGTGAGGGAGGGAGATTGTGGTATGGGTGAGTGGAGTGTAAGAGTGGAGCGTGATGGAGACTGGAGCGTGAGGGAGGGAGATTGTGGTATGGATGAGTGGAGCGTGAGGGAGGGAGATTGAGGTATGGGTGAGTGGAGCGTGATGGAGACTGGAGGGTGAGGGAGGGAGATTGTGGTATGGGTGAGTGGAGTGTAAGAGTGGAGCGTGATGGAGACTGGAGCGTGAGGAAGGGAGATTGTGGTATGGGTGAGTGGAGCGTGATGGAGACTGGAGGGTGAGGGAGGGAGATTGTGGTATGGGTGAGTGGAGTGTAAGAGTGGAGCGTGATGGAGACTGGAGCGTGAGGGAGGGAGATTGTGGTATGGGTGAGTGGAGCGTGATGGAGACTGGAGCGTGAGGGAGGGAGATTGTGGTATGGGTGAGTGGAGTGTAAGAGTGGAGCGTGATGGAGACTGGAGGGTGAGGGAGGGAGATTGTGGTATGGGGGTGAGTGGAGTGTAAGAGTGGAGCATGACGGAGACTGGAGGGTGAGGGAGGGAGATTGTGGTATGGGTGAGTGGAGCGTGATGGAGACTGGAGCGTGAGGGAGGGAGAGTGGAGCGTGAGGGATGGAGATTGAGGTATGGGTGAGTGGAGCGTGATGGAGACTGGAGCGTGAGGAAGGGAGATTGTGGTATGGGTGAGTGGAGCGTGATGGAGACTGGAGCGTGAGGGAGGGAGCTTGTGGTATGGGTGAGTGGAGCGTGATGGAGACTGGAGCGTGAGGAAGGGAGATTGAGGTATGGGTGAGTGGAGCGTGATGGAGACTGGAGGGTGAGGGAGGGAGATTGTGGTATGGGTGAGTGGAGTGTAAGAGTGGAGCGTGATGGAGACTGGAGCGTGAGGGAGGGAGATTGTGGTATGGGTGAGTGGAGCGTGATGGAGACTGGAGCGTGAGGGAGGGAGCTTGTGGTATGGGGGTGAGTGGAGTGTAAGAGTGGAGCGTGATGGAGACTGGAGGGTGAGGGAGGGAGATTGTGGTATGGGTGAGTGGAGTGTAAGAGTGGAGCGTGATGGAGAGTGGAGCGTGAGGGAGGGAGATTGTGGTATGGGTGAGTGGAGCGTGATGGAGACTGGAGCGTGAGGAAGGGAGATTGTGGTATGGGTGAGTGGAGCGTGATGGAGACTGGAGGGTGAGGGAGGGAGATTGTGGTATGGGGGTGAGTGGAGTGTAAGAGTGGAGCGTGACGGAGACTGGAGCGTGAGGGAGGGAGATTGTGGTATGGGTGAGTGGAGCGTGATGGAGACTGGAGCGTGAGGGAGGGAGATTGTGGTATGGGTGAGTGGAGCGTGATGGAGACTGGAGCGTGACGGAGACTGGAGGGTGAGGGAGGGAGATTGTGGTATGGGTGAGTGGAGCGTGATGGAGACTGGAGCGTGACGGAGACTGGAGGGTGAGGGAGGGAGATTGTGGTATGGGGGTGAGTGGAGTGTAAGAGTGGAGCGTGACGGAGACTGGAGCGTGAGGGAGGGAGATTGTGGTATGGGTGAGTGGAGCGTGATGGAGACTGGAGGGTGAGGGAGGGAGATTGTGGTATGGGTGAGTGGAGCGTGATGGAAACTGGAGCGTGAGGGAGGGAGATTGTGGTATGGGTGAGTGGAGCGTGATGGAGACTGGAGCGTGAGGGAGGGAGATTGTGGTATGGGTGAGTGGAGCGTGAGGGAGGGAGATTGAGGTATGGGTGAGTGGAGCGTGATGGAGACTGGAGGGTGAGGGAGGGAGATTGTGGTATGGGTGAGTGGAGTGTAAGAGTGGAGCGTGATGGAGACTGGAGCGTGAGGAAGGGAGATTGTGGTATGGGTGAGTGGAGCGTGATGAAGACTGGAGCTTGAGGGAGGGAGATTGTGGTATGGGTGAGTGGAGCGTGAGGGAGGGAGATTGAGGTATGGGTGAGTGGAGCGTGATGGAGACTGGAGGGTGAGGGAGGGAGATTGTGGTATGGGTGAGTGGAGTGTAAGAGTGGAGCGTGATGGAGACTGGAGCGTGAGGGAGGGAGATTGTGGTATGGGTGAGTGGAGTGTAAGAGTGGAGCGTGATGGAGACTGGAGGGTGAGGGAGGGAGATTGTGGTATGGGTGAGTGGAGTGTAAGAGTGGAGCGTGATGGAGACTGGAGCGTGAGGGAGGGAGATTGTGGTATGGGTGAGTGGAGCGTGAGGGAGGGAGATTGAGGTATGGGTGAGTGGAGCGTGATGGAGACTGGAGCGTGAGGGAGGGAGATTGTGGTATGGGTGAGTGGAGTGTAAGAGTGGAGCGTGATGGAGACTGGAGCGTGAGGGAGGGAGATTGTGGTATGGGTGAGTGGAGCGTGAGGGAGGGAGATTGAGGTATGGGTGAGTGGAGCGTGATGGAGACTGGAGGGTGAGGGAGGGAGATTGTGGTATGGGTGAGTGGAGTGTAAGAGTGGAGCGTGATGGAGACTGGAGCGTGAGGAAGGGAGATTGTGGTATGGGTGAGTGGAGCGTGATGGAGACTGGAGGGTGAGGGAGGGAGATTGTGGTATGGGTGAGTGGAGTGTAAGAGTGGAGCGTGATTGAGACTGGAGCGTGAGGGAGGGAGATTGTGGTATGGGTGAGTGGAGCGTGATGGAGACTGGAGCGTGAGGGAGGGAGATTGTGGTATGGGTGAGTGGAGTGTAAGAGTGGAGCGTGATGGAGACTGGAGGGTGAGGGAGGGAGATTGTGGTATGGGGGTGAGTGGAGTGTAAGAGTGGAGCGTGACGGAGACTGGAGGGTGAGGGAGGGAGATTGTGGTATTGGTGAGTGGAGCGTGACGGAGACTGGAGCGTGAGGGAGGGAGAGTGGAGCGTGAGGGATGGAGATTGAGGTATGGGTGAGTGGAGCGTGATGGAGACTGGAGCGTGAGGAAGGGAGATTGTGGTATGGGTGAGTGGAGTGTAAGAGTGGAGCGTGATGGAGACTGGAGCGTGAGGGAGGGAGATTGTGGTATGGGTGAGTGGAGTGTAAGAGTGGAGCGTGATGGAGACTGGAGCGTGAGGGAGGGAGATTGTGGTATGGGGGTGAGTGGAGTGTAAGAGTGGAGCGTGATGGAGACTGGAGGGTGAGGGAGGGAGATTGTGGTATGGGTGAGTGGAGTGTAAGAGTGGAGCGTGATGGAGAGTGGAGCGTGAGGGAGGGAGATTGTGGTATGGGTGAGTGGAGCGTGATGGAGACTGGAGTGTGAGGAAGGGAGATTGTGGTATGGGTGAGTGGAGCGTGATGGAGACTGGAGGGTGAGGGAGGGAGATTGTGGTATGGGTGAGTGGAGTGTAAGAGTGGAGCGTGATGGAGACTGGAGCGTGAGGGAGGGAGATTGTGGTATGGGTGAGTGGAGCGTGATGGAGACTGGAGCGTGAGGGAGGGAGATTGTGGTATGGGTGAGTGGAGTGTAAGAGTGGAGCGTGATGGAGACTGGAGGGTGAGGGAGGGAGATTGTGGTATGGGGGTGAGTGGAGTGTAAGAGTGGAGCGTGACGGAGACTGGAGGGTGAGGGAGGGAGATTGTGGTATGGGTGAGTGGAGCGTGACGGAGACTGGAGCGTGAGGGAGGGAGATTGTGGTATGGGGGTGAGTGGAGCGTGAGGAAGGGAGATTGTGGTATGGGTGAGTGGAGCGTGACGGAGACTGGAGCGTGAGGGAGGGAGATTGTGGTATGGGGGTGAGTGGAGTGTAAGAGTGGAGCGTGATGGAGACTGGAGGGTGAGGGAGGGAGATTGTGGTATGGGTGAGTGGAGTGTAAGAGTGGAGCGTGATGGAGAGTGGAGCGTGAGGGAGGGAGATTGTGGTATGGGTGAGTGGAGCGTGATGGAGAGTGGAGCGTGAGGGAGGGAGATTGTGGTATGGGTGAGTGGAGTGTAAGAGTGGAGCGTGATGGAGACTGGAGGGTGAGGGAGGGAGATTGTGGTATGGGTGAGTGGAGTGTAAGAGTGGAGCGTGATGGAGAGTGGAGCGTGAGGGAGGGAGATTGTGGTATGGGTGAGTGGAGCGTGATGGAGACTGGAGCGTGAGGGAGGGAGATTGTGGTATGGGTGAGTGGAGTGTAAGAGTGGAGCGTGATGGAGACTGGAGCGTGAGGGAGGGAGATTGTGGTATGGGTGAGTGGAGCGTGATGGAGACTGGAGCGTGAGGGAGGGAGATTGTGGTATGGGTGAGTGGAGTGTAAGAGTGGAGCGTGATGGAGAGTGGAGCGTGAGGGAGGGAGATTGTGGTATGGGTGAGTGGAGTGTAAGAGTGGAGCGTGATGGAGAGTGGAGCGTGAGGGAGGGAGATTGTGGTATGGGTGAGTGGAGCGTGATGGAGAGTGGAGCGTGAGGGAGGGAGATTGTGGTATGGGTGAGTGGAGCGTGATGGAGACTGGAGCGTGAGGGAGGGAGATTGTGGTATGTGTGAGTGGAGTGTAAGAGTGGAGCGTGATGGAGACTGGAGCGTGAGGGAGGGAGATTGTGGTATGGGTGAGTGGAGAGTGATGGAGACTGGAGCGTGAGGGAGGGAGATTGTGGTATGGGTGAGTGGAGTGTAAGAGTGGAGCGTGATGGAGAGTGGAGCGTGAGGGAGGGAGATTGTGGTATGGGTGAGTGGAGCGTGATGGAGACTGGAGCGTGAGGGAGGGAGATTGTGGTATGGGTGAGTGGAGCGTGACGGAGACTGGAGCGTGAGGGAGGGAGAGTGGAGCGTGAGGGATGGAGATTGAGGTATGGGGGTGAGTGGAGCGTAAGGAAGGGAGATTGTGGTATGGGTGAGTGGAGCGTGACGGAGACTGGAGCGTGAGGGAGGGAGATTGTGGTATGGGGGTGAGTGGAGTGTAAGAGTGGAGCGTGATGGAGACTGGAGGGTGAGGGAGGGAGATTGTGGTATGGGTGAGTGGAGTGTAAGAGTGGAGCGTGATGGAGAGTGGAGCGTGAGGGAGGGAGATTGTGGTATGGGTGAGTGGAGTGTAAGAGTGGAGTGTGATGGAGAGTGGAGCGTGAGGGAGGGAGATTGTGGTATGGGTGAGTGGAGCGTGATGGAGAGTGGAGCGTGAGGGAGGGAGATTGTGGTATGGGTGAGTGGAGTGTAAGAGTGGAGCGTGATGGAGACTGGAGGGTGAGGGAGGGAGATTGTGGTATGGGTGAGTGGAGCGTGATGGAGACTGGAGGGTGAGGGAGGGAGATTGTGGTATGGGTGAGTGGAGTGTAAGAGTGGAGCGTGATGGAGAGTGGAGCGTGAGGGAGGGAGATTGTGGTATGGGTGAGTGGAGTGTAAGAGTGGAGCGTGATGGAGAGTGGAGCGTGAGGGAGGGAGATTGTGGTATGGGTGAGTGGAGCGTGATGGAGACTGGAGCGTGAGGGAGGGAGATTGTGGTATGGGTGAGTGGAGCGTGATGGAGACTGGAGCGTGAGGGAGGGAGATTGTGGTATGGGTGAGTGGAGTGTAAGAGTGGAGCGTGATGGAGAGTGGAGCGTGAGGGAGGGAGATTGTGGTATGGGTGAGTGGAGTGTAAGAGTGGAGTGTGATGGAGAGTGGAGCGTGAGGGAGGGAGATTGTGGTATGGGTGAGTGGAGCGTGATGGAGAGTGGAGCGTGAGGGAGGGAGATTGTGGTATGGGTGAGTGGAGTGTAAGAGTGGAGCGTGATGGAGACTGGAGGGTGAGGGAGGGAGATTGTGGTATGGGTGAGTGGAGTGTAAGAGTGGAGCGTGATGGAGAGTGGAGCGTGAGGGAGGGAGATTGTGGTATGGGTGAGTGGAGCGTGATGGAGACTGGAGCGTGAGGGAGGGAGATTGTGGTATGGGTGAGTGGAGCGTGATGGAGACTGGAGCGTGAGGGAGGGAGATTGTGGTATGGGTGAGTGGAGTGTAAGAGTGGAGCGTGATGGAGACTGGAGCGTGAGGGAGGGAGATTGTGGTATGGGTGAGTGGAGCGTGATGGAGACTGGAGCGTGAGGGAGGGAGATTGTGGTATGGGTGAGTGGAGTGTAAGAGTGGAGCGTGATGGAGAGTGGAGCGTGAGGGAGGGAGATTGTGGTATGGGTGAGTGGAGTGTAAGAGTGGAGCGTGATGGAGAGTGGAGCGTGAGGGAGGGAGATTGTGGTATGGGTGAGTGGAGTGTAAGAGTGGAGCGTGATGGAGAGTGGAGCGTGAGGGAGGGAGATTGTGGTATGGGTGAGTGGAGTGTAAGAGTGGAGCGTGATGGAGACTGGAGCGTGAGGGAGGGAGATTGTGGTATGGGTGAGTGGAGTGTAAGAGTGGAGCGTGATGGAGACTGGAGCGTGAGGGAGGGAGATTGTGGTATGGGTGAGTGGAGTGTAAGAGTGGAGCGTGATGGAGACTGGAGCGTGAGGGAGGGAGATTGTGGTATGGGTGAGTGGAGCGTGATGGAGACTGGAGCGTGAGGGAGGGAGATTGTGGTATGGGTGAGTGGAGAGTGATGGAGACTGGAGCGTGAGGGAGGGAGATTGTGGTATGGGTGAGTGGAGTGTAAGAGTGGAGCGTGATGGAGAGTGGAGCGTGAGGGAGGGAGATTGTGGTATGGGTGAGTGGAGCGTGATGGAGACTGGAGCGTGAGGGAGGGAGATTGTGGTATGGGTGAGTGGAGTGTAAGAGTGGAGCGTGACGGAGACTGGAGGGTGAGGGAGGGAGATTGTGGTATGGGTGAGTGGAGCGTGATGGAGACTGGAGTGTGAGGGAGGGAGATTGTGGTATGGGTGAGTGGAGCGTGATGGAGACTGGAGTGTGGGGGAGGGAGATTGTGGTATGGGGGTGAGTGGAGTGTAAGAGTGGAGCGTGACGGAGACTGGAGGGTGAGGGAGGGAGATTGTGGTATGGGTGAGTGGAGCGTGACGGAGACTGGAGCGTGAGGGAGGGAGATTGTGGTATGGGTGAGTGGAGCGTGACAGAGACTGGAGCGTGAGGGAGGGAGATTGTATGGGGGTGAGTGGAGCGTGAGAGTGAAGCATGACAGACTGGAGCGTGAGGGAGGGAGAGTGGGGTGTGAGGGAGGAGGGAGAGTGGGGTGTGAGGGAGGAGGGAGAGGGGGGTGTGAGGGAGGAGGGAGAGGGGGGTGTGAGGTGTGAGGGAGGAGGGAGAGGGGGGGTGTGCGGGAGGAGGGAGAGTTGGGTGTGAGGGAGGAGGGAGAGGGGGGTGTGAGGGAGGAGGGAGAGGGGGGTGTGAGGGAGGAGGGAGAGGGGGGTGTGAGGGAGAAGGGAGAGTGGAGTGTGAGGGAGGAGGGAGAGTGGGGTGTGAGGGAGGAGGGAGAGGGGGGTGTGAGGGAGGAGGGAGAGGGGGGTGTGAGGGAGGAGGGAGAGGGGGGTGTGAGGGAGGAGGGAGAGGGGGGTGTGAGGGAGAAGGGAGAGTGGAGTGTGAGGGAGGAGGGAGAGTGGGGTGTGAGGGAGGAGGGAGAGGGGGATGTGAGGGAGGAGGGAGAGTGGGGTGTGAGGGAAGAGGGAGAGTGGGGTGTGAGGGAGGAGGGCGAGTGGGGTGTGAGGGAGGAGGGAGAGTGGGGTGTGAGGGAGGAGGGAGAGGGGGATGTGAGGGAGGAGGGAGAGTGGGGTGTGAGGGAGGAGGGCGAGTGGGGTGTGAGGGAGGAGGGAGAGGGGGGTGTGAGGGAGGAGGGAGAGGGGGGTGTGAGGGAGGAGGGAGAGTGTAGTGTGAGGGAGGAGGGCGAGTGGGGTGTGAGGGAGGAGGGAGAGGGGGCAGTGAGGGAGGAGGGAGAGTGGGGTGTGAGGGAGGAGGGCGAGTGGGGTGTGAGGGAGGAGGGAGAGTGGGGTGTGAGGGAGGAGGGAGAGGGGGATGTGAGGGAGGAGGGAGAGTGGGGTGTGAGGGAGGAGGGCGAGTGGGGTGTGAGGGAGGAGGGAGAGGGGGGTGTGAGGGAGGAGGGAGAGGGGGGTGTGAGGGAGGAGGGAGAGTGTAGTGTGAGGGAGGAGGGCGAGTGGGGTGTGAGGGAGGAGGGAGAGGGGGCAGTGAGGGAGGAGGGAGAGTGGGGTGTGAGGGAGGAGGGAGAGGGGGGTGTGAGGGAGGAGGGAGAGGGGGGTGTGAGGGAGGAGGGAGAGGGGGGTGTGAGGGAGGAGGAAGAGGGGGAGTGTGAGGGAGGAGGGAGAGGGGGGTGTGAGGGAGAAGGGAGAGTGGAGTGTGAGGGAGGAGGGAGAGTGGGGTGTGAGGGAGGAGGGAGAGTGGAGTGTGAGGGAGGAGGGAGAGTGGGGTGTGAGGGAGGAGGGAGAGGGGGGTGTGAGGGAGGAGGGAGAGGGGGGTGTGAGGGAGTGGAGTGAGGGAGGAACTGACCTGTGTGTAGATGTTCTCCCTGGTGCTCCATGGCACAGCCTCTGTCAGCTTCACACTCAATATACACAGCTGCAGCATCGGACAGTGCTCTGCACACAAAACACAACCTCAAAAATAGAGCCATGGCCTCTGTAGCTCATCAGGAGATAATAAGTGGGGTATGTTTTGGAGTGGACTTTATAGCAATGGTCAGATAATGGAATGTAGTAATAAGAATCTAGGTAGTGAAACGATTAAAGCAGTTTAAAAATATTTTGTTACCATAACTTTGCCAATCTGCTATATATATATATACATGTGTTGAAAGAGCAACGCAAACCTTGGAAATAAATTGCTGGTATCAAACAAATAATAATGTGGTGGAGAGATCATACTATTTTCTAAGATCGTACACACATTATATAATAATGAATACCCCGGGTACAATTCTTTGCATACAATTCACCACTGTAAGCTATTGCAATAATGGCCTGGGGCTGTAGAAGAAAATGAAAAAAACCTTTTTAGGTCATGACCCCTGCTAATTATTATAAAAATTGGTTACACATAAATCAACATTCGTTATGAATATCATACACCTTTGCATTATATTGTTTTAATTCTTAATTGCATTATGGCAATACCAACATTTATTACATAATGAATAGGAGCCTCAGTTTTTGAAAATCCCATTTCTCATAGGCTCCATTTCAATACTTAATAAATTGGTGAATTTTTTTTTAGTAAATTCTTTTTCACCATTTCTTATAGGCTCCCTTTCAATATTTGATAAAATGGTGATATTCTATGAATAAATTCTTTTTTAGAGTCAGTGGAAGACTAAAGCAGTCTCACGCACAGTCTATGATAACACAGTGCTGCACAGTAGTTTGAAGTAACCTGAAACCTCTGTGTAACTATCAGTTTTCATCCTTCTGCCAGGAAGAGGTCAACACAATGCAATTACATAACATGCAGACACTGGACTCACAGCCAGTAAAATTTATATGTTAGATGCAGTTTTTCCTACAATTAATTATTTTTCTGTACTGGAGAAGATGATGAAAATAGGTGTGATGTCACAATCTCATATAGCTACTTCTTTTATAGTCCTATGTTATCACCAGTCATCACTAGTCATATTCAGTTCACATATCTCATGTAAAATGAAAAAATTTAATTCCTCTTCAAGTTATTCCTTCAAAGGGTATTCATTATTCAATAGTTCTCATTTCAAATAGATTCACATTAAACATGTCCATGATGTAGACATCTATCTCATTTCTTGTTCCTATTGAATAAAATTAACTGCAAAGTTAATAGAAAACTAAATCAGTTATAAAGTATAAAATATGATATAAATAAGGTATACCAAATTGACTCGTACTGGAAATTCTCATTAATTAATTAATTAATTCTCCAAATAATTACACAATATCATGAGATATTAAAAAACTCCATTAAATTACAAAGAACATTAAAGTAGATTTAATAAAAGATTCTGTATTAAGTCTTTAGAATACTTTTAGACTTGTGTACCTTTATCAGCAAATTCACTTGCAAAATACAAATAATTACTCATATGTGAAATGTGAGACAAAGATAAAATATGACTTATAATTTTTGTTAGACCACCAATTCTAAGTTTTTAATTCTCAATATCTCTTTTTCATCAGACATATTATATTCTCAAAGCACATGTTAGAACTCTCCCATCAGAAAGATGAAATGCCTTTAACTCAGCTGTTTTCTTTAAAATTACCTCCCTTACCTACTTTACTGATTGAAGTGCACATATAATCTCAGAAAGATGCTGTAAACTGAAATAGGCTTTTAGGTTATGATCCCTGTGACCCATATTTGGGGTCACAGACTCACCAAATTTACAATTTAGAATCCCTTACAGCCAATGAGTCTGTACATAAAATTTCAGCTCGCTAGAGCCATTGGGACTGGAGATGAAGATGAAAATAGCATTTTAGGTCATTGCCTCTGTGACCCAATATTTGGGGTCTCACTGTCACCAAATTTACAATTTAGAATCCCCTTCAGTCAAGGAGTATGTACATAAAATTTCAGCTCTCTACGTTCATTGGGACTGGAGAAGAAGATGAAAATATTTTTTTTTAGGTAATGACCCCTGTGAGCCACACTTGGGGTCACAGGGTCACCAAATCTACAATTTAGAATCCCTTTCAGCCAAGGAGTCTGTACATAAAATTTCAGCTCTCTGGAGTCATTGGTTCTGGAGAAGAAGATGAAAATAGCTTTTAAGGTTATGACCCCTGTGACCCACATTTGGGGTCAAAGGGTCACCAAATTTACAATTTGGTATCCCCTTCAGCCAAGGAGTCTGTACATTAAATTTCAGCTCTCTGGAGTCATTGGTTCTGGAGAAGAAGTCGAAAAAGCGAAAAGTTTACGGACGGACGGACGGACGACATCCCATGCCATAAGCCCATCGGGCCTTTCAGGCCAGATGAGCTAAAAATGAATAGTATGCATAACTTTGGGGACAGGATGTCAACACAAAAGGTAGGCAGATTGACATTCTCATAAGAAGAGATGAAATCAAAATAACTTAACGAGCCATCAAGGATGTTAGTGTTTCAAATAAAACAAATTTGTGGGAAAATATACTTATAATGTCAATCGCCAGAGAAATCTTTATCTACAACATGACATATGTTAAATAATTTTCATATCACGACAATGTAATGCAATTTGGTTTCAAAGAGATGTACCCCTTCAAGTAACGTGTCCTATAAACAGAATCCCCTTTATTTCATAATGTTCTACACAGCAAGCGTTTCCGAAGCGTGAAGGCTCATCTCTAGTCACCATAACAACCCACTTGCTGCACATGCTTCTCTTGCAAGTTACCCTTGTCACACATTACTGAATGTGATGATTGCTTTATAAACAATGTTTCTAATTGTCCTGAGAATATACAATTTATTGCCTGTTTAACCCTTAAGGTTGTGTATTTCTATTTTATCCATTTTAGCCCCTGTGGCGGAATTTACAGACCCTCCAGCTCGCAGCAGTATTTTGGCTTGGGCACTAATTAGCTCTGCTGGCGGAATATTCCAGGCAGCAATTATGGTACCGTTTTTACGAAATATATATCATCTACATCGCGAAAACGGACTATATACGAGCGTTCAATAAAAATTCAAGTCACGGTACGCGTACACAAATGGCTAATTCATACCTGCAACTTTGAATGAATTTTCTTCTGGTCTCTTTGTTAAAAAGCTTTCCATGGAAACCAGAAGAAAAATTCAGAATGATTTAAGTAACAAAAGGCTGGCATCATTCCATCTTTGAGTCTAAACACATACCAAGTCTCGTTAAATAATACTGAATAGATTTTGAGAAAGAGGCCGGAAAAGGTTCCTACCCCCATATGCACTAAGTTCAAACTGTTTCCATGGAAACCAGAAAAATATAAAAATCAGAATAACCTAAGTAGCAAAAGGCACCACTCCACCACTAGGTCTAACCACATACCAAGTTTCGTAAAAAAGTATTGAATGTTTTTTGAGATATGGCCCGGAAACAAAAGCATTTCGGAATTACGGAATTACGGACGGAGGCGAAAACATTATGTCTCCCGCAAAGCTTTGCGGGGGACATAATTAAGGTGCATTTTTAAACTGTAGCATCATTCAGTTTGACAAACGAAGCAACCTGCAACTTTTACAACAGACATGCACTGAGCGCTTCTTTCAATCTGATTGGTTGTGACGTAGCGGGGGGTGTATAACATTCATTTTGGAGCTTTATTGCGACGAAAGTAAAGGTATTTGTTTGAATAGTCTTGTTGTATTAATTACGCATTTCATCTTACACTCGTTATGTAGATAAGTTATTTTTACGATAGTCAAAGAAAGGAAAAGTACCTAAGCAATTATATTCTAATGTATATTCTTGAAAGGATTTATTTCGTAAAAATTCTTTGAAACCAACCCCCTTATGATCGCAAGTTACCTGCACACAAGAGGAAGTTTGTGAGAAGTATTTCCATACAAAACACTCCAGAATATTTAGCAGACACCATTTTATAATACCACCGTGATATATACTTTGCTACCTATTGATAATTCGTTTACTCGAACTCAAACTCTTGTAATGGCCTTGAAAATGATGTCAAGTCATCCAAATTGACTGGTGTCTGTGTATTCCCCTAATGAAGATTGGTACCAAATTTGAAGACTCTAGGTGCAGTGGTTCATGAGATATTGCGCTAACAAAAAATGGGACGGACGTACAAAGCTGAATACTTAGAATAGTATTCAATACTATATACCGGCTCCGTGGCGGAGGGGGGACAACAACATACTGAAATTACTTCAGGGATCTACCTATTACTGTATTGTGTCAATCAAGATTGCAATCTTTATACAGTAATTTTTAGATTTATCCATTCAGTTAGACAACAGCATTATAATAACCTAAATTATCTATGTGATAATAAAGGTTGAGAAATAGAAAAGTGTAGTTATCTGTTAAAATAGAGTGATTGTTGAAGAATGTTCCAACCTGACTTGGTACAAAGGGCCTCTGCTACAGGCGGTGAGGTGGTGAGGTGCGAGAGTGCGGTGAGTGTGCGGGTGACAATGCCCCACCTAGAGGCGTCCACCTGGAACTCCAGACCCTGGTGCAGCACTCCTCTCCCGGAGCACAGAGCCTGGTGCAACCTGCAGACAGACAGACAGACAGACACCAGTCAGTTGGCTTTATACATGTGGAGAACCTGTCATCATCAGGCAACCATCACCCCTTGAAACCCTTCCATTTATAATGACAATAAGAAGATACACAATGTTTCCGAGTATATATTTACTCCTTCATTAGGTGGGATGTGGGGTATACAAAATGCCTCATATTGGACAGTTATAGTTTATACTGTGGAGTCAAAGTCCACATTGTTTCCATGAACACAGATTCAACATCAATGTCAAAGGGCACAAGATAAGTATTTGGGTAATACATATACAAAGTTTCAGAACGATATGATACAACAAAATACATGGAGTCATTTGGTCTGAAGCTCATCAGGTATTACATTGTTCATTATATCAAATTTTGCCCAGTCAGTCACCAATTTACAATGCACTAAGGTATGTCGACATGAAACTCAATAATTCAAGACCTTTGTAACTTGTAACTAGTAAACAAGAGAAGATGGAAATAGGTTTTTAAGTCATGACTCCTTCGGGTCACAGGCTCCGCAATTTTAGAATCCCCACTGGCCAAGGAGTCTGTACACAACATTTCAGCTTTCTAGAGATTTTCATATTGGAGAAGATGAAAATTCCTTTAAAAGATATGAAGTGTGGAAGGAGATTGCCCAGCTATTTACTCAAGAACAGATTTTGATAATCACACTTGTCGCATCTATTATTTGCTGATTATCATTATATGCAATTATACATGGAATTTTCTTTTTACAATGATATAAAAATTATTAAAACCTAATCTATGGCTTTTTGCAGTGCTTGCTGTACCTTATTATCTAAGCGCATATGCAAATAATACATTAAATTAAAGACAATTCTTTTCTCTTTATTTTGATGAAGAATGCCCCTTCGTTCAAGAAATGAAGTGTAAAACTTAGGTGTGATACTGTTATAATTCCCAGTGCATGCATACAACAAGTGAAATGTTGATGTACAATGACTCATGCCATAAGCCCACCTGACCATATACAGTAGGCCTGATGAGCTAAACAGAATAACAATTCATTTTCCTGAAATTATCCTTGTTTCTGAAGTCATAAAATAATCAAAGGCATCATTTCATTAAGTAATGCACATACAAAGTTTCAGAAAGTTATACTGACCGCTATGTTAGTTCTTCTCTGGCACCAAAATGATTTTGAATCGGTGATGACCTACACCCCACCGTTTTACATATTTTAGAGATAAAAGTTTTTAATATAATAATAAGAGTACTTGTAAAGCGCCTCATCCACATCACCAAGGGACATGCTCTAAGCGCATAACATATATCCAGTCAAAAGTCAGAGTTCAGAGGTATTTCTTAAACAGGTGGGTTTTGAGATGACGTTTAAAAACTGATAAAGATGGCGAGATCTTGAGGTCTGATGGTAGAGAGTTCCAGAGTTTGACAGTAGCGTAGGAGAAGGAATTGGCACCAAATGTTTTCAATCTATATAAAGGCACTTCTAGTAAGTGTTTCTGACCGGAGCGGAGAGATCGTTCTGGTTTATGCAGTTTTATCAGATCCTGGAGGTATGATGGGCCTATGTTGTTGATGGACTGAAAGATAAGGGAAAGCAATTTAAATTTGATCCTCTCTGGTACACGGAGCCAGTGAAGAGACTAAGGGCAGGTGTTATATGGGAGCGTAGTTTTGTTCTTGTGACTGTGCGGGCAGCTTGGTTTTGGATTTTCTGGAAGGCCGATCAATAAGCTATTACAATAATCGAGGCGTGAAAGAGCTAGAGTCCGGACAAGAGTGGCATTTGCTTCTATGGTCAGGATATTACGTAAGGAACAAATATTTCGAAGATGAAAATGACCGATTTTACAGAGATGGTTGACATGGATTTTCATACTGAGTTGCGAGTCCAAATGCACACCAAGATTTTTAACAGATGCTGAGAATGGAATCAATACCTGTCCAATGGAGATGGAAGAAAGCCTACACTACTGCTGTCGTTGATGTGGAGCAAATATGATAGCTTCTGTTTTGTCATCGTTTGAGACCAGTTTGTTATTGGTCATCCAGGTTTAGACATCATTGAGACAAGACTCTGTATCATTCTTGGCTTTCTGTTGACTATTAGGCATTCGTTTGAAGCTATCAATTGACAGTCATCAGCATAGAAATGTCGTCCAATGAGATGATCAGATATGAGTTGTCCGAGGGGTTTTGTGTACATAGTGTACAGAATAGGTCCTAAAACCGAGCCTTGTGGCACTCCACATGCAAGAACACTGCTGTGAGACACTTCTTTGTTGATTTGCACAGACTGTGTGCGATCTTCTAGGTGAAATGACAACCACTTCAGGACTGTGCTGCTCATTTTGTATTCAATCTGTAGCCTTTATAACAGAATTGCATGGTCAATCGTATCGAAGGCAGCTGAAAGGTCTAAAAGGACGAGTAGGGTAACATTACCATCATCAACAAACATCTTAATGTTGTCAAGAGCTGTCTCGGTGCTATGTGCCGTCCTATAAGCAGATTGGTATCTGTCAATCAGATCGTATCTCTGTAAGTGAAAGATTAGATACTGGTCGGTAGTTGCTGAGTTTATCAGGATCCAATGAGGGTTTCTTTATCAAAGGTTTAATAACTGCACGTTTGAAGCACTTGGGCACTGTTCCAGATGAGAGACTGAGGTTGACAATCCTGGTGATAACAGGTAGAATGGTGTCAAGTATCTTCAACAGGAAGTTGGTTGGGATTGGGTCTGCCTCACATGATGTTGGTTTTGATGATGCAATGATTTTCTTCACATCATTTTCTGACACCTGGGTGAAACAGGTGAAGTTACATCCTTGAAACTATTGATAAGAAACATCATCGCAGGCGTCTTGAAACTTGTGGCGAGGTCTTGTGATTTTTTTCAGAGAAGAAATTTTTGAAATCATCAGCAAGAGAAACATCGTCTCCTTGAGCAGGGTTCGATTTAGTGTGCCTAAAACAGATTGCACCAGGTGCAACCTGATTGATTGCCTTGGTTGCACTTTTACAAAATTAGTTGCACCAAATATATAATAATTTTGATATTTATCATTTCAATATTTAATACATATATTTATCTGATGTGCCCAGAGCCTCTAAATATCTGTGTATCTTCTAATCTGCACTTTGTGACGACAACATATTGCAATATCTGCTTCAACAAACTACAACCAGTCTCTTTCAGTTCTAAACAAGCAAAAAAGTGAGCGTGGCTCACTAATACCCCCGACTGTTTAAGTTTGACATTTTTATTTTACTTAAAGAGAGAGGTGTTTGCACACCTAAGGATTGATAAGCTTTGAAATGTAATTGCTAAGATTAAACTGTTTGTGAAAATGGTAGGACAAGTCTCAATCTTCATGTAAAAAAGGTGGTTTAAGTCAAAATAGGAATAAAAGTAACTTGAAAAGGTATTGGTAACATAATACACTACTGCTATTACCACTGATTTCAACTTTATTTTGGAAATTAATCCATCATAATGATTCATTCGAGTGACTTTAAACAACAGGTACATGGAAGCACACCCCTGAAGGCACAGTGAGAGATATATAGCACTTTATGGCTGAAAGGAAAGAAAATTTAAGTTTTCCCAAAATATAACCAGTGGAAATATAAAATAGTAAAATCAACAAGAACACAGAAGTAGCTTTTGATGAAAGTTACATGAAAAAGAAAATGATGAAGTCAACAAATCACAACACAGAAGTAGCTTCATTCATTCTAGCTATGATAAAGTACAAAAATATAAATAATCGCTAAAAATTCAAAAATTCAGCAAATCGTGTTACATTTTGCAATGCACCTCTCCTAGTGGTGAAGAAGACATGTGCCAAATTTGAATAGGATGAGATGAATAGTTTTTCTGTAATCGATCGGACAAAAAATGCTCAGAATTTGAATAAGTTAAAAAATACAAAAATTCGCCAAAAATTCAAAAAATCACCAATTCGGTTTAAACTTCGCACTGCACCTCTCCTAGTGGTGAAGAAGACATGTACTTAATTTGAAAAGGATGAGATGAATAGTTTTTCTGTAATCGATCGGACAAAAAATGTTCAGAATTTAACTAAGTTAAAAAATACAAAAAATCGCCAAATATTCAAAAATTCACCAATTCGGTTTAAACTTCGCACTGCACCTCTCCTAGTGGTGAAGAAGACATGTAACAAATTTAAAAAGGATGAGATGAATAGTTTTTCTGTAATCCATCGGACAAAAAATGTTCAGAATTTGACTAAGTTAAAAAATACAAAAAATCGCCAAAAATTCACCACTTCGGTTTAAACTTCGCACTGCACCTCTCCTAATGGTGAAGAAGACATGTACCAAATTTAAAAAGGATGAGATGAATAGTTTTTCTGTAATCAATCGGACAAAAATTGTCTTCGGACGGACGGACGGACGGACGGACGGAATCGTTGGTATTACTATATACCCCCAACCGTTGGTCGGGGGTATAAAAATGCTGCCTTGCTGGTCCAAACAACAGTTAATATTTTTGGGGCCAGTAATTATTTTCTATTGACCAAATTGGTAAGAGAACTTTCAGAAATCATACATAGCTCATGTTGAATTAAATATTTTAGAAGCAAAATTGTAAATTGTTGTCATAATATTGTATAAGAATAACAGAAGTATAGTCATGTTTACAAAAAGCACCTTTCCTTTACGTGTTGTTTGATATTTCTGGCTGTATGTCCCAAGTCTGTAAATTTCTCTTACCATCAGACCTCAAAACTATCTCATTTTTTAGTGAAAATTATCTCTGATGGCAAGTTGTAAAAGATACATATGCAATCTACCAAAAACTTCAAATTATAAGCTCATGTTGACATTTTTCAAAAGCCTCATCGTAATCTGCTTGTAAATCTTACTTGCAATTCCTCAAATTAACTTGCACAGGTGCAAGCTGTTAATGGCTAAATCGAACCCTACAGAGTGAGTGAGTGAGTGAGTGAGTGAGTGAGTGAGTGAGTGAGTGAGTGAGTGAGTGAGTGAGTGAGTGAGTGAGTGAGTGAGTTATTGTTTAACGCCGCTTTGGCAGTATTGCAGCCATTAGCAGCGACCCTACATCAGATGTTTTCCCGAGCAATTTGTGGAGGGTAGTAAACAAGTGTTTTGGATTATCGCCATTGGATGTGATTTCTGTGTTGAAGTACTCAGATCTGGCTTTCCGGATGCATTTGTTGACATCATTCCGAGCAATGTTGTATATTTGACGGTCAATTTCTAGATGGGATTTTCTCCAATGGCTTTCTGCAATACGTCTTTCTCTTTTGGCCGAAAGTACATCAGTGTTGTACCATGGCGAAGCATCCTGAGGTTGAACCTGTTTAAGTTTGACTGGAGCATGATTGTCTAAAAGCTCAGATAAGGTAGTGTTGAATCTGTCAGCCAGTTCATCCACATTTTCTATAGAGTTTTAAAAAAGGGTCAATTTAAAAAAGGGTCTCCATTGAATTTCCGAATGCCAATATCTTTGATGTTACGAACTTGGACCGTTTTCTTTTCTGGTACTGGTCTCTCAAAACTAAGATGGAACATCACCATGAAATGATCCGACATCTGCCTATCTTCCACTTGTAATCCAAACAATAACCCAGTCAACTAGATTAGCGTTTGCGGGACACCGCAAAAGCAGAGCAGCTCCGAAACTTAGGGTCTCGCCTTTCCCTGTTCCGCCTTCTCGTCAGCATCAATAAAATGGGAATTCTTTTTAACAAAAGTTTTTTCATTATTCGAGTTATTACTAATCATCACTGGGGTCACTTTTCAGTTTGTTCTTAAAACCTATTTCTTCTTTCAAAATTTGATCAAAGGATTAACATGGCCTTAACCAATATCTCATGACCTTGACCTTTGACCTTCAATGTCACACCATCAATGATCACTTTTCATCGCGTATAATAATCATGCAATGACTCAAAGTGTTCATAGTTAAAATATGACATATTAACAAAAGCATGCTTCAGTTTCGACCTCAATGTGACCTTGACCTTTGACAGATTTGAGCGAAAACGTTTTCAAATCTTGGTCTTTCTCCATAGTTCATATATACCAAATAAGACCCTAATAGCACAAAAAAAGTTTGAAGTTATCATGTTTACAAGGATTGTTATAGTGATTACAGAACTCATGACCTTGACCTTTGACCTTGAATGTGAACATGTCAAAATCATTCACCAGGTGTATAAGAAAGAAATTAAGCTGAGGTGTTTATATCTTCATGGAAAAAAAGTTACTTAGTGACCAGTCAGTCAGTCAGTCAGCCAGTTAGTCAGCATGACCATATCTCGTGGCCTTGACCTTTAAAATTCAAGGCAACACAATCAGTGATCACTTTTCATTGTGTATCACAATCATGTAATGATTCAAAGTGTTAATAGTTGAAATAAGACATTTTCGCAAAAGCCTGCTTAGGTTGTGACCTCGCTATGACCTTGACCTTTGACGGATGTTAGCGAAAACCTTTTCAAATCTTGGCCTTTCTCCATAATTGATATATAACAAATAAGAGCCTGATAGCACAAATATTTTTCAAGTTATCGGTTAACAAGGATTGTTTTAGCAATTTCAGAACTTGTGACCTTGACCTTTGACCTTGAATATGAACATGTCAAAATAATTCCCCAGGGGCATAAGTAAGAAGTTATGTATATGAGGTGTTGATACCTCCTTGGAAAGAAGTTATTTAGTGATTTCAGAACTGGTGACCATGACCCTATCTGGTGACCTTGACCTTTAAAATTCAAGGTCACACAATCAGTGATCACTTTTCATTGTGTATCACAATCATGTAATGATTCAAAGTGTTAATAGTTGAAATAAGACATTTTCGCAAAAGCATGCTTAAGTTGTGACCTCGCTATGACCTTGACCTTGACCTTTGACGGATGTTAGCGAAAACCTTTTCAAATCTTGGCCTTTCTCCATAGTTATATACACCAAAGAAGAGCCTGATAGCACAAATATTTTTCAAGTTATCGTGTTTACAAGGAATTTTTTAGCGATTTCAGAACTCGTAACCTTGACCTTTGACCTTGAATGTGAACATGTCAAAAAAATTCCCCAGGGGTATAAGTAAGAAGTTATGTATATGAGTTCTTAAATAAGGAAAAAAGTTATAGCCAATACAAAACGCGGCGGCGGCGGCGATGGAAACTGCACAAAAACTGATAGCAGCTCCGACTTAGTCGGAGCTGCTAATAACATGACCTAATCTATGAGAAGCTTTCTCAACATACTGTCTAAGATCATGAGATTCAAGTGTTCTCGAAATTTGTTTGGTAAGTGGATTGTCCTTTACATCGTAATGGACATTGAAGTCTCCGATAATAAAGCTTGATCCTAGTTTGACATCTATAGTTGAACATAGATCTGCAAATTCTGACAAGAAAGTAGAACTGGATGAGTTATTATTTCTTGATGTTGAGGTCTATAGATGCTGACTGCTCTGATAGTTTTTTCCCACAAGTAATGACAACTGACATGTGTTCAAAAGTCGAAAAGTCACCTGAGATTTTGAGAACCCGACACGTAAGTCCTGTCTATATATACACGCAACTCCTCCGCCTCTCCTGTTTCTCCTTGGTACATGATGCATCCTTTATCCTGGTGGTGTCATTTCAGAACATATAACTTCATTGACAACCATGTCTCCGTGAGGAACAGAATATCAATACTAAACTCCAGGATGTGATCACAAATTTCAACTGTCTTGTTTTTTGATGACTGGGCATTCCATAAGCACACTTTAACCCTTAACATGCGGGTCCCGGAATTATCCGGGCGGGCTATAAGCGATTCGTAGGTACCTCAATACGGATCCCGGATCGCTTACTTAGAAGAATTCACGGCTGTCTATGTACTTGGCTATCTGCCATACCGGGTCCCGAGTCGATTGTTTCCGCGACTCGCTGCATGAGAATGGCTGTATTTATGCCTCGCAGCCCGCAATGAGAATAAAGCTTTCTTCAGTGTCTGGTCAGAACGTCCAGCAAATTCACACCAATTTGCGTGTGCATTGTTGACCCGTAACGCATCGATAATTAGCTTTACAAAAGGCCAATTTTGTCCTGCTTCGCTCCGATGGCTACACTGCCCGGCGGCTAATTAGCACCTAAGTGTCTGCACTGCCCCGGGGTGAGATAGGCCCGTACAGGCTTATCTGTCTCGCATCCCGCCACATGGGCAGATAGCCTATGCTTATCTGTCTCGCATCTCGCCACATGGGCAGATAGCTTCTAATTACGGGAAGATATTGCGATAAGCTACCTTTCTCTCGCACTTCGTATCATATGAACCAATTGGTTGTTTTCATTTTTTTTATACCAAAATAAAGAGAAAAGAATGGCCTTTATTCCCATATAAAAATCGCAATTGCGCTAACATAACTGAAAATACAGCAATCGCACACAGATAGGCGACTTTCGCACTTTTGAATTTTGATACATGTGGCGCATTTACCCCAACATGCCTCGGCGCTCTATTTCTAAGAAACTACTTGGGATATTTTCATAATTTTTTTATCAGTATATAGATAAAAGAATTGTCTTCAATTCCATATAAAATACGTGTATTTTCGGCAATAACTTTTGATGCGCCAGGTGTCGCGCAGAAGGTGATATTCGGCTTTGAATAAGTGGCGCTCTTAGCATATACCATCATTACGGGCTTTATAACTTGTGAACCGCAAGTCCGATTTTTATAATTTTTACATCATTGTAAAGAGAAAAACATTGTCTTCAATTCCATGTATAATGCGCATGTTTTCGGGAAGAACTCTGCATGCGCAAAGCGCCGCGCCAAAAGGTATAATTTTCGCACTTCATAACTTTTGAACCGCAAGTCCGATTTTTATAATTTTTACATCATTGTAAAGAGAAAAACATTGTCTTTAATTCCAGATAAAATGCGCATGTTTTTGGGAAGAACTATGCATGCGCGAAGAGCCGCAATATTGATGTATGCATAAGTGAAGAAGTATGATAATATATAACTAAAATACTGTTCTTTTGATACGCAAATATAGAGCTTTATAAACGATGAACAACTGTCATGACGGAATTTTGTTTCCAGTTTTGGAAAAAAAAATATAACATAAAAGCGAAAATATATTTGAGTACGGGACCCGCCGCTCGGGGAAAAGCCTTTTCGTGGGAATATTTTCTCAGGAAAATATTTCACTTTTCGGAGTTTCTAAAAATGCGTGAACATTTTTGTTACTGATGCCATTTGCGAAAGGTTTTTATTTCTAAAATTCAAATGCGAGGGCGCACCTTTCCAAACCATTTGAATTGAATTTATTATTTTATCTTTTACATTATTGAATAAAAGACGTTTCATTCAATAAGATTTGAAGAATTATTTATATGTGTAGCGGACTGAACTGAGCAGATGGAGAATTTGATTCCTCACCACTTTTATTACTAAAGTTCTTTTGTATCACAATTACTTTTTTAGGTATTAGTTTTTTCGTGAGCAGGGGAATTTCCGACGGGATTCGCCATGACATAATGAGAAAAAATTCCCATGAACATGGGCGTGGTCCGTCATCTTCGGGACCGACCCACAAGTATAAATATCTACCGGGGGGTGCGCGGACCCCCTCGCTTTTGGTCGCCACCCCCCAAACTTTTTGTGCAAATTATTTTTTTGTTTCTACTTTGAAATAAAGGTTCGTGTCATTCCGAGGTATGAAGGTTTCTGCTATATATGTCGAGAGGGCATGGGAACCCATTCCCAATAGAATCCGGGGTTCGTCCCATAGGATTGTTCCTCGGAGTCTCTCGTTCTCAAAAGAGAACATGGGAAACCTGTCCCGCGATTGAATCCGGGGACGGGAATTCCCGGAGAGCATGGGAGTATGCTCCCATGGGTCCGGGCTCCGCCTCGAGAGACCGCTCCTTGGATGCTCTGCTTCTCGAAAAGAGAAGTCATTCGGCAACTGACAACCTGAGCTTCCCTGACATAGTAGTTTATTTTCCGGGCCTCGCGCCCGGTGCTACACGTCGCCGAGGAAATCAGAAAATGGTCCGTTTGACATATGCGTCGGAAAAATCGGCGCGATGTCAGAAGCCGTCGGCGCCGTCGGCGCTTGCGGCGCAGTCGTCCTAGATGCGCCGGGAGGTTCTGAAACTGGCAAATGAACGTCCATGAAGCTCACATTCATTATCTCTGTATGTTTATTGTCTCTAATCACATGTTATATGTTGCATACATCTAACGCATTTTCAATCATTTACAGGTTGAAGCAGAATGCTGCGCGGACGTGGATGCAAGGCCCTGCGACGGCCTGGGGCGTTGCATACTAGGACACGCAGCTTTGAAGCCGTTTCAAGCGACGACGACTTCATCAACGAGATCCATGCTGATGAAGCCTCTGATATGGAGTCAACTGACAGTGATGGTAGCAGTGGTTTAGACAGTGATGATGCATATGATCGGGACACTGTAATAGATAGTGAACATGGTGACACAGATGCTCTGAGTGATATAGAGACAGAGATTGCCAGAAAGATTCTAGCCGCCGGTAATTCCACCGAAGAAGACTTTAGTGGTTTTGAGGAGGAGTTTGCCGAAATACCACAATATAATCATGATAATTCACAGACGTTTGATGAGTGGGTGGATGGTCCGCGGCCACGTGTAAACTTGCCTTTCACTGGTCAAACTGGGTTGCGCCAGTTCATAGAACTTCCTGAGAACCCTGAACCTATTGACTTTTTCAATTTGTTTATACATAATGATGACTATGAGGATATGGCAACGGAAACCAATAGATATTTCAAACAAGCAATGGAGGACAAAATTCTAAGACCCCGTTCAAGAATGCAACAGTGGCAAGACACTAATGCAGAAGAGATGAAGGTATTTGTAGCCATGACAATTGCCATGTCATTGGTTGTGCAGAGAAACTTTGCTGATTACTGGTCAACAAGTGATGTTACCTCAACGCCTTTCTTCGCCAAGTGCATGCCCCGAGACAAGTTTTGGCTTCTTATAACCTACCTACACTTGGCTGACAACAGGAGGATGCCGGGCCGTAACACCCCGTGCTTTTCACCAATAAATAAACTGGGACACTTGTATAACCGGATAGTTCACCGTTTTTCAAGAGTGAATAAACCGCATCAAAACATTTCAGTCGACGAGGGCATGGTGCCCTGGAAAGGTAACTTATCTTTCAAAGTTTATCTTCCCGACAAGCCTAAGAAGTATGGGATAAAGGCTTTCATGTTGTGTGACTCGCACAACGGATACGTTTGCAAGTTCAAACTCTACACTGGAAAAACGAATGAACCGGTTTCTGAAGGTGGCAAAACTTATGATGTAGTCATGGACTTGGTGAACGACTACGTTGGACAGGGGCATCACATCTTTATGGACAACTACTATTCGTCCACAAATCTGTACATAAATTTGTGGGAGCGGGGAATAGGTGCCACGGGGACGTTGAGAGCCAATCGAAAGGGACTTCCTGATTCAGTCAAGAAACCTAAAAAGAAAGCCAAGCAAGGGGACATGACAGTTTCTCACAACCATGGCCTACTCGTTCTTCGCTACGAAGATAGAAAATCAGTGCTTCTCATGTCTACTGTTGAAGATACACAACTTGAACAAACAGGGAAGAAGAACCGGGCAACAGGGGAACCAGTTCTCAAGCCGCGCATTGTAACAACGTACAACAAGTACATGGGAGGTGTTGATCGGGCCGACCAGATGTTGTCGTACACGCCGTTCCGAGTGAAGACCCTGAAGTGGTGGAAACGGGTTTGGTTTCACGTTCTCAACGTTGCCATGTTGAACTCTTACATCGTTTATAAAGAATACAGCAAAGATAAACCTCTAAAAACAAGTCGGGAATACAGGAAGGCTTTGGCGCAACATATAGTAACATTTGCGGACAAGGAACAAGTTCCATCACTTTGCAGACGTCCCCGTGGTCGGCCGAGCACGAGCGACGAGAGTGTCACTCGTCTTCATGGACGTCACTTTCCGACGAAGATTGAGCCTGTCGGAAGGAAGAAAAACGTCACAAGGATGTGTGTGGTATGCTCTAAGGCAAAACGCGCCGTCCTCGCAAAACAGATTGAAGAAGGCAATGGGCCAGCAAGGAAGAAAAAACGAGTAGGCAGAGAGTCTTCTTATGAATGTACAGATTGTAATGTTTCTCTGTGCGCCGCACCATGCTTCAAACTGTACCACACCGCCACTGACTATTCCAGGGCTTACATCACTGCCACGGAAAAAGAAAGAAATGAAGAAGGGAATGAAGAAGAAGAAAATTGAAAGTAAAGAGAGCCGAAGTGTGGACTAGTATATACACATTATATACATACCTTGTTAGGTCCCTAAAGCTGTTCTGCGCACAACCGCAGGTAAATATTGTGTATATTTGTACATAAATGCATTGTAATTTCATTGTAATACATGTCATTGCAAATAAAATATTTTTTATTTTATCAAAGAGACAGAGAAAGTGAATGCGAGCTTTCATTGGAAGTTCAGCCAGAACCGCATCATAAAAAACACCCATAAATGCTGAACCGGGTGGCCGATTTTCATAAAACTTACATGGGGTAAAGAGGAAAGATTCGGCTTTGATTCAATATAAAATTTATACATGCGCACGAAAAACTAAAGTTGCGGCACGTGCCCCGATATGCGCGATAGTCAAAAAGTTGCCTCAAAGTACCGAGGGTACCTTCATTTGGCACGCTATAGCTTCCGAACGAAGTTGCGCATTTTTTTTCTTTTTACATCATCGTAAAGAGCAATAAATTGTCTTCAATTCCATGTATCATATGTATATGCGCAGCGAAAAATAAACATGCGGCAAGTGATGCGCCAGATGTCCCAAAAAGTTAGTTTTTCAAAAATGAATTTCTAAGTACTGGGGGTGCCTTCCTTACGCTCTTCATATATTGAGAACCATTTGACGTATTCCAATAATTTTTATATCATTGTAAAGAGGAATAAATTGTCTTCAAGTACATATGTGTTTCGCATGCGCGCGAAATAATTTACAATTTTATAAAGCTGGAAATAAAGACAAACTTAACACCGCGCAACATGTATTGCGTTCGCCGCGGTGATTAGTGTATGCTGTGCTCATTAGTACCCATTAGTTCCACGCGCGCTCGGCTCTGGCACCCTCGAGGAGGTAACGGTACTGTAATTAGCACAGTCCCGGGGGGACCAAGCAGTGCCAGTAACTTGGTGCGTGTCGGGACCATTCACGTGGTACTGTCGGGGTAGCATCACTCTCCTTTGGTTGGTTATATTTTCTGAACCATAAGTCGTATTCTAATAATTTTTATGTCATTGTAAAGAGGAATAAACTATCTACAAGCACATATAAATTTCGCAATATGCGCGCTCAGGAGTTTTGATTTCATGAAGCTGGAAATAAAGACAAACTTTAGATGACAATAGAATTATAACCATAGGTCGCATTCTAATATTTTTTATATCATTGTAAAGACAAACATCTGGTCTTCAAGTCCATATAAAAATTTCAGTAGCGCGCTCCAAATTCATGATGTTATAAGGCCTGAATTAAAGACAATCTTTACAAAGTAATAGAAAAGTAAAGAAAAATCGTAAAAAAATAATTCGAAGATGCGGGTATAAAGCAACCATTTGTGTACGGGTGCCGCGACTTGAATTTGTATTCAACGCCCGTATATAGCCCGTATTCGCCATGTAGATGCGGTATATTTCGTAAAAACGGTACCGGAATCGCCGCCTGGAAATTCCGCCAGCAGAGCTCGTTAGTACCTAAGCTCAAACTACTGCTGCGAACTGCGAGCCTGTAAATTCCGCCACAGGGGCTAAAAAGGGTAAAATATATATACGCAACGTAAGGGTTAATATTTTCAGTTTTAGTGGTGGGTGAGACAAATATCGGGTTATCAGCATTATACTGAGATTTGTATTGTTTCACTTGGCTGCTACTGCACACAGCACTCTGAATCACCTTTGTTTTCTACAGCCACTTCGCTTTCCTCTCCTCAAAGGCTTTGTATTACTTATCCCTAGTTCTCTGATACAATGAAACAAGTCAGGGTCAAGCCATTGTCTCTTTGATTGGAGCTTGTGAACACCTAGAAGCTGGTCCCGGCTATAAGAAACTTGACTGACATCCATCACCAGATTTCTTGAAAGCCGGCTTGGCTTACTGAGTGGTCAACAATAGAATGTCACTGTCTTTGTATCAGAAACTTTGCAAAGTAACAATATTATTATATACTTTTTTTCCTCCAAACTTGCAGAATTTTTTATTCATTTTCAGTATCCATCTACTGTCCAATTTCTACAGAATATTCTTAGTGATTTTAATCAAGAAAATTTGTGAGAGCTCTGATAACCTGCTGCCTGCTGCCTGCTGGGCGCTCGGTAATGTTACAGAAAAATGATTTTGATATACTGATAAAATGTAATAATTCTATGCTGTCACTACTTGCAATGTCCAGTTTTACCTGACATGGTCGTTTCCACTCCATATGCTTGCAAGCACAACTATGATATTCAAGGCCTCTTCAACAATAGTGATGTTACATTTCTGAAATGAAATTTGAAAATGAGTTAAAAAAAATTCATTCAAAGATTTCACTGCTTCAGCAAGAATCAAACTTCAAACAATATCTTAACACACTGACCATAAACAAACAAAGCAATGTTAACTGCATCTTTCGCACGCATCGTGCCATATATGCACTTTTAGAAAATGCAAACTGACCCTTGCGACAACTCGAAAGGATTTCTGAGACAGGGTCAGCGCCACCTATTGTCCAAAGAGAGTTACATCTCCTCTATTGACCAATCAAATCGGTCGTTATCAACCTAATCAATCCAAAAGTTGGTAATGCGCCGACAGCTTTACAAATTGCTCATAATACTTTTGGATTTTTCATCTCGAATGTTAAGCTCATTTGCATAATAAAAGTTTCAAAACGGATTTTAACTTCCATTGGAAAAATTAAACAAGACAGCTATTGTCAGATCTTAGTAAATTGTGGTTTGTTTCATTTACCCACACGTTGTAATTTAGTTTTATCACTAATTAATCGAGCATAATCAGCGTAGTACGGGTAATTCAAATTAAAAGAAGAAACGTTCACCCAATCAATGTGTCTGTGCCTGATTTGTAAACGCGCATTTGATTGGTCTACACCATAGCTCAATAGTCGTGTAACTTCCTATCTCAGAAATCCCTTGTTGCAAGGGTCAATATGCATTTTCTAAAAGTGCATATAAAAATCCCTATTGGCTAAGGAATCTGCACACAATATTTCAGCTTTCTAGACCTTTTGGTACTGGAGAAAAAGATGAAAATAGGTTTTTAGGGTCGTGACCCATGTGACCCATTTTGGGTCACGATTTCACCAAATCTACAATTTAGAATTCCCATTGGCCAAGGAGCCTACACAAAAAAATTCAGCTTTCTTGAGCCACGGGTTCTTGAGAAGAAATTTAAAAGGCAAAAAGTTTCTCCATCCAACAAGGATGATGACCTCAAAATTTGCGCTTCCCAACATTACAGGGGAGAGGATGACACCCTGCAATGCCAATATTTACAGGGGGATCAGGGTAAAATTTTAGCATTGGGGTAGAGCGGTTCTTGAGAATACGAAAATGCAACAAGTTTCATTCCAAAAGTCCATGTTGTCTTACAGGCATGTTGAGAGGAATATTGTAAACTATACACATTTTTTTTATGAGCACCTAAGAAAATTAATTTTAAGAAATTTGACAGGTTATATAGATTGCAATATTTGCATATGGAAGTTCTTTGGCATCTGCGAGTATAATAAGTAAGTCTCTTTGGTATAAGACCATACTTGAGCCTAAGACCATCCCTACTTTTCAGAGGGTTGTCCTGGTTGGGGTTATTCTCAGATTATAGCCCACCCCCAATTTTGCCAGATGTTCAATGGTCATACATTACCTATATCTATAATATAATTTTAAGTTAAGTGTCATAACCAACATAAAACCTATTCTGACTGTCTGAAGGTCTCTGGTATGAATTTGGGGTCTCTCCCGTCTCAAAGCCCGACCCCATGTTTTCAAGATGTTTGTTTGCCTGGCCCCCTGGTCTTAAACCAGAGAGAATACAGTATTATAATTTGTTAACATATATCTTCAAGTATTCATTAACCAAATTTACTTGTGTAATGATGTCAGGAATGTCCGGAAATCTCTGTCAATTATGTTATATTGAATTTTGATAATGATCTGGTGATGTGTCCAACCTGTTGGTGAGCTTGAGCCAGCACTGCAATCTTGTGAAGTAGGTTGAGTTGCTGCAGCTGCTGGAAGCTCACTCTGCTCTCCAGCGACAAAGTGTCCGTCTCGGATGATGATGTAATCCCAGCACACGACTCCATTTCCAAATCCTACCAACAGACAGTATATTTTAACGGGCGTGCTTTGCTTTGAACCAGCTGTTTTGTTCAACTTCCAATTAAAAATTAAAGATACGCACCCTTGATGCTGAACTGCCGGCAGACACGCTTGGTGTAGACATGGTTGTGTTATGATTCCAGTCTTTCGTGTTAATCAAAGATTTTCTCACAGCAGCACTATATTTCACAAGCTTCAACAAGGTACAAAGGGATGCCAGAGTCAAATATTCCACATTATTGACAAAAGTGTGACAATCCTTTATAAGCTGATCAACGGAACTGGTTAGGGACTCAAGTGAGCTGTCACTGATGCTGGCCTTGTTCAGACTGGAGGATGTGAAGGAGGTTGCCGGGGACAGCGAGGAGGAACAGGAGGATGTGCTGCCAAGCATGTCAAGGTACTGCACGAGGTAGTCGTGGATGAGTGGTAGAATAAGCACTGCACCCCTTAGTTCTCCAAACTCATCTGTCAGCAGGTCACGCAGACCTTGCACTGCCAACTGGTGGTGATCTGGAGAGACTACACACTGGGTCTCCATAAAATGATGGTGCTGCAGGTGTGAGTGGACATCGGACAGTCTGAAAATCATCAACCAGTCATCTTATATAATAGTGTTAGTTTACCCACATCACTTTGAAAACATTATCTAAAGATAGAGCCATCGGCTCTGTAACTCATTAGGCTTTAGTTGTCAAAGGGTTCACAAATCAACAATTTAAAAAAAACATCGGCCAATGTGTCTGTACACAAGATTCCAGTTTTTAGGCTTTTATTTCTCCAAAAGAAGACAAGAGTCTTTTAGGGCGCATCCGATTTTATTTATGGTACTACAAGCAGGAACATGGATGAATTGTTTGAAAGCTGAAATGATTAAGACCCATTTTATATTGGACAACTGATCAGTCATAAAAGGGTGAACCACTTTAAATTGCATCCCTGTCACATCCTTATTTTAGGGAGTAGGGTAATGAAATTTAAAAATCTTAGTCTCAATCCAACAAAGATTATATTCCCAAAATTTGAGCTTTTAGCTTTGCTGGTTCTTGAGTCATGTCATGTAAAGATTTTAGGGTGGATCTCTGCCAGGTCTGTCTTTGAAGGGGTCAAGAGCAAATGAACACGCCTAGAGTGAAAATTAAAGGTTCGAGATTAACATCCTGCAACGCCCATATTTGAGAAGTGATTTTGTCCAAATGAACAAACTTTGAACACCTAGGGGCAAGTTTCTTCAACACAAAATTTCAGGTTTGGGGGTGCAACAGTTCTGGAGGAGAAGTCGAAAATGTGAAAAGGTACCGGACAACGCCCCACGGAAGAATGTCAGACAATGGCCCATCGGGCCTTTCAGGCTTGATGATCTAAAATCTGATAAATCTAAAAATGTATCATGGCACTTAAAACTTACTAAGAAGTTACAAATAGAGAGGATTGTCAAATTTAGGCTCACTGCTCATGGAAACGAAGAGAGAAGAAAAAGCAAATAACCTGCTTCCTTTCCCTGGGGAGAGTACTGTGGAATCATGGTCCCGGTGGAAGTGTACATGCTGCATGCAGGCTGGAGTGTGGAGCAGTCCCAACACTTCGCACTGCCCCCACCCCCCACTCCAACCTTCCTCCTCATCCTGCCCTCCCTGGTGCTGGTGCCGGGGCTGGCGCTGGTGTTGGTGTTGCAGGAGCTCATCAACAAGTCTTGTACCGCCTGCCTCACCTGTACACCGTATTACGCCAGTTCAAGTAGTGCATTATATGGAAACGGGAAAACAATTTTTTTCAAGAAATCTGAAAATATTAAAAGGCACCACTTCAGTTGGTGGGTAATACACATGGGAAGTTTCAGAAAGATATCATGAATGGTTTTCGAGTTCTGCTCCGGAAAACAAAATGATTACGGACAGATGGACGGACAGGGCGACGACTATATCCACGGTATTACATACCGGTGGGATAAAAATGGGAAAGATACACAGGCAGACATGCTGACCACTATACACCCCGACTACTTTGTAGCGGAGATATAATATATGTACATGCGGTAACCAAAATGATAATCCATTTCAGCAATGGGCACAGTGATAGTTAACCCCTAACTTGCGGCTCCCGGAATGGTCCGGGAGGGCTATAAGCAATTCCTAGGTGTCTCATACCGGATCCCGGACACAAATTACTTAAAATTATTCACGGCCGTCTCTCAGTTAGCTAACCATGGCCGCGATCTGCAAGTCGAGTTGTCTCCGGCAGTCGCTCCATGAGAATCGCTTTACTAATGCTCCATGTTCGCATTTTGCCATGAGAATGAATCATTGATCAAGGTCCAGTCAAAATGTCCAGCATAAATCACACCAATTTGCGTGTGCATTGTTCACCCGTAACGCATCAATAAAAGGCCAATTTTGTCGGGCTTCGCTCCGACGCCTTATCTCCCTGGTGGCTAATTATCACCTAAGTGTTTGCATTGCCATGGGGTGAGCCTTATCTGTCTCGCTTCTCGCCACATGCAGCGTTCGAAATAGCTGCCTGCCCGCCTGCCAATTGCTGGTTGCTTTCCGGTCGGGCTTGTAGAAAATAGTACAAGCAAGCCCGACTGGCTTGTTGGAATATTGAGCTTATCTATAAAGGACTTCCAAGTCCTGAATGATAAAAAATAAATTAGAAACTTACAATATTAATTTTGAAATTTTTAACTATGGAATCCTTCTGTTTAGCGGTCAGGAGTTTACATTTATACTTCCTTCTGTCACACAAACTTCTCAGTAGCGCTGCGTTATCGCTCTGTAACTATTAGAATAGCTACAGCATTCTATGAGAAAGATAAGGAAGATCCTTTTGTCCATGTAAATGTTATGTTTACATTCAGTCAAAGCATTATCATGACAAACCAAAAGGCTAATGTACAACCACAACATGATAAATTATCAATAAATATATATTATATACCAATGTATCTAAAGCTAACATTTGTTCAATTTTAATTGTTATTAAATCTACAAGAAAGAAGAAATTGCTATGGTTTTAGCTTCAGGTATTTCACGATTTCCATACAAAATTGTTTTCAGACAATAACCATTTTTGTAGTATAATTCATCATTTCTTCAAAAGGAGTATTTTGAACATGAAAGTAGATAAGGTGATGTGTCTTCGCGATTTGACCCGCACGAACAGGACGGATCGTTTGAGATATGTCTTTTAAATTAAGATAGTTTAAATCACTGTATCTTAAATGGAGCCTTCAATCAGTAATGAGACAAAAACGGCATCCCTAATTTAGATCAAATCCAAATAAGTATCCAAATAATTTTTTAGATTGAATCATTTTGATGTCGTTTGCTAATGCATTCCAAAGGTCTACTGTACTAGGTAAAACGAGTTTGAAATTTGAATAAGCAGATGTTTTAACATAAAGGTTTTGTAAATTTGATGAGTTACTCAATTCATACGAATTGTCGGCTGAAACGTAGTCAAGGACGAGGTAACATAAGTAACACGGTGCTCTGCCATTTATCATTCTATGAAAAAGTTATTTTTTGTACACGTACAAAACAACAGGTATGAAATTTGTTTCAGCATATAGTTTATCATGACTTGTGCCTCTTGTTGCCCCGTAGATTGTCCTTAATGCATCTAATTGTAATTTTTCCAGATTTGCATTTAGAGCCTGAGTACAGTTATCCCAAACATAGCTACGATAGTCAAAAAGAGTTAAAATAAAGGACCGATACATAATGTGAAGCGATTTGCGTGATAATCGATACTTCAAAGTTCTTAAGCAACTTGCTATGAGAGTAACTCTATCTACAACACTGTTAACGTGAGCAGCCATGTTAGCATCCTTTTGAAACTTAGCACCTAAATGTTTATGTTCTTGAACTTCAGTTATAGGACTCAGGAGTCCCTTGCATATATGACTGAGGTTTGGGACTAACGACCACTAGGAGAGGTGCAGTGCGAAATTTAAACTGATTTGGTGAACTTTTTTAAGTTTTGGCGAATTTTTTTATTTTTTAACATAGTCATATTCGGAGCTAGAATGTCCGATCGATTACAGAAAAACTCTTTATTTCATCCATTTCAAATTTGGCACGTCTCTTCTTCACCACTAGAAGAGGTGCAGAGCGAAATAAAAACTCTATCTACAACACTGTTAACGTGAGCAGCCATGTTAGCATCCTTTTGAAACTTAACACCTAAATGTTTATGTTCTTCAACTTCAGTTATTGGACTCAGGAGTCCCTTGCATATATGACTGAGGTTTGGGACTAACGACCTGGTTTTTACTAAATTGAATAGTTTCTGTTTTTTCGGGATTAAACTTCACCTGCCATATATTTGCCCACATCGAATTTTGTTGGTAAATCTTCGTTCAAACTGCTTATAAAACCGGATCTTCAATTATTACAAACAATGAAGTGTCATCAGCAAAAAGACATATGTTACAATCAATGTTATCAACAAGGTCATTAACATACATGTATATATTGAAAATAACAAAGGTCCTAAAACTTATCCTTGTGGGTTACCGGTCAAAACAGGTTTGAATTTGAGTTATACCTGTTTATGACTACCCTCTGAACTCTTGTCAGTTAGATAACTACGAAGCCAATCTAATAATTTCCCACTAATTCCAAAAGATTGTAGTTTGTTCAAAAGTCCCCTATGCCATACTTTATCAAAAGCCTTAGTTATGTCACAAAACACTGTTCTTACTTGTTTTACCCTAATCTAAAGCACTTGCAATGAAATTATACAATCCAGTAATTGGTAAGTAATTGCAAAAGTCCAACTGATTCCATAGTAGTAAATTTGTGCTAAATAATGTGTTCATTTTATTATCACTTTAAAATTTGAGGGCTTGCTAAGCTTGATGAGGGCTTGTAAGATTTTGAGTTAACAAGCCCTGTTGGCTTGTTACATTTTAAAACTATTTCATACACTGGCCACATGACCAATTCTTCTCTAATTACGGGAACATATTGCGATACGCTACCTTTCTTGCGCACTTCGTATCATATGAACCAATTAGTTGTTTTAAAAAAATTGTTTATACCAAAATGAAGAGGAAAGAATGGCCATATATTCCCATATAAAAATCGCAATTGCGCTAACAAAAACGAAAATACAGCAATAACCACGAGATAGGGTGATTTTCGCACTTTTTATATTTGAAATACATCTTATGCGCTCTATTTCTAATAAACTACTTGGGATATTTTCATGTTTTTATCACTATAAAGATAAAAGAATTGTCTTCAATTCCATATACAATTCGTGTATTTTCGCCATTAACTTTTGATGCGCCAAGTGAAGGTGATATTCGGCTTTGAATAAGTGGCGCTCTTAGCATATATCATTATTGCAGACTTCATCTTTTTTTAATCGCTAGTCCGATTTTTATAATGTTTATATCATTGTAAAGAGAAAAACATTGTCTTCAATTCCATGTATAATGCACATATTTTTGCGAAGAACTCTGCATGCGCGAAACGCTGCGACAAAAGGTATAAGTTTCGCACTTCATATATTTCGAACTGCTAGTCAGATTTTTATAATTTTTACATCACTTTAAAGAAGAAAACATTGTCTTTAATTCCATATATAATATTTTTGCAAAGAACTTTCGATGCGCCAAGCGCCGCAAAATTTGTGTACGCAAAAGTGAAGAAGTATGATAAAATACTGTTCTTTTGATACGCAAATATAAGAGGTTTACAAACAATGAACGGGGGGGGGGGGGGGGGGGGGGGGGGGGGGAGATCCATCTTCCCACAGCAAAGTGAAAATGTATCGAGATCTCTCGATTTTTTTACCTTGCCTTCAACCTAGCCAGAAGTGGTGAAACTAATCGGCGACACCTATTGTGATCACGAGTTACGTCCCTTACCATCTGCTAACATACAGCCATACATACTTTGAAACTAAGGTTCATATCATTCAGGGGTACGAAGGTTTCTGCTATATATGTCGAGAGGGCATGGGAACTCATTCCCAATAGAATCCGGGCTTTGTCCCACAGGATTGTTCCTTTTTCACCAATAAACAAGCAAAAAAGTGAGCGTGGCTCACTAATACCCCCGACTGTTAAAGTTTGACATTTTTATTTTACTTAAAGAGAGAGGTGTCTGCACACCTAAGGATTGATAAGCTATGAAATGTAATTGCTAAGATTAAACTGTTTGTGAAAAGGGTAGGACAAGACTCGATCTTCATGTAAAAAAGGTGGTTTAAGTAAAAATAGGAATAATAGTAACTAGAAAAGGTATCGGTAACATAATACACTACTGCTATTACCACTGATTTCAACTTTATTTTGGAAATTAATCCATCATAATGATTCATTCGAGTGACTTTAAACAACAGGTACATGGAAGCACGCCCCTGAAGGCCCAGTGACAGATATACAGCAGTTTATGGCTGAAAGGAAAGAAAATTTAACTTTTCCCAAAATATAACCAGTGGAAATATAACATAGTAAATCAACAAGAATACAGAAGTAGCTTTTGATTAAAGTTACATGAAAAAGAAAATGATGAAGTCAACAAATCACAACACAGAAGTAGCTTCATTCATTCTAGCTATGAATATGATGAAGTAAAATAATATAAAAAATCGCCAACAATTCAAAAATTCACCAATTCGTGTTACATTTTACAATGCACCTCTCCTAGTGGTGAACAAGACATGTGCCAAATTTGAAAAGGATGAGATGAATAGTTTTTCTGTAATCGATCGGACAAAAAATTGCTCAGAATTTGACTAAGTTAAAAAATTTAAAAATTCGCCAAAAATTCAAAAATTCACCAATTCGTTTTAAACTTCGCACTGCGGTGGTGAAGAAGACATGTACCAAATTTGAAAAGGATGAGATGAATAGTTTTTCTGTAATCGATCGGACAAAAATTTTCTTCGGACGGAAGGACGGACGGACGGACGGACGGACGGAACAGTTGGTATTACTATATACCCCCAACAGTTGGTCGGGGGTATAATATACTGGGACACTTGTATAATCGGATAGTTCACCGTTTTTCAAGAGTGTATAAACCGCATCAAAACATTTCAGCCGACGAGGGCATGGTGCCCTGGAAAGGCAACTTATCTTTCAAAGTTTATCTTCCCGACAAGCCTAAGAAGTATGGGATAAAGGCTTTCATGTTGTGTGACTCGCACAACGGATACGTTCGCAAGTTCAAACTCAATACTGGAAAAACGAATGAACCGTTTTTTGAAGGTGGCAAAACTTATGACGTAGTCATGGACTTGGTGAACGACTACATTGGACAGGGGCATCACATCTTTATAGACAACTATTATTTGTCCACAAATCTGTACATGAACATGTGGGAGCGGGGAATCGGTGCCACAGGGACGTTGAGAGCCAATCGAAAGGGCCTTCCTGATTCTGTCAAGAAGCCTAAAAAGAAAGCGAAGCAAGGGGACATGACAGTTTCTCACAACCATGACCTACTCGTTCGCTACGAAGATAGGAAATCAGTCCTTCTCATGTCTACTGTTGAAGATACACATCTTGAGTGAGTGAGTGAGTTATTGTTTAACGCCACTTCGGGCATCAGCTGGAACTAGTAAACCATGGGTGGTACTACGCTGAAATTTAGTTTAGCATTGCACCCAAACCTTACTGCGTGTAGAATAGTTCTCTACTGTAGACAAAGTTGCCGTGCCCCTGGCGGGATTCGAAACCCCGGACCTCTTGACCCAAAGCCTAACGCGCTAACTACTGCGCTATCCCACCCCCCAGGGGAACCAGTTCTCAAGCCGTACATTGTAACAAGTACATGGGAGGTGTTGATCGGGCCGACCAGATGTTGTCGTACATGCTGTTCCGAGTGAAGACCCTGAAGTGGTCGAAACGGGTTTGCTTTCATGTTCTCAACGTTGCCTTGTTGAACTCTTACATACCTCTCAAAACAGGTGGAAAAACAGGAAGGCTTTAGCGCAACATATAGTAACATTTGCGGACAGGGAACAAGTTCCATCGCTGTGCAGACGTCCTCGTGGTTGGCTGAACACGAGCAACAAGAGTTTCATTCATCTTCATGGACATCACTTTCTGACGAAGATTCGGCCCGTCGGAAAGAAGAATAACATCACAAGGATGTGTGTGGTATGCTCTAAGGCAAAACGAGTGGTCCTCGCATAACAGATAGAAGAAGGCATTGCGCCAGCAAGGAAGAGAAAGAGAGTAGGCAGAGAGTCTTCTACAATTTAGAATCCCCATTGGCAAAGGAGTATGCACACAACTTTTCAGCTCTCTAGACCTTTTGGAACTGGAGAAGAAGGTGAAAATAGGTTTTTAAGGATGTGACCCCTGTGACCCCATTTGATGTCACGGGGTCACCAAATCTACAGTCATTGGTTCTGGAGAAGAAGTCGGAAAAGCTAAAAGTTTACGGACGGACGGACGCAGGACGCCATGCCATGCCATGCCCCCATTGGACCTTTCAGGCCTGATGAGCTAAAAAGTCATCAAAATATTAACTTCATAAATATCTTTCATTTTGATTGAGTTTTACTTATGTAATAGAAGCATACATGTGTAAACGAGCATATCCTCTTGAATTTCGTTTCCACAGAAAATACCCCGATAGAACCCTCCTTTTAAGTCAACTTATCAACCTACCAGCCATATAACGTGATACTTGAAACGACCTTTCTAAACCTTATCACCCGGTACAAGGGACTTACAACCTTGTATATATTTGTTAAGATGACGGCTTGAAAGTAAAGATCTGAAGAAACTAACTTAGACTAATTTTACGACAGAATACGTACAGCAAATGTTTTACAGAAAGTGCGTCTCGAACCCGTATCCACTATCACCTGCAGTTACTGAGTCATCGCCACTGACTACTGCGCTAAGGGGACAGACGAGATATCACGGTACAAAAGAAACTCATATAGCGCGGCTGACATCACCCAGGGATCCTCAATATAACGCCAGGGATCCTCAATATAACGCGATAACACGTAAAAAGTCTGTTTTACACTTAAAAACGGTTGATAATATTGATAACCCATTCTACCTCGGATATGGTACCATATCCTCGGTATCATGGGTTATCCATATAATAATTGACTTGGGCCTGCTTCTCAGTTTGGAGAAATCTTGCGTAAGACATAAGACATGTGACAACACAACATTTTGTCACTTACCACTTGTCATACTTGTATTCAAAACATTCCTTCTGAATTTACTCCTTTTTCTTGCCTCCTGTTCACAAGCTTGTCCTGTACAAACACATTGATTGAGAAGATTAAAACTTGAACTCTAAACACTTTACTTCCTGGCACCCAAACAGGGTCTTCACATTTTCATGGCTTTCTGAAATTTCAAGGTTACCTGCAGCATGTTTCAGGAGAAAAATGAACCTCGAAATATTGAAGTCATGGATATCATAAATTACAGCTCAGTCACACCGAACATAGACACCCCTACTACACAGAGTAGGGTAACTGCAGATACCCACTCCAAAAATGGTGGCTTGTCAAAACATGGCTGATCGCAGATTTTCTTTTAATCCATTTCACACCTATACTAGGGTATTTCCTACATATTATAATGGACATGCCTTGGGCATTCACCACGGAATCTGTAGATGTCATGCTAACCTTTAGGTAGTGTGTAAATAAATTATTTAAAAAATTTAATTGGGAGATGGGTAACTAGAGAAATATTTTCTGATATGAGAAGGGTAACTCAAATATTGGAGAAGGGTAACTTAGATGATTGTTAAAGTTTTAAAGACAAATTTATTTAAGTACCGGTAGTAAAACCGATTACGAGGTACTGAATTTCATCAAATACAAGACGCAATTCATCAAATACGTGACGCAATTCATCAAATACGTGACGCAATTCATCAAATATCAAGAAGTTTGGTCTTTGCATGTTGCGTGATATAAACCAAAATGAGACAATATAAAAAGCATTTGATGACCGTTTGCTCATGACATATATTTAGTGAAAATTAGAAGTTTCTACTACTACGTATATATTAACATGACATACATTATGCTGATAGATGTGCTCCAGTGGTCAAAATGGATGGTCCTAAATAAGTAATTTTTTTCCTTAAAAATTTAAACAATATTTGTATATGGTACTTAACAGTATATATATATACTCAAGTGCAAAAGTAGTCTAACACTTAGACTCTAAAAATTGAAAAGGAGCCCCTTTTTTTATAGAAAATTCAATTTCTTACAGTCTCCTTTTCAATATTTAATAAAATGGTGATATTTTCAGAATAAATACTTTTTTCATAGTCTGAGTGTAAGAATAGTGCAAAAGAAACGTCCCCACATTTAAAACAGTATAAAATTGAAAATTGCTTTCGGAAAAAGTAAATTTTGAATATATTTGATAGATACATCTTTGTAGTGAAGTACTCACAATTTCATACATCAGAGTATGATACCTTTATTTTTATGTCTTTTCAAATACAATGGGTGGTACTATGCTGAAATTCAGTGTAGCATTGCACCCAAACCTTACTGTGTGTAACAGTTCTCTACAACAGACAAAGTTACTGTGCTCCTGGCGGGATTCATACCCCGGACCTCTTAATCAGTAGGTGAATTCCGCCCCTTCTTCGGGTTGTGTAATGAGATGTTTAACCTCATCCTGCCTGGGTATAACGTACGCTAATGCAACTTTCATACCCTCGTCACAAAGGCAGCTCATACCTTCGCAAGGAGACATATGATCGAGGAACAATCTTAATATAGACAACCAATGACATCACTTGAAAGGCGAGTCGGCTTCCCTCTGCGTTCTTTGTGGTTTATCACTGCGGAAATCATAACGATCTCACAAAACCCAAGTCATCAAACATATACCCCACCTTCCTCGATGAACTGCTGTCCCATTCCATGGGCTGCGTCTGAGACAATTTGACAAGGAAAAAACTCTTCGATTTCATCTCGCTTATCTAAGAAAGTTGTCATTTTGCGAAGTGCGAAAGCCAACTGCATTTTGAAAAGCTCTCTCTGATTGGCTAAATTTTATCGCCAACAGGGCGAGAAAACTATTTGATTGGCTAGAACATACGTCACCTTGCAAAGTTATGAGCTGCATTAACGTACGTTATACCGAGACAGGATGTTTTTACCTAGACATACCGATTATATAAATGGCAAAAATGATATGCAAAAAAACGTACTACAGCGACTCTAATAGATACTGTTGAACTCTAATTTTAACTTCTCCCAGGAGCTTTAGAATATTTTTTTTTATCATTTTCTGTGATGTAGCCCATGTCAGAAGCTGGGTTTTTTTCTTCTAAAACTGGATTGTGAACTTAAATCGAATTGCCTGAAAAATCTAAATTGATTGACTATTTGATTTGTTTCTAAAAGATGTTTACGAAACCGTGGTTGGAGAAGCTAGAATCAGAAGGTGGTGAGAATCTAAGGATGAAAAGGGCAGTGCTATTCTGAGAAGGGGTCCAGGGGAAATTTATCCAATATTTTGGCTTGTCCCTTAATTGTTTTAGGCTACCATTTACCACATGGTGAGGACATCCACATACATGCATACAACAAACTCGAACTAACCTGTATAGGTTTCAGATTCTTTGAAGAGGATCCTCCTTGGGGTACTTATTGCATAAAATCCTCGATTTTTGATATATGACAGGTTGTAACTATATTTTCCACTTAAAAATAGTTAAAAAACTAAAAAAACGTACTTTGGGTCACCCCTTTCGAGCCCCACCCCTTACGGTTGTCATGCAACCAGGGGCGGATAACTCTAATCTCACCACTTTTCCATCCAGTCATGCAGGCTGAATGAAGGGGAGGTGGGTGGCCCTACCCCAAGGAGGATCCTCTTCAAAGAATCTGAAACCTATACAGGTTAGTTCGATTCTTTTTCAGAAGGGATCCTCCTTGGGGTACTTATTGCATAAGACAGACTCCCAAAGATTGAATCTAAGGCAGTGGCATTCAGACTGCACCCAAAGGCGCACAGAATATATGAATATACAAAGTTAACTCACCCAAAGTACCTTGTGAATCCACCATGGAGGAGACCAACATTGACCTGGGGATTACCTGGCGCACTCGCAGTCGCCTTACTGGTCAAAATACCCCCCCCCCCCCCTTTTTTGTGAAAAGAGAGAACGAGGGCGTAAGACTCCGAGTGGGACCATAGACCCGCCAAAGCTTGTTGGACGGGCCTCATGCGGAGACGGGACCTCCAAACCACGTCTACGGTCGCTGCCATGACTCCTAAGAGCTGGAGCCAGACTCGAGCCGTGTGGCATGGAGCACTGAGAAACGAGTTCACAGCCCCCAGTATCTTCGGGACCCGGTCCGGGGCCAGGGATACGATCCCCGGCTCTGTCCGAAACCTGGAGCCCAGGAAGACTAGGTCCCGTGACGGGGCCAGCTCCGACTTTTTGAGGTTCACGATCCAACCCAGCGAAACTAACGTGTGTAGTATGGCCTGGGTGGATTCGTGGTTCTGAAGCTGGGACAGCGCTCTGATGAGCCAGTCGTCCAGGTAGGGATGACAACACCTGCCCTGAGACCTGGCGACCTGAGCCGCTACCAGCATAAGCTTGGTGAATACCCTCTGAGCCGTTGAGATTCCGAAGGGTAACACCCTGAATTGGTAACACTTCCCGTCGAATGCAAACCTCAGAAATTGTCTGAATTCTGGGTGCATCGGAACATGAAGGTAAGCGTCTTTGAGGTCGATGGAGGATAGCCATTCTCCGACCTGCACTGACGAGATCACAGACCTTAGAGTGTCCATCTTGAACGATGGGACCTCTATGAGTTTGTTCATGATCTTTAGATTCAAGATGGGTCTGAACCCTCCGCCCTTCTTGGTCACCAGGAAGTATGTGGAATAGTATCCGCTCTCTTCCTGGCCCACAGGCACTAGCTCTATCGCAGCCTTGCTCAGCAACGCTTTGATTTCTGAGCGGAGGATGTCCACCTTCTCCGGCGCGGAGGGCACCTTCGTGTGCCGCACCCCGGTAAATGAAGGTGGACCGCGCTTCCACTGAGGCATATGGCCGTCCCTGAGCGTGGACAGGACCCAGGTGTTCGACGTGGCTTTCGCCCAAGCGTCTATGAACCTTGTCAATCGGCCGCCTACAGGGATCTGCCCCAACAAGCAAAAGGTGTCCGTCTCCGGCGGCACTCCGGCCCCCGGATTTTTGGACACCCCTAGCGGTACGGGAGGAGCTAGGAACCCTGGTTTGGTTTCCCGCGCCCCCGAAACCCCTGCTTGCCCGAAGGCTGCTGGAATTTCCCGCCTCGCTTTTTGGGACCCTTGCCCCTGCTCCCAGCCTGATGCAGACTAGCTGACATCCAGGCTGCCTTCCCCGTCGGCGCGGAGGAACGAGCAGCGGGAGGGTTGGACATGCGTGCGCGCTTGATGTCTGGATCCTGCACGGTAAGAACCCTAGAGGTCTCCCGGCAGGTCGTGACGACATCCGCAGTGTCCTTCAGTACCTTCTGAGCCCCTGGGAAAAGCACTGGGCCAATCCGAAAGGGGAGGTTCAGCAGGGACTGCTGTGTTGAAGGCATCCAAGTGGACACCGACAACCACATTCCCACAACTGCGCTCATCATTTGGTTAGCGGCACTCCTTATTGAGTCCCGCGCCAAATGACCGCCAACCGCGGTTAGCTGCCCGAGGAGCTCCGAGGAGGAATCTCCAGGGATCTCCACCTTCTGCGTTAACTGAACCTGCATGGAGGCCAGATACGCCTGGTGGATTGCAAGCTGAAGCTGTTGTCCCGCATTTCGGTACTGGTCCTCGAAGGACCGATACGAGGACTTCAGATCAGCTGCACCAGCAGTGAAGGGAGGCAGCCGCCGACCTTGTCGCCCGACCGAAGGTGAAACCTTTGGTCGTTGCAAGGAAACCGCGGTATAGACACAGTCTCCCACCACCGGAATGTCGAAAAGACCTTCCTCCCCCAGCTGATATCTCTTAGATAGGAAGCCTAGATCGGCCAGTGAACGAGTATCAGCTAGGAGCGGAGCGATCAGATCATCGACCAGTGAAGGGAGAATGCGGAGCCCCACTACGGGAGCCTTGCTTCGAGCGAAGGCCTCCCCCGACAAGCGGTAGTCCGATTCCTCTGGCTCGGGGACCGGGGCAGCAACACCAGGAATAGCCTCGGCGATTAAGCCGCGGAGATCCCTGATGGCAGTGGCAGCCGATAAAGGGCCCGAATCCTCCCGAACCTCATCCACGTCCATGGACTCGATCCCGGATCTCCCCGAGAGGCGTGAGGCCAACTCGGAGTCGTCTAGGAAAGAGTCACGGGCGTGGACAAGAGAGCGAGAGAAGACGTCAGCTACCACTGGCTGTCCCGAGCCCCCAGCCCGAGGATCGACCTCGAGTGGGCCCCCCCGAGACCTGGGTCTCGAGGGTGCTCGTGGGTCCCGCGTGCGGCCCGGACTGCATCGTCACTGGGACGACGGTCTCGGAGCACGGGGCAGGTGTCCGAGGACGCTGCACCTGGAGCACAGGCGGCGCCTCGTAACCTGGGGTAGAAGCCTTACCCTGGGAACCTACTCCAACGAGCGGCACCAGGTTCGGCGGGGCCAGCGATCCCCCAGACGAGACCTGCCCGAAGCCAGGTGTCTGAGGGGGCTGGTGTGTTTGTGTTATGGTAACCTGGGGCTCCATACTCCGCAGCTCGCGAGCCGGAAGCTGAGCGCCCCGAGGAGACCCCGTGCCTCGGACGAGTCCGACACCGAGATCTCCCCTGGTACCATGAGCTGCATCAGGTTCATGACTCGAGGTCCGGAACTCCGTACGGAGCCCCGAGACCGCCGAGTCAATCATGACCTTCATTTGCTGTGTAATGATTTGCGTGAATTGCGTCATATCAACAGGGTTAAAATTAGCATTTTGTAAGTTAGGTTGTTGAGGGGAGGGAGGGTGGATGAAATCCCCGGCTGAGGACCCCCGCTGGTCCTCGACCGAGTCGGGCTCGGATGACGAATCATCGAGACCCGACCTGGCAGAGGACACCGTAGCGGAGGCCGAAGCCTTAACCTTCTTACCGCTTACTTTCTTAACTGGTGACTTCTTCACCTTTTTAGCCTTAGACGGGGGGTCAAGCTTGGTGATGTCCTGTCCGTTCTCCAAAGCCTCGGAGAAGAACTTTAAGTCAACATCCCTCCTTGATCTGGCCTTGGGGGTAAAGGCCTGACAAATCCCACAGTCGAGTGGGTGATGAAAGTCAGAGGCCAAACACTTGAGGCACTCATCATGGGCGTCGGTGATAGACACCGGCCCTTTACATTGGGCACAAGGCTTGAAAGGCTAGAAGCAAAATAGCCAAATCAAGACGTGCACATGCAACATGTGTATATATATAAATATTTTTAAAATATATATATACTAAATACATGGGGGAATTGCAATGTAAATGTTTTTGTAAACATGCATGTAAAAAACATGAGCAGAGGCGAATGGCAAAATGCGAAGTAAAATGTAAACAAGCATGGCCACACCCCTAACATCACTGAAACAAATAGAACATGAAATATGAATAATTTGCTTGCAGGCCAGTGGGCGATTCGAAATACTCACCGAAAACGAATCTAGAACCCAAATATGATAATATAAAAATGTGGAAAGCCCAGATTTGACCAAATTCCACGATCAAAACAAATCGATCGAGAAAAAATGGCCGCCATCTTGGGTCGACTTTCCCGCCCTACGCGAGAAAACAAGTTACAAATACACGAAATCTAGTACTAAAACCGATAAGCCATTCGACCCTACTGTAGAAAAGGTAGAAGTTACCACACATACAGCTTTGTTATGGGCCATTTTCTTTCGATTGTACGTACTCAGCGAAACAAACTTCGTGAAAAACTTTGTGCGTCTAGTCAGTTCAATGACAGGATGAAAAGTGGTGAGATTAGAGTTATCCGCCCCTGGTTGCATGACAACCGTAAGGGGTGGGGCTCGAAAGGGGTGACCCAAATTACGTTTTTTTAGTTTTTTAACTATTTTTAAGTGGAAAATATAGTTACAACCTGTCATATATCAAAAATCAAGGATTTTATGCAATAAGTACCCCAAGGAGGATCCCTTCTGAAAAAGAACTGGTGTGTGAGGACCTGCATGCATAAATACCTGGTGTGTGAGGACCTGCATGCATAAATACCTGGTGTGTGAGGACCTGCATGCATAAATACCTGGTGTGTGAGGACCTGCATGCATAAATACCTGGTGTGTGAGGACCTGCATGCATAAATACCTGGTGTGTGAGGGAGATACGAGTGAAGGACAGCTGCACCACTAGTCGAAGCTGGTTGACCCATCTGATTTGCCTCATCAGCCATGAAGCTGGTGGGGGAAGGGAAGGTTGACTTGGGTTGAGGGGAGGTCTGTGGTCGAACTCGCCTGGGAGTGGTACACGGACTCCTTGGAGCATGGACAGGGCTCTTGGAGGGTGAGGCAGACTTGGAGGAATGTAAGGACATTCTGTGTTCCAGGTGGCGATACTTGTCCTGCAGCTCCTTGAACTCCTGTTCGCGGAACTGCAGCTGAGTCTCCAGTCGTCCTGCCTCCGTCTTCAAGGAGGCTTCCACAGCACTCTTCTCTCGCCTCATCTCTTCAATGCACTGGAGACGGTCTTCCCTCAACTTGTTCAGGTCAGCGTCCTTCCTTTTTGACAGTTCACGTAGCATCTTGATTTCACCATCTTTACTGTACAGTTGCTGTGTTACCTCACTTTTCTAACAAGACAATATGAAACCTTAGTATGTAAAACCATGTTTCTCTAAATATGTGCAGTTACAAAATGAAGAAGATTGATTGTTTGATGTGCAATACTATTTGGACAAAACAATAGGAATAAACTAAATAAAAATTACGGTAAATAGAATTAAATAGAATAATAGATTTTAACATTTTACTGAAATGCAGATATGAAATGACTTTCAAAACTAAATTTCAAGTAAATAAACAAATAAATTGCAGTCCAAGACAAAATGACTGAAGGCAAATCAAAGCATTTTCTAATCATCCTCTCGCGACAGGGTGACTCTAATCGCAACATTTTAGAAGGTCCTGTCACATTTACCCAAAAATTCCTGGCTCAAACGCCACTGGGCTTTCGGTAAAACAAATAGTTCAGTCAAATTTGAGTTTACATTTTTTAAATCCATTCGAACAATTCAATTCATGACTTTAGGAAGTTGAATTTTACAAACTACAACATTAATATATTTAATGAAGGACTGTATTTCATAAAGTGATATGTAAATGGGTTTCTGAAAACTTTATGTTGTATAAACAACCAGAAAATATCTTTAAAAACCTTTTTTTTAAAGGAAAAGCAGACGCATCTACAAACAAACTCTGTGATTGGTCAGATTTGAATATCTTTCCGTGAGCCTTTGCTTTAGAGAAAAATTTTGCGCAGGTTTTTGCTAGAACTAAAGGAGGGCGATGTATGCATATTTCTGATTAAGATGGAGAGATGCTTTCTAACTGGCTAAGGAGTACCGATGATGAGGACAGTTGAGAAAGTACCTACCTCCTTTGTGATAAGTTCGAGCTTGGACTTGAGGGAGTTGATGTCCACGATACTCCTCCTTGTGTCGGTGCTGCTGTGACTCGAGGAACTCGACATACTACCAGTGTCAATGGTTTGTCTGCTTGACACTGTTGACGGGTACGACGTTGAGTTGGATGAAGCATTCCTTGACAAAGATAGCGATGAGGTTGATGAGGAATTCTTTCTGGATAACCTTGATGTTGTGGTCTTGTGTTGTGGCTGATGAAATTCTGACAGAACTGGTACAGTAGGCTGCCTTCGACTTAACGGCTCCTCATGAATTCTGCTGTCAGCATCCAGTGTTGTCTTGTATGCTTGTGATGCCATCACATCCAAACTGTGAATATCCGCTTGACTAAACTCAATATCTTCGTCCCACATTTCGTCAAACTTGGCTGGCTCCTCTTCTGTCCTACGCCTCTTCTCTGGAGGATATTTACCAGGACCGCGAGACATGTTGAAACGTTCACTGGGAGGATTAAAAAATTTGTGTTTCCGGTAGCTTGAAAATAAAGGATTTGCTGCCATCAAAATATTGTCATTCTGTAACATCCACGGCTTAGATGGCGGTTTTCTGTCATAACTGAAAAATAAAACAGCGGTGAGTCAGCTACTTATTGCCCATCAAGAAACTGAGAACACATAAATAAGATAGGTGGGGTCACATAAATACGATAGGTGGGGTCACATAAATAAGATAGGTGGGGTCACATAAATAAGATAGGTGGGGTCACATAAATAAGATAGGTGGGGTCACATAAATAAGATAGGTGGGGTCACATAAATAAGATAGGTGAGATCACATAAATAAGATAGGTGGGGTCACATAAATAAGATAGGTGGGGTCACATAAAATAAGATAGGTGGGGTCACATAAAATAAGATAGGTGGGGTCACATAAATAAGATAGGTGGGGTCACATAAATAAGATAGGTGGGGTCACATAAATAAGATAGGTGGGGTCACATAAATAAAATAGGTGGGGTCACATAAATAAGATAGGTGGGTCACATAAATAAGATAGGTTGGTCACATAAAAAAGATAGGTGGGGTCACATAAATAAGATAGGTGGGGTCACATAAATAAGATAGGTGGGGTCACATAAATAAGATAGGTGGGGTCACATAAATAAGATAGGTGGGGTCACATAAATAAGATAGGTGGGGTCACATAAAATAAGATAGGTGGGGTCACATAAATAAGATAGGTGGGGTCACATAAATAAGATAGGTGGGGTCACATAAATAAGATAGGTGGGGTCACATAAATAAGATAGGTGGGGTCACATAAATAAGATAGGTGGGGTCACATAAATAAGATAGGTGGGGTCACATAAATAAGATAGGTGGGGTCACATAAAATAAGATAGGTGGGGTCACATAAATAAGATAGGTGGGGTCACATAAATAAGATAGGTGGGTCACACTGACAACCATCCTGCTCCATCAGTGCCGCCACCTTACTACGTAACAATACGCGGATTCCCTGAGCCCTTTGTACCATTCCCTTCCCGGTACTTAAGTAATTTTGACCCTTCAATGACTTGTTCAGCTACATCTAGAAAGTTTGATGAGAAACTAGACAAATGATCGACCATTTTGGATTTTCGCTTACCGGTAATCAGAAATCAGTTGAATGTTCCATAACATGATTTGATTTAAAACTAGGGGTGACTATTGACCCAAAGAGACTATTGCAATTAGCGATAGTCTATTGACACTTACTATTGCGATAGCGATAGACTATTGTAACTCACTATTGCAATAACTATTGCGATAGGTTTTTTGGTACAAATACGCAATAATCAGCTAGATTTCTTATAGCTTTTAGTAGAAATGTTTAATTGATGTAAGGAATGTGGAGCCAAAATCAGTAAAGAAATCATAAATGAAAAGACTTTTTGTCATTTTGCTATTTCCTATCTTTAGTTCTTCCCTTTTGACCTTCTAAAATGGAAAATCTTAAATTTAATGTAGTGAGGCTTGTGTTAATCATTCATTATTAAGGGAAATTTAATAGTATCGATAGTATCGATAGTTAACCTTACTATTGCGATAGCGATAGTATTTTTGTATATACTATCTATATAGTACTATTGCCAAGCCAACTATTGCGATGCATCGATAGTTTGATGTATTGTTACACCCCTATTTAAAACCGTAAACAGTTGCAGTTTTGGTGACCAGGGGTGAAACTTTCAAAACTAGTTTCTATTATTTTATTTTCAGTGAAAATCAAGAGGGTCAAACTTTCAGAATACATTTCCACTCATTCTCATTCAATGTATTTGTGATTTGTTATCATTTAATCAGTATGAGAACTTTTATTTAAAAAATATTGAAATTTGACACTTTCTGTCTATTTCACTATGCTGAAGTTTGAAAACATGCACAGCACAGCACACATTTGAAAATGATTATTTATGAACTTCATGATGATTCATTGTCATTGTATTTGATATGTAATTTTAATGACATTACAATGAAAGCCAATTTTCATGATATTTGGACTGGGATGCACCCGGAGGATATTCATTTTACACCGAATCTGATCTCAATATACATAGACACACAATGTACAACTATAACTTACATTACATGAACAATATGACATAAACTCAATACATAAGCAACATATATAACAAACACTAATGTAAGTATTGTATAGATGTTTGTTACAGATTGGTCATAAACAGGATGAACAATTTTAGTTTCTACGACTTGATAATTCACATTTATTAATTTCACAAATACTTGCTGGTATGAAGGATTGTCTAGCTCTGTTTTTAAAGAGGGTAACCGAAAGCGGTAGGGAAGGAGTAGTTATCTGCATCGAAACATCGCACTCATATATCAACAAAAAGAAGTTGACTATCCATAGAACTTGTTCTCATTCATCATACCAGCTTCTAAAATGCCTCTCAAAGAAGGGTTTGTGCTGTTTGATGTTGAAGACTGACATTTTCTCGAGATAAAGCACAATCACTTGACATGACCTTGTAATGTCCGTGACCACCAACATTTTCAAGTGTAAGTGCATAACTTCTACACAATTCTGCATGGATCTTGAAGAGAAGGTGGCTCTTCCAATTCAATTGGTGTAGACATAATGTCCATATCATGACACAAAATGATAAAACATTTGGTGATAATTTTGCTTTTCTTTTATAGTTACTATTCTCAATAATTTGATTCACAAAATTGTCATAATATGCTGGTTTTATCTCAATAAAAGGTACATTAAAAAGGCAATAATTTGTATATTCTCAGGACATTTAGAAACATTGTTTGTAAAGCCATCGTCACATTCAGTAATGAGTGACAAGGGTAACTTGCAAGAGAAGGTTGTTATGGCAACTTGCGCTAGAGACAAGCGATCACGCTTCGGAAATGCTTGCTGTTTTCCGCTGTTGTGTAGTACGTTTTATGCAATAAAGGGGATTCTGTTTATATGACGTCAGATACCCTTAGCGCGCACGACTCGAAGGGGCAGTTCTCTTTGAAACCAAATTGCATTACATTGTCGTGATATAAAAATTATTTACCTGGCCATACTCTGCTTGTCAACCCCTCAAGTTAGCTGAGCTAATTAACCTCTCACTCACTACTACACAACTGACACCCGATACCATAGGTTAGAAAGTCAATAGGCATATCCAGGCTTGCTTGGGCCAGGGCAGCTGTTCACAGTCATTGAGGAACTGAGGGGTAGATTTCATAATATTTTTTTTTAGGTCGTGACCCCTGTTACCCATATTTGGGGTCACTTGCTTAAAAGTCTGCATACAACATTTCAGCTTTCTAGACTGTTTGATACTGGAGAAGGTGAAATTAGAGTTTTTAAGGTTGTGATCCCTGTGACCCTATTTCAGCTTTCTAGACCTTTTGGTACTGGAGAAGAAGATGAAAATAGATGTTTATGGTCGTGACTCCTTTGACCCCATTTGTGTTCATGGGGTCACAAAATCTACAATTTAGAATCCCCACTAGCCAAGCAGTCTGCACACAATTTTTTAGGTCTCTAGACCTTTTGGAACTGGAGAAGAAGATGAAAATAGTTTTTTAAGGTTGTGACCCCTGTGACCCGATTTGAGGTCACGGGGTCACGAAATCTACAATCTAGATCTCCATTAGCCAAGGATTCTGCACAATGGACAATTGGACAAGGAGTCTGCATACAGCTTTCTAGAGCTTTTCATACTTGAGAAGAAGATGAAAATAGGTTTTTAGGTCACGACCCCTGTGACCCACATTTGAGGTCACAGGGTCACAAAATTTACAATTTAGAATCCCCATTAGCCAAGGAGTCTGAACACAACATTTCAGCTTCCTAGAGCTTTTCATACTTGAGAAGGAGATGAAAATAGGTCATGACCCCTTTGACCCACATTTGGGGTTACTGGGTCACGAAATCTACAATTTAGAATCTCCATTTTATGTACAGAATCCTTGGTCAATTGGGAGTCACAATCTAAAAACTAATTATTTGATTTTTTAACAATTTATTTCTTAGATAACGAGATATTCAAACTTAGATCACAAATCAATGAATTCCTGATGAGCTAGAGAGCCCATGGCTCTATTTTTAAAGACTATAATGCAAATTGTAAGATCATCTGGCAAATCACTTATCCGCTATCATTATGTTTTACACTGTCATTTTGCATCTCATGCAGAGGATCGTTAATGTTCATTTATTCGTTTTTATTATCAAAGTCTGTGACATACCCAGTGCAGTTAAGCTAATCCCAAGCTCTTTAATTAGAGGGTAATCTATTTTGACCAAAGGGTATGTAGTAGTTGTTGTTTTAGTTAACACTTAGTGTATGACTGTTGGTACGTATGACAAATGGGACATGACATTCACAATGAGCACAGAACAAATACATAATTGCACTGAGCAAAAAAACAATGCTTGTTCTGATTCCGATTTCCTACAGTAGCAACTGTAAAGAAAAGAAAGCTATTTATAAATGAAAGGCCTCTATTAATGGAGCTACAAACATAAAATTGGGCTCATTTGAAATCTGTTTACATAACCTATATGTTTACAATGACCATTTTATAACAAGAAGACATGGTCATCACTCATCATATTGGTTCTCAATATTAAAATGTGGCAACTTTCGCCTGAATCTCCTAAATCTAGTGCACTGGAGTAACTTATCTGAACACACTTTGGAAAAAAACAGAAGATATTTATGCCCTCAAACCTCAGACCAAATTTGGTAATCCCATCTTCAGCAGTTTCTGAGAAAAGCTGTCACCTTTGGAGATACCATGAACAGAGTCAAAAAATAGAACAAGGGCAATAACTTTGGAAAAAATAATTGCACTCTTCTCATTTTGGAACTCCATCAAGGTATGAATGCCCTCAAGCCGCACATCAAATTTGCTTACCCTAACTTTTTCTGTGAAAAGTGGTCCACTTTAGAGAAACAATGAACAAAAGTCCAAAAATACGGAACCAAGGCAATAAATCCGTAAAAAATAATTGCAAGCTTCTAATTTGCGAACACCATCAAGGTATGTATGCCCTTACAAGGAGGGTTCTATCGAGGTATTTTTGTGAAAACGAAATTCGAGAGGATATTCCTGTTTACACAAATATGTTATTAATACATGATTAAAACTCATAAATGAGATATAAATGAAGTTAATATTTTGATGCGATATATTTCACAACTTGATGAAGACAAGCGCACATTTGTTGAAAAATAAAAAGAACTGAAGCCATTAATCGGCGCTGCGAGTGTGGAAAACTTTGCTACCGCCAACAGCATATATTGTTTATTAGTATTATCATATGTTCGGACAAGGTCTCACTTGTTGTAATCCAAACATACAATATTCGTGTTGATGGGCTGTCTAGATATAACGGGGAATTAACTCTAGGCACATGAAATCCAAAGTCCTTGAAACAGTTATGCACACATTTATTTACAGGAACAACCCGTCAACTATAACAACATAGTAACAATTGAATCCTATCCCCTCCAGAGGCAATAACTACAACATATGTACTGTCTGGAGAGATGAGTCCTGCTTGGTATCCAGTGGTAGACTCAAAGACATGTCAAGAGTTTGATGCTCGAGCTCCAAAGGGAATCTAATTTCCCTGATGTCCCCTCGGTTTATATAGCCAAAGAGATGGTTATGCCTCATTGATCCGAGGAGTAATGTTGACAGTAAATAAATATAGTAGCTGGTTCATTGTTCTAATAGGTTGGCATGTCTGGTTAAGTAAAAGATGAGCAAGGTTAAAGGAATCAAAGTGTCCGAATGGAATATCTTAATCATCCCTCAGGGTTTTTACACTTGGTCTAAAGATCAACAATAACAAGATATCACTTTAAATAGCTAAAATGTCTGCGTATTAATTACAGATTATCTCTGTGACTGAATGTAATGTTAAAAGTATAAACTGTATATGGGACGTCTGAAGATGCTTAATACTTGAATATTTCTACAGAATATGAGTACATCTATTGAACTAAACTAATATCTTCCTTTATATAAATTTCTAAATCTAATAGTGTTAATTTCTAGCCTATGATAGTATTATTATATTGTATGTGTGTATCTGTGAATATTCTATCATTGTATATGTTTAATTATTTAAAAATTGTAAAATTGGGTTAAATATAGCGTGTTTTCATTTCACGTAATGCCAAGAAACCAAGATGGTGGATGCTGCCGACAGATCGGTGATAGAACTTTCCCTTTAAAGCCATTTCCACAATATGTCAACTCCCTAATTTATGCTAAAGGCCATGCTTGGACAATCACTGGGCCATAGCTGTCACTTTCCTCCAGAATGTGTGTTTATCAGTATCCCTCTAATATAAAGAAACGGTAGCTCCTCTAAAACACAACAGACTTCTTCCTCAAGTTGATTTAGTTTTATATGACACATCCACTTTTAATGCATACATGTTTAAGTTATTAATAATCCAAATGCTCATGATTCATTTACAAAACAATTTGTTACCAAAATAAACGAGCACCAAAAGCAACATTATTTAAGGACTGTTTTACATGTTTTGTGCCTCTATCGAAGTATAACAGCAACAAATTGTATAACATCGCGTAGCGTAGCGGAGCGATGTTATACGAAATTTGTTGCTGTTATACTTCGATAGAGGCACAAAACATGTAAAACAATCCTTATAATTGCAAAATCAACAAGTTTTTCTTTAAATATTTACACAAATCTAATATATTTGTCATTTATCACGGGAGGCAGCAGTTTGTTACACGCAACAATACATGGCTGAAGCAAAATTGAGGAATCCTTAATCTAAAACGGCAGAGGATTCAATTTCGTTTTCACATCATTCACATGCATACAATCAGGGTTCGTTTTTTCTGGTTTACGCAATTTGTGATTAACCCTCATTAGCATATCACGTGACGTTCAAACATGGCTACCGTTTGCGAAGCGCTAGTGGATGAACAAGCTGGAGGACTTGTATCGATTAAAATGAAGTGTTCCCGGTGAAATTAATTATCTCATTCGGAAAAGGAATGAATATTCCAGTTATTGGCGTGGGTTTGAAGACGAAATTACATGTGTATATCATATTTTGCATCAAAACATTACACTCAGTTGTAAGAACCAACTGACACGTCGGTTTGTTCTGAAGGATTGTGAAGTCATAAGGTACGAATGCACGAGTTACGGTAGCACATTTTATCTGCATTCATCGAGAAATGGCAGCAGGTTTTTGAGAGCTCTCGTCCAATCAAAAACGCCGAAATTAGTGTAACAAAACCATTTTGTAATTATTTGCAAATGAACATATATCACCACGTTACCTGTTTTCGAGCGTCACGTCTTTTCGAGCCCCTAAAACACGGGCCTGTAATTTTTTCAAGACGCGAGCGAGAAAATCACAACAAAGCAAAATGTTTGTGACAAATGGCAAAGTTATCGGTAACAGTATTTATTTCGTGAATGAACCTGAAATTTGGACGTTAATTCAATAAAGATTATGCCGGGAAGATATACACAAATTTCCATTGTCACCGTTTAAAGTCATGTTTTAAAGCTACCAAACTTGCTATCAAGACCTTTATGGACAGTTGGAACTTATTTCGTCTGCAGAGCATAACCTTCCTGTAAGGTCATATTACTTGCATCATGTGACATGCTATTTTTAACTTCCCGCTTGATTGACAGGTGGGGTCATCTCATAAGCGTGGCAGCATAATTTTTGCCGATTTGGCAGGCCGCCAAAGTGACTTGGAGCTTTGTTCCGTACATATTTAGCCGTGATTGTAAATTAAAACACTCTTATAGAGCAAACATCACCACCCTTAGTAACAAACATCGCTTAATTACTCTTTTTAATACTTTATTTTTTAAAATGACATGAAGTTTTTATTTCCTTTCGTAAGTAAAGTAAGTCAGATTGTTATATCGGAATATCAAGATATGTAACGCTGCTACAATCTACAGATACAAAATTACAAGACCAGGAAATGGTAAAAGCAATTAAAATTGTTAATGATGTATTTTGTGTGTGTAAATGTTGATCTAAATCTGTGTTTGATTACAGTTGTCCTAATGTGTCCATCAATATTAAGCGAAGTGCACATCAAGTACGCATGCAGGTGCCCGTGTCATGTCGAACGTAATTCGTGTTTTTTATTTTGAATAGATAAGTACAGTTCAAATGTGTTACATATTTCATATTTTCCATTGAAACGTCAATCATTTACCACTGTCAGAAGTGAGTGATTTATAATGTGATTATCATGTCAAACAAAATTAATTTGCCGACATATTTGTCTACGACGTATTCATTGTTGGAAAACACTGCATCAAAAAAGCAGATATTTCATTGCACAATTGCCAATATAGCGAATATTCATAAAAATAACATTCATACTTAGTTTAAGCAATTAAACATTTTCGAAATTGATAAAGTATTTTGAACTTTCGATATCGTCCCCCGAAAGTATCAGATGTGTCGATATACGTCACGGAATCTGAGGGGCTCAAAAAGAGGTGACGTCACAGAAATCTTGATCAAATCGACCTCCTCAAAGTTCGGATATTTTCATTGCATATATACAAGGTTATAATGGTTACATAACAAATCCAGAAGCAAAATAAATGCTAACCAAGGTAAGATAAGAATTTCTGGTAAATACTGGCTGTCTTGTTTCAATGGGCGCCGTTTGTCTTAGGGGCTCGAAAACACCGTACGCGAGGTTACAGCATAATAACCTAACAATACATAACATTTATCAGAAACTGTCAAATAATGTAATACAACAAACCTTAGAGGTGTCACTGTTGACTTGCTGTTTTTTTATGTCTTATTTGGTTTCAGGACACTATTTTTAGTACAAATTACTAAATAACACCAAGTTCAGCTTGATAGTGATACTTGATTACCAGCCTTGTAATTTGTTTCCTGCATCTTAGACGATTAAACATATTTATGTGTATATTTTGCTGACAGCTATTAATGTAGTGTCAAAATACGTTATCGAACGGATCTGGAACGAGTTGTCATGTCTTCAGATTGAAATAAATAAGTATTTTCCATCGTTGTAATAACATCTGACGTTTTCTGCTTCAATTTACCGCCATTTTGGTTCAAAATGAATTATGGGTAAAATATTTGCAAGTTCTAACTATTTTTGGTTTTCAAATAGCCTACAAAATATAAATTCGAGTAGATGGATCAATACATTTCTAAGTAAAATCGAATACACAGTATGGCAAATAATCAGATTTAGTGATATTAATGATTCGAGACTTCTCGAGAACTCACTCAACAAATATGGCGACGTTCATGAGGGCACTTGCCCGGCAAGGTCGTGCTCTAAGTTTTGCTCGCTACAGTTTCGCAAAAGCTTCTCAACCAGCATGTTTAATTTCAACATCAAAGAAAAACAAAGACATCTCAGCAACTGTCGAACCAATGCAAAAGTCTGAAGAATTAAAAAGATTAGAGGAACATTTTGCTGACACGAACCCTGCATCTGAAAAGGTCTGCGGTTGTTCTGTGCATTGCATTGCAATTGAGTTGTTTTTGTGTGTAGGCCTACTGGCCAAGTATCATTATCCACATTTGACCACTTTGAATTTTCAAACAAAGCACCTGATGACTGTTGTTTGATAGAATAGAAACTAATATAAGGGGTTCAGTTTTTGTCAGATTATTGATATTCAAAGAATGTATTCACAAGATGATTTATCATCCAAAACTCGGTTCCACAGTAGGGGGCGGGATAGTGCAGTGGTTAACACGTTCGGCTTCGGATAAAGAGGTCCGTGGTTCGCAACCTGCGAGGGGCCAGTAACTTTGTCTGCAGTAGCAGGGGTTGAAATTAACCTTTTCAATGCAGTAGCCACTTGGACTAGTGCATTTCAGACTTATTCCAGCTAGCCAAATACATCTCCATGATCATTTCAACTCAAATTCTAACTAGTCCTCCGGACTACCAGTTTTTACACTCTACTAGCCCAGCTTCTTTTTCACTAGCCATGGGCTACCGGACTAGTGCTAATTTCGAACCCTAAGTAGAAAAATTTTCTATGCGCAGTAAGGTTTGGGTGCAATGCTACGCTGAATTTCAGTGCAGTACCACCCATGGTTCGCTAGTTCTACAATGAATGTAAGACGAATTTCCCATCTGGGATAATAAAGTTTATCTTATCTTATCTTATCTTCACTGAAACATCACATCTATGCAATAAAGAAGTGGATTATCCATAGAACTTGTTCTCTTTAATCGAATCAGCTTCTAGAATGCCTATCAAAGAAGATTTAGAACTGACCTCCATCCTGGGTTTCGTTTCTATAAAAACTGTGAGGCTCATCTCAATGAAACTTAGTATGTGGAACACTCATTCATCATGTTTAGATCCGACTTTCAATTTTATTTTTAGCTGTTTCCATTGGAACTTACTTAAAAATTTGGTTTCCGGACCAGAACTCAATAAGTGTAAGGCTATGCTCAATGAAACTTGGTATGTAGAACAGTCGTCATGTGTAGATGTGCCTTTAAAAATTTTCAAAATCTTAAAATTGTTATTTGTAGCTGTTTCCATGAAAACAAAACATAACAAATTGTTTCCAAACCAAAACTAAAATATGTTATTTTTAGTCGTTTCCTTGGAAAAATACTTTAAATGTCTTTCTGGACCAGAACTCTACATTCAATTAAATGAATCCCCCTTGCAGTTGGTACTATCTGAAGTAGCAATTAGTACCTGTCAACGCCTGTAGTCCGGGGTTCGAATCCCGCCAGGGGCACGGCAACTTTGTCTGCAGTAGAGAACTGTTCTACACGCAGTAAGGTTTGGGTGCAATGCTGCACTGAATTTCAGTGCAGTACCACCCATGATTCTCTAGTTCCAGCCGATGCTCGCAGGTTTCACCGCAATGCATAACCACATGGCATTGCCGTGATATGAGTGAAATACTCTTGAAAGCGGCGTTAAACCACAACTCCCCTCACCTCACCTCAACGCCTGTATTTCTTACTGATAGTCATAAAAAAATTTTGACTGATGGTTTTAAAACTATAATGCATGCAAAAGGCTTACAGAGCCATTGCCTCTAGTTTTATGCCCCTAAATCGGAGATTCCGGGGGTATATTGTTTTTCACCCGTCTGTGATTTGTCCACAAAAACTTTAACCTTGGCCATAACTTTGGATTGCTCAGAGCTAGGGCTTTCATACTTGGCATGTACATACCTTGTGATGAGACCTTCACATGTAGTCATCATATTTGACCTTGTGACCTTGACCTTGCCGAAGTGGACAATATTAGAAAACTTTAACCTTGGCCATAACTTTGGATTGCTCAGAGCTAGGGCTTTCATACTTTGCATGTGCATACCTTGTGATGAGACCTTCAGATGAGGTCATTATATTTGACCTTGACCTTGCCGTAGTGGATATCTCCAGAAAACTTTAACCTTGGCCATAACTTTGGCATATCCGGGGGCATCCGTGTTTAACAAACACATCTAGTTTAAAAATTTGTTTAGATAATAAATCATGCGAGTACTGATAAACTACAGAGGCTGAGCCCTTGGTTAAATTTTTGACTTCATCTCAAGAACAAATGGCTCTAGAGAGTTGAGATTTTATGTTTAGACTCCTGAAAGGCCTGATGACATGACATGGTGTCCATCCATCCATATTTTGTATACGGTTGTTTTTCATCTTTTAACAGAATTGGATAAACTATGGCTGGGAGACGACAGATCCAGACCTTGACACATTTGTACACAACATGACCATGTTCCTGACAGTCACTGTGTGCGTGTGCTGGGGAGGCTTTCTGCTTGCCTACATGCCAGATCACAGGTCGGTGCACTCTCATAATGGCTTGGAACTAAAACAAAACCTCAACACATTGGTTGAATTCCAGACAGAGAGTGCTCAGTCAAACTGGCTGCGGCAAATATTTTACTTTCCAGTCTGATTTAAATCGACCTTGTTCCGAGGAATAAAATTTGCAAAATTATGCATCTACTGGGATACGAACAGGTTCTGTAGATTCCTCTCCACAAGGTCCGAGAACACCCCGTATAGGCGAATGTTCCGTAGTTTTTAAACGGTCACTATTTTTAAAGCATTCAGAACAGACCAAAGGATAGCTGTTTGGAGTTATCTGCCCCTAGCTTCTCTCACCGAAAGCATTTGTTGGGCGTCTTTTGATTGGCTACCTGAATTGCGCTCGAACACGCGAGTCTACGGGCTGTTATCAGACGGTTTGGCGTGGAACCTACGACTTATATGAGTTCGTATCCCTGTAGATGCACTATTTTGTAATTTTTATTCCACGGAAAACCGTCGATTTTAATGAGACTGTTTTACTTTCTAAACATATACAGTCTGTTTTAATATGTCAAATAGATATGGGCAGGTAATTTGAGTAAGAGTTTGCCTCATCAGAATATTAAGCCCTTGCTGACCGAGGATGAACATATATCTGTATAATGATTTACATATATCGAAATGTCCGTTCGTCTGTCTGTCCATTAAAAAGTCATTTCTGGAGCTGAAATCATTTTATTCATAGCTCAACGAAACTTGGGCATTATTATCTTGCGAGGCCTTATGGCATGGTCCAGTGTCTGAAAACTTTTCACATTTTCTCCAGAAGAATGTCAATGAGTGCATCCATTTTGGTACGAAGAAAATTTTCCTTTGATAAAATGGTCAATTTAATGGTTTGGGAAAATAAAAGCTTTCAAATGAGCCCAATTTTATGTCTGTAGCACCAAAAATTGGAAATTGGAGTAATTTTAACCCCCAGCTAAATCAAAGGGGTTGTATGTCCTGGTGCCGTCTGCCGATCCCGATAAGGGTACCTGTTTTCTGAAAACAACTCTTCTCACAGTTTTTGATCAATTGTTTTGAAAATTTACATGTTTTGGATATATATCAGTAATATGCATGTGCTTTTATGGGGCGAATCAGATATGGGCCTTGACTTAGATTGCTTGGCTTTCCTATTTGTGTTCTGAAGTCAACTCAGTTTTTTATCAATCTTTCTGAAACTTTACATATGCTAATGTCATGCAGATGTCATAATATTAAAGATCATTTCATCTCAAATTCAGATCAAGATAACAAGATCTAATCTTTAAAAATTACATTTAAATCCTTGTTAAAGGATTATGCATCAATGGGACACACGGTTGAAGATAGTACAGTGAAAAATATGAAGCAAACCGTAAAATGATTGTACCTTTCACGATTGAGAATTTTCCAAATTTTTAATCCTTTTGATTATGCTATTCAAACAAATTTATTATTTGTCTCATATATTACTGAAAGGTGATGTGTATATTTCATGCTTGATGTTTTTAGACTTCAAGTAATTCATTTAACTTTGGATTATGGTTGTATTTATCTTCACACAATGTTTTGTTATGAATTCAGTGTACATGCACGATGTACTTACTTTAGTTATGTCGACAGGTTGCTGAGCTGGTCAACACGTGAAGCATTTCTGGAACTGGAACGTAGAGAAAAAGCAGGATTGCCTTTGATTGATCCCGACTTGATAAACAAAGAGATGGTGATGGAGTCTCTTCCATCTGAGGAGGAGGTGGGAGACATGGAGATAATCATTTAGTTGTGTTTTATGTACTCTGAGTCTACCAGTCAGCAGCCTGCTTCCCGTATGGAGCAAGTCTTGTCAGGACAGACTGGATTTCTGGATCGTCACTTTGCTTTCATTTTGTATATAGTGTGAATGTACAAGACTTAGTCCATAAAACTAAAAAATTGAATGGTTTGAGATATTTGAAACTACAGAAATATGTCAAGTTCTACTTGAACATGTTGTTCATTGTGACCGCTTTAAATAAATTATTTGAAATATTTGAAATATTTTATTTCATTTTGTTTGATGATTTGGAGAATATGCTTATTCTATTGGGAGGATCACCTTTTCTTTATATCTTTGCAAGAATGGTGATACCTTGAGTTGAGTCATGTTTGTGTTCTGCACCGACAATTTCAAGACTGCAATTTTTCAGGGCAAGGAGTTTGTCATTATATTGAGAACAATCTAGTTCAGTCTTCAACATCAAACAATATAAACCCTATTGAGCTACAGAGCCCATGGGTCTATTTTTTCCAAGAAGTTTTTGAGAACTCATATACATAACTTCTCACTTACATGTTCACATTCAAGGTCAATTGTGGCTGTGGAGAAGACAGAACAGGGAAAGGCGAGACTCTCAATTTCGGGGCTGCTCTGCTTTTGCAGTGTCCTGCAAACACTAATCTAGTTTAGAAAGAGATACGTTGGACAAACGTTACTTCATTTAATGTATAATCCTTGTTCACTGTATGGGACCTGCGTCGGCGGAAATGTTTTTTTTACAGTCAGATTAAAATCGACCTTGTTCCGAGGAATAACACTTGCAAAATAATATCTACCGGGATACGAACAGGTTTTGTAGATTCCTCGCCACAAGGTCTGAGAACACCCTGTATAAGCGTGTGTTCCAAACCAGTTTAGCGCAGCCAAAGCTCAGTCAAATAGCTGACCAATCACATCATATTTTTTTAACGGTCGCTGTTTTGAAAGCATTCGGAACAGACAAAAGGATAGCTGTTTGGAGTTATCTGCCCCTAGCTTCTCGTACCGAAAGCTTTTGTTGGACGTCTTGTGATTGGTTTACTGAATTGTGTTTGAACATGAGAGTCTACGGGCTGTCACCAGATGGTTTGGTGTGGAAACCTCCGAACGTTATGAGTTTGTATCCCAGTAGTTGCACTATTTTGCAAATTTTTTCTGCGGAATACCGTCGGTTTTAATCAGACTGTGTTTTTTTATCACGTATATACCGTATTGGTTACTCTACTTCACCCGGGTAGGGTCGTGGTCGTGCTTTCGGTAAAGATTTAGTTTTAAAAACATTTGAATTCCAGGTAAAGTCTACTTTCTCTGTACATTTATATGGGTGTATGATCAAGACCATGTGTTCAAGCATAATTTCCTAACTTCTGATCGAAATCTGTGAATTATTTATATAGGTATGACAAAATATAACATTTTCCTTGAAAACATACTCTTTAAAATGAACGATTTAAGCTTTGAGAATTAGATATATAGGAAAATACACTTTATTGAAAGTGTACATCACTGTTTGAAATAATATTTTGCATTATCATAGTCAGGAGTTTAACATTTTGCCTGTTGATGTACCGATTTTTTACCTTGTGACCTCAAACCACAGGGGTCACAACCTTTAAAACCTATTTTCATCATCTTTTCAATTTCCAAAAGGTCTAGATAGCTGAAAAGTTGTTTGTAGACTCCTTGGCCAAATGGGATTCTAAATTGTAGATTTGGTGATCCTGCGACCTCAAATATAGGTCACAGAGGTCATGACCTGAAAAGCTATTGTCATAAGTTTTTAAGTGCTCTTCAAAGGGACGTAATTTAAAGGAAACAACAGTGATGAATTAAATCTTCAAGTTTGTCTTTATGTGTAGGGATTTTATCTTTGGCGTCAAAGATTGGTCAGAGAGGTAAGGACCTTAAGACCTTTTGTATCTTCTCCATTTAAAGTGCTTCCTATTTGGCATACCTCTCACCTAGAAGCTGACATTTTGAATTAGTTGATGTATATAAAGCCTGATGAGCTACAGAGCCAGTGGCTCTATTTTCAAACACGCGACGTACTTTGAAAACATGTTACGATTTTAGCTACAGGTTTAGAGCTTCATTTAATTTCATTTGTGAAAAAAAACCATATAGTATAATAAATATAATATATTAAACTTACACCACTTTGCAGGTAGAGCCTTATCTTGTTGCATAGATGGATAGAACCCTTTAAGAAGAGGAGGGCAATATGATTCAGGCAGGCTCCATCAACGTGAAGTCAAAAAGTCGTTCTCAAAGGAACTGCATAATTCAGAGACAAATAAAATCACGACAGTCCAAGAAAGTGATTATTTTCCAAAAATACAAATTATGATGAAACAGTTTTAATTGTTCAGCACTCGGTTAACAATGTTAGGACTAGTTTGAAGTAAAGAAGCCTAAACGCCTAGGTGATTCAACTTCATGAGTAATAAGTAGTAAAACATTAACCTACAGGAAATTACTGTTTTGTTCTTGTTTCGATGTAAACGTCTGCAAAGGAAACAAGTTATTCATCCGAAAAACATAAATTCACTACTACTCCCTTTTTTGCCCTCACATGACACCTATTCAAAATTCAAAACTGATGGAACCACCCCTACCACATTTACATCGTATCAATATTAAATCACAAACTTGAAAATAAATCGTTTCCTTCCAATATAATACGATGTAATAACTCGACAACACATACTGTTCTTCAGCGTGATGTAAATTACTGAATTCCTAACAACCTAACCATGCACTTTAATCAAACAAATTAAACAGTTTTTAACTCGTCGCCATACAAAATACAAGATATTTCAACCAACGAGCAATACATAAGGCTGAACCAGTGTAGCATCTTGTCTTCAGAAGCCAACTAAACTTTATTTGAAGTTTCAAACAATATCTGTGAAACATACGTTTTAAGAAATCGTCATTTTGGAACCTCTGATGGGAGAGTGAAAAATGGCTTTTTGTCTTGTTTTATAATGACGATCTACAGTAATGATGCGTCAATAAATTTAAGTCGAAGAAGATACATTATGCCAATAATATACACTTATATAATCTCCTGTAAATTAAGCAGCTTTTGTATAAAATCAGTATCGTAGGAACATTAATTTTGTCGCAATCATTTCATCATCTTACATGAGATTTAGTTGTCGTATTCCGTGTCCTTCAACATTTTAATATTGCGAAATTTTATAGAAGATCGTAACACTGTCATTTACTCACGTTCTAAATGGTAATGACAAGTTCAAAATACGTAACATAAAAAATAGAGCCACGGGCTCTGTAGCTCATTAGGGTTTATATTGTTTAATGGTGAAGACTGAAATAGATTTTTAGCTCACGGCATGAGGCCCTTATTTGGGGCACCACAGGGTCACCATATCTACAATTTAGAATCCCCATTGGCTAAAGAGTATGCACACAATATTACAGCCTTCTAGGTTTCATTGTTTTGGAGGAGAAGATGAAAATAGGTTTTTAGGTCATGACCTGTGAGGCCTTTATTTGGGGCCCCAGGGTCTCCAAATCTACAATGTAGAATCCCCATTAGCTAAAGTCTGCACACAATATAACAGCCTTCTAGGTACATTTGTTCTGGAGAAGATGAAAATAGGTTTTTAGGTCATGGCCTGAGAGGCCTTTATTTGGGGTCCCAGGCCAGGGTCACCAAATCTACAATTTAGAATCCCCATTGGCCAAGGAGTATGCACACAACTTTTCAGCTCTCTAGACCTTTTGGAACTGGAGAAGAAGATGAAAATAGGTTTTTTTTAAGGATGTGACCCCTGTGACCCCATTTGGGGTCATGGGGTTACGAGATCAACAATTTGGAATCCCCATTGGCCAAGGAGCCTGCACACAACTTTTTAGCTCTCTAGACCTTTTGAAACTGGAGAAAATGAAAATAGGTTTTTAGCTCATCAGGCCTGAAAGGCCCGATGGGCTTATGGCATGGGATGGCGTCCGTCCGTAAACTTTTCGCTTTTTCGACTTCTTCTCCAGAACCAATGACTCCAGAGAGCTGAAATTTTATGTACAGACTCCTTGACTGAAGGAGATTCTAAATTGTAAATTTGGTGACTGTGAGACCCCAAATATGGGTCACAGAGGCAATGACCTAAAATGCTATTTTCATCTTCATCTCCAGTCCCAATGGCTCTAGCGAGCTGAAATTTTATGTACAGACTCCTTGGCTGTAAGGGATTCTAAATTGTAAATTTGGTGAGTCTGTGACCCCAAATATGGGTCACAGAGGCAATGACCTAAAATGCTATTTTCATCTTCATCTCCAGTCCCAATGGCTCTAGCGAGCTGAAATTTTATGTACAGACTCCTTGGCTGTAAGGGATTCTAAATTGTAAATTTGGTGAGTCTGTGACCCCAAATATGGGTCACAGGGATCATATTTTCATCTTCATCTCCAGTCCCAATGGCTCTAGCGAGCTGAAATTTTATGTACAGACTCCTTGGCTGTAAGGGATTCTAAATTGTAAATTTGGTGAGTCTGTGACCCCAAATATGGGTCACAGGGATCATAACCTAAAAGCCTATTTCAGTTTACACCATTTTTCTGAGATTTTATGTGCACTTCAATCAGTAAGTAGGTAAGGGAGGTAATTTTAAAGAAAACACCTGAGGGAAAGGCATTTCATCCTTCTGATGTGAGAGTTCTAACATGTGCTTTGAGAATATAATATGTCTGATGAAAAAGAGATGTTGAGAATTAAAAACTTAGAATTGGAGGTCTAACAAAAATTATAAGTCTCTTTGTCTCATTTCACATATGAGTAATTATTTGTATTTTGCAAGTGAATTTGCTGATAGAGGTACACAAGTCTAAAAGTATTCTAAAGACTTAATACAGAATCTTTTATTAAATCTAATATAATGTTCTTTGAAATTTAAGAGTAAATAATTGAGTTTTTGAATATCTCATGATATTGTGTAATTATTTGGAGAATTAATTAATTAATTAATGAGAATTTCCAGTACGAGTCAATTTGGTATACCGTATTTATATCATATTTTATACTTTATAACTGATTTAGTTTTCTATTAACTTGCAGTTAATTTTATTCAATAGGAACAAGAAATGAGATAAATGTCTACATTATGGACATGTTTAATGTGAATCTATTTGAAATGAGAACTATTGAATACGCTTTGAAGGAATAACTTGAAGAGGAATTTTCTTTTTTCATTTTAAGTGAGATATGTGAACTGAATATGACTAGTGATGACTGGTGATAACATAGGACTATAAAAGAAGTAGCTAAATGAGATTGTGACACCACACCTATTTTCATCTTCTTCTCCAGTACAGAAAAATAATTAATTTTCGGAAAAACAACATCTAACATATAAATTTTACTGGCTGTGAGTCCAGTGTCTGCATGTTATGTAATTGCATTGTGTTGACCTGGGGGTGACCACTTCCTGGCAAAAGGATGAAAACTGATAGTTACACAGAGGTTTCAGGTTACTTCAAACAACTGTGCAGCACTGTGTTATAGACTGTGCGTGAGACTGCTTTAGTCTTCCACTGACTCTAAAAAAGATTTTTTTTTTTATAGAATATCACCATTTTATCAAATATTGAAAAGGAGCCTATAAGAAATGGTGAAAAAGAATTTACTAAAAAAAATTCACCAATTTATTAAGTATTGAAATGGAGCCTATGAGAAATGGGATTTTCAAAAACTGAGGCTCCTATTAATCGTGTAATAAATGTTGATATTGCCATAATGCAATTAAGAATTAAAACAATATAATGCAAAGGTGAATGGTATTTATAACGAATGTGCATTTATGTGTAACCAATTTTGATAATAATTAGCAGGGGTCATGACCTAAAAAAAATTTTCATTTTCTTCTACAGCCCCAGGCCATTATTGCAATAGCTGACAGTGGTGAATTGTATGCAAAGAATTGTACCCGGTATATTCATTATTATATAATGTGTGTACGATAATAAAAAATAGTATGATCTCTCCACCACATTGTTATATGTTTGATACCAGCAATTTATTTCCAAGCTACAAAACAAACACTTGCACATATTATTACACGAAAAACATCTTTGGTATTTATTATCTATGCATATATTGTCATACTGACATTTTATAACAAATAACATGTTTCTGTGCAACTTTGTGTTGCTCTTTCAACACATATATATAGCAGATTGGCAAAGTTATGGTAACAAAATATTTTTAAACTGCTTTAATCGTTTCACTACCCAGATTCTTATTACTATATTCCATTATCTACCCCACTTATTTTCTCCTGATGAGCTACAGAGGCCATGGCTTTTTTTTTAAGGATGTGCCCCCGGTTACCCCATTTGGGGTCACGGGGTCACGAAATCTTCAATTTAGAATCCCCATTGGCCAAGAAGTCTGCACACAACTTTTCATCTTTCTAGACCTTTTGGAACTGGAGAAGAAGATGAAAATAGGTTTTTAAGGATGTGACTCCTGTGACCCCATTTGGGGTCATGGGGTTACCAAATTTACAATTTAGAATCCCCCATTGACTAAGGAGTCTGCGCACAACTTTTCAGCTCTCTAGACCTTTTGGAACTGGAGAAGAAGATGAAAATAGGTTTTTAAGGATGTGACCCCTGTGACCCCATCCTTATCTCTTCAAGTTCATGTTAGATCCGTCTGTCGTTCAGTGTCGTACTCCCTTTACAATATATCTATATAAATATCTGACTGTAGACAGTTTGAAAACCCTAGTGCAAGCATGTGTTATTTCACGGCTTGATTACTGCAATTCACTGCTTTACGGAACATCAAGCTCAAACATCGAACTTCTGCAACATCTCCAGAACAGATCTTCTCGTCTGATTACTGGTTTCAGGAAGCACTGTGAGATCACATCTGTCTTGCGTGAGTTACACTGGCTGCCAGTGCGGAAACGAATCATGTACAAACTGCTATCTCTCACATGCTCTTCTCTGTATGATCCTTCTTCTCCCGAGTATTTAAGGTGTCTTATTTCCCAAAACACCTTCACAAGATCGCTCTGATCCAGCACGGCTAAGAACGATCTTGCTGTCCCCAGAACCAGGTCCAAATTGGGGGAAAGATGCTTTTCGGTTGCCGCTCCTGTACTGTGGAATGAACTTCAAACTGAAATACAGCAGGCGCCAACAAAGGACACATTCCAGAATATGCTGAAGACATTTTTATTCAGGCAACATTTTGGCATATAAAAAAAAGAGGAAAAAAAGAAAAGACAAAAAGATGCATTATCTTATCATCTCTGCATTCACTGCACTGTGTAACTTTATTTATGTAAAGCGCCACTGAGCAGGTATAATCTGGATATTAGGCGCTATATAAATCAATTGTCATTCATCCATTCATAAGAAGAGATTCCAGTAAACGGGTTTAGAGATATCCTGGTGACAAGCTTAACATGACAGTTCACATGCCGAAAAATTCAAAGTTCCACTGTGATCTTTAGAATAATGTCAAGATCACCAGAATTTAATCAGCTCTTTGTCTTCCCTATACTAGGAGAAGCTATGTGTAAAATATGAAGAGAATCCAGTCAACAGGGGATAATAATGTTTCACAATGTGATGGTGTCATTTTGGCAAGGCAAATATTTGTGCATGTATATGCCAGTCAAATATTTCATCACGTACAACAATATTTCCTCTAATGTTTGCAATAATTTACATATTTTACCTAACCAGTTCTAAAAGGTCAGATTGACTTATGACATGGGCTAGTTGACAAAGGAAGCTGAACATTTTCGGAATAACATCTTTGTTTTATGAAGACTTAAGTTTGTTCATTTGGTCTTGGCCCCCCTCAAATATATGCGTGGTAGGTTGGTCCACCCTAAACTCTTTAAACGACTTCTCTCCAAGAACCACTAATGCTAGAAAGCTAAACTTTTGGGAATATGATATTTAATGGCTTGAAACTAAGACTTCTCTCAAAATAAAAGGTGTGGCAGGGGTGCAATATACAGTGGGGGACCACTTAAAGGTTTATGATCAAATGTTCACCGTAATACTGTTGGTCTTTATCATATTAGTTTTTCAAGCCTTTAAGATCATTAATAAGTGGGGGGAAAAGAGTCACCTACTGTCCCAGATCTTTTCAGGAATCCTTATTCTTGGACAGTCAATTTCCTCAAAATGTAGTTTAAGTCGTGTTTTCTTTATGCAATGCACATTTTGGTGACCATATGATTTTTCAAGGTATTGGCGTCCGTGGTTCGAATCCTGCCAGGTGGCCGGCAACTTTGTCGGCAGTAGAGAACTGTTCTACGTGCAGTAAGGTTTTGATGCAATGCTTCACTGAATGTCAGGGCAGTGCCACCCATGGTTCGCTATAGTTCCAGTCGTTGCTCGTAGGTTTCGCCACAATGCATAGTCACACGGTGTTGCGGAATTTCTCCGTTGAATAATACTAGCAGCTATGATATAAGTGAAGTACTCTTGAAAGCAGTGTTAACCCGAAATGACCTCACCTCACCTCACCCGGTCCGTCATACCAAATTTAAAGACGATTAAATATTAGGTTTGGTGTTTGGTGCTTCTGTGACTCTAAACATTCGGGCTGGATATTCATTGTATGTAAAGGTTAAGGTCCTAAGACTCGGTCTTGGTGCAACTATAGATAGACCGCAGGGTGCGTCAAGTAGCGCAGATAGACCGCGGGCGAAGTCCAACGGCACGCTAAAATGTACACGCTTGAACACAAAACTGCTCGATCAATGTCAACACGATCAAAGTTATCCCAAACACAAAACAATTTCAATATTAACCAGACCTTTTTGCACATAAAACGTAATACAATATTAATGAAAATAAGTAATGCAGAAACTGTCAATTATACGTAAATACAACAGGCAATGAAATAGTTTAATCAATTGGTCATGAAAAATTCATTCTAATTTCAACTGGCTCCGTAGCCTAATGGTATGCACACTTGGTTGCAAACCGAAAGGCCAGTGGTTCGATCCCCGACTTTCGAGTGTAAAATTCTGGTGTTGGAATTCTAAGATTTTATGAATTTTATGATGAGGACATTTGAAAAGAAATTAGTATTAGTAATGTATGAGGTGAGACATGCACTTTCTGTCTGTCTTCTTCTCTGAAAGTTAGAGCGGCACCCAGTGTGCAGCCCGCTTCACCGAGGTATATCAAGCCGTCTTTCCTCTATAGTTGGTTGTTAGCGAAGATTTAATTACCTTTCTTCATTTTAAAGAGATCAAGTGCGTAAGTTTCACACCATGAACGTAAATGAGCATATCAAAATAAAGCATCTCGTGTTTGGAATGGCGGTAATTATTCTGACTTCTTTTTGTGTAAACAAGGTGTCAACCAAGGAAAGATCTTTGTTTTTTGTTTCTCAACGATATAGAAAATGTTTAGCTTCAGATTCATGTTGAGGTTTACAGTTTTACCCAGTAATAAATACTATATAAGTAATGAGTATCTATATAGCGTCATATGCACATGCCATTTGCTCAAAGCGATGTACAAGTCAATGATGAAAAATATAATGTCACTCTGGGTAATATTTCTTAAGAGATGTGACGTCTTATTTTCTCTGAAACATTTCAAAGATGAGCAAGTTCTTATCTCAATAGGCAGAGTATCAGCGTTATCAGTATCAGAGTTATTAAAAGAAGATTGTCCAACAGCTAAGATACTTGTATTACACTTTATGTGTTGTTATATGCTGATACACAGGCCAAGTTTAGCGCAAATATGTTCCCAACAGTTATGAACGACTCTATGCGCAAACGAAGTGAGCAAAGCGTAACTGAGGAACATATTTGCGCTTAATTTAGACTGTGACTGATGGTTTAAACATATTTTATTTCAGAAAGAAAAAGGATTGGCAGTGCATTATTTGGCATAGTCTATTACCAAAGTATATGTCAAAGAAAAATTATGCGCCTTTTCGGCTAGAAACTAAACTTTTAATTTAAGAATGGTTAGTAACAGAGCTTGTAGATTGAGGTAAATCGTAAACCTGTGACTGATGACTGTGTTTTTGCCCCCAGAAACATGTGATTTGCAAAATATGTAACATTCTTTCAAATATTATTGTAAGAAATGGAGACTTTAAAGCAACACATGCCAATCCAATTTTCGGTTTTGAAAAAAAAACAGAATGTAGGAGAAGTTTAAAATATTCGAGCTACCGTCCTTGAATATGAAAAACATAATCCTCACGTTGGCATAACACAACAGGCATAACACAACAGTAGAATGATAGGTTTACTGAAACCGAACGTTTGCTGGTTTGAAGGACAACACAAGTTACAGTGTTCGTATCAAGCATTTATAAACTTGGTATGGTTACCCAAGTTCTTTCATATGGATGTGAAATGTTCAATTATCATCACTGCGCAATGGTACACCTTACTAGCTGACTGTTATGGTCAACAGCGAGTTATTCACTGCATAACCGTCAAAGCTAATGTATCATGTATTTATATGTCTCATATTTGAATTGATGTATATATTCACAAAAATTAATGCCTTATTAAATACCAATAAGCTGGAACTTTAAGATAGTTGTTAATCACTATATAAAACAGTATGTCTTCATGCATGAAATAAGTTTCAATATATCCTTACCTTTATTCCATGTATTACTTCTACATAACGTTTATATTGTATGGTGTATAGCTGTAGATATGTTTATCTACCTCGTTTGTTTTCAGGCTGTTCAGTTCCATATAATACCGCTGGTGTTCACGCTGTCACATTTAGACAGTGCAAGAAGACGGGCGGAGATGTTTAAGAATAAGACTGTTCACAAAAGACGCACATAAATACATAATGGTTTTATTAATAATTAATGATTCGAATCTGTTACTCCATTTTCAGGATATATTATTGTAATGGTATATAATACTAATAGGATCGTACAGGAACAGGTTGAAAGAGCATTGCAGAAGTTTTAATGAACTAAACAAGTAAAATACTTTCGGATATGATTATTCAATGTAATGACAAGCTCAAACTGGAGGCGGAACTTTCTCACAGAAAAGTGTAACATTGACTCACAGTATTTAAGGTGTCTCGACTGTCCCGTATTTTGTCAAGGAACCAAAATAACCAGTTAGAGTCAGTTTGAGCTAGTTTGAACTGGCGGAAGGAGACATGAAAGATGAGAAGCACGAGAGGAGTGGGTTGTCCTCCTTCTCTCCGAAAAAGAAGTCCGTCCAGCTGCCGATATAGTCATCCCTGCTCAACTTGCCATCCTTGTCCTTGTCCAGACACTGGAAAGTCTTCTCAATTAGCTCGCTATTCTCCAGCCCGAAACATTTCATTGCCACCACCATTTCCGACATGATGATGTACCCGTCCGAGTTGGCGTCGAAGATGTCGAAGAATACGTCGATCATGTTCTCCAGACTCCTCTTGGCGAGCGGCAGGTCTTTCTGGCGCAGCTGGATGAAGGCCTCTGTGAATTCGTCCTCGCTAATGCGGCTCCCGGAGCGAAGTTTCTTGTTGACCTGCGCTACCAGCGGCATATCTGCCTCCAGACCTTGTACGTCTTCCGTCTTCTTGTCGTGCAGGATCTTGTCCCAGCCGCTCACAAGCCACTCCCGGATCTCAGTCGCTTTTTCCGCATCCAACTTATATTCGGCTACAAATCTGTCCGCGATCAGCTGAAAGTCCTCAGGTCCCATCGAGGCGTCTTTTCGTGCGTTGGTCATTTTGAACCATGCTCTTATCTTTGTCTCCAGCAACTGATGGTCAGCCATACTGTTGTAAGGTGCTTCCAAACGGCGATGATAACCCGAGGAGAGTGAAGGCAGAGTGCTTCCTGCAGCGGGACGACCCAACAGTAACTGACTTGCTGCTGTCTGACTGACTGTCTGACTGACTGTCTGTCTGACTGACTGACTGATGGCTACAGTGAGTCGTGGCTGGATGCACAACTAAGAGGATAGGCAGTACTTATGCGGCTCAAGTGATAATAGGCTTACTTTGATATGCACTCATCCTATTATGCCATATTGATAATTAATAAAACCGAAGGCTATCTGTCAGGTTCATATGACCACTACTGTGATCATGGTACACGCACCTTTGATTCGTTAGAACAGCTTACAGTAATCGTGTGCACTACACTTAAGTATATAATGTAGCAACATAAATGAAAGACGTTCATATGTGCATTCCATTATGTATGAGTAAAACAAATGAATTAAATCAATTTGCTTTGATTTATGCTTTTAAGATCTTCTGGCCTAAACGGCCAGATGGTATTGTGAAACGGGCCCTCGCCCTGCGTCCGTTGTTCGGTGTTCGTAATCATTTCACATTTTCAACTATTTTCGCAGAACCCCTGCATCCAAGAAATGGTGTTTTGAAAGCAGGTGCATACTGCATAGCAGGTTCAACATATGGTTCTGGCCTAAAATCTGTGATCGACCTCTTCTCTGGAATTGGTTGGCATAGGACGCTGATATTCATATCTTTGTTACACGGACTCTAAAGTTTGTTCATTGGTTTGCTTCCCCTCAGATATGGGCGCGACAGTGTGCCCACACCTTCTTTCGACCTCCCTTCAAAACGTTTAAAGCTAGGGTGCTTGGGACTGATACCCCACTTCCGGTCTCGTTGCTATGGTTTCTTTTGTTACAAGTGTAGGTGTATTAGCCGATACACCTATACTTTTTCTGATATACCTACACTTTTTCTGATATACCTACACTTTTCTATTAAACCTACACTTTTTAACAATTGAGAAATCAATGGAGTCAATTTTCTAAATTCCAAATCTAAGTGATGATACTTTATAAAATGTTATTTATTCTCAGACTCTTTATTTTTTTCATATTTTTTTTTATGAACATATACGACACCTGGGATCGAACCTGTGTCCTGTTGATTTCTGGCCGAACGAACTAACCACCACAGGGGCTTGTATTGTCGAAACTAGCGATTACAACGAATATGAAGTCGACGATCCAGCCCCATATACTATATATTATAGTATATGGGGCTGGATCGTCGACTTCATATTCGTTGTAATCGCTAGTTTCGACAATACAAGCCCCTGTGCTAACCACTACACCACGAAGCCAGTTGAAACTATGTACATTTGTTCATGACCAAATGAATAAGTTTCTTCTAATGCGTGATATAATATCACAATTTTCTGTATTTCTTTTTATATAACAATGTTATTTAATTTTGGATGCAAAATGTCTTAAAGGGGCAGTAGCAAAAATAATTTCACCAATAGTAAAAGATCCTTCTCTCTTCGGAAAATAAAGTTTAAAATGAGTGTACATGTTTTGGTAAAGCCATGGGAATCGTTTTTGTAATAGAAAATAATAAATTGTGTTCACAATAAAATGGCTGCCATGCAATTTTTGCCTTATACGCAACATAGTTTTTACCACTACAGATAAATGGTTTGTGTAATAAGATGTGTTGCCCTTTCGAGTTTATTTAAATGACATAAACTATCATTATAAATGGAAAATTTGAAAAACTAAATTTTGCAAAAAAACCGTGCTACTGCCCCTTTAACATACTGAAGTTAGTTCTGTTTTCACTAAACTTTGGCCATGTTGACATTATCCATTCAGTTTATGGCGTTAGCTGTACATTTCAGCGAGATGCACGTGCGTCTGCGTTGGCAATACCGTCATTGGGCCATATCAATTAGATTTCGAGCCCCAAACATGGGTTACAATACAACGAAGCACGAGCTGAGTGTACCCGGGAGTTGTCACAGATGAGGCCGTATTTGGGTTGTGCGTTTCATACACAAACTTTTTACAGCTGAATTTGTTTTAGAAATATTATGAAATGGTATCCGTTTACACTCGACCGTAAGTGAGGTATAAGACAGATATACCCATACTTTTCCTTGTGTATCGAATGATACCCAACACTTTTCCCGGCGGAGCCTTACTCGGCTATGCCTCGTAAGGGCCCAACCGGGAAAAGTGTAGGGTATCATTCGATACACTCGGAAAAGTATGGGTATATCTCTCACATAATCATGTTGGTTAGGTCACATATATGTCCAATGGTAAATATGAAAGTCGATTAAAAATATATAACTTAAACCAGCACCTATCGTAATTTGGAACATTTAAGAATCAAATAAAATAACATGCAAAACTGATCATGCATCTTCAAACATTTAGAATATTATATTTGTAGTATATCGTACAATCCAAATGCCATGGCTCTAACTACTACCATAGTTCATCCATATTTCTCATCACATAACCCTAGAGACTGAAAACGTATTTTTACTGAAAACTTGGCGTGAACGCACTATACTGCACTGCACACTTTGGCCAACTCGCATAACAAGGCAAATATACTTGAGGAAATATTAGTAACAACCTTGAATGATGCTATAGATAAATGTTAAACAGAAATTGATAAATGTACATCTTTATTTAACAAATAAACAAACCGCCTGGAAAACTCGCCACGTGGTCATGTACAGGCTTTTGTGAAATCGTGGCAATTTCATGTGAATAAATTTAAACTCTCATAGCCGAGTGACCAGAGAAGGTGTGCTGCAGCCCACTGGTTGAGAGTAGGTCGAGGAGGCTGGTGCTTAGTTTAATTGGTGTGGGTTGCGTTCGACCCTGTGACCCCAAATTAGAGCCACAGGGGTCATATATAACCTTAAAAGCTATTTTCATCTTTTTGTCCAGTCCCAAAAGCTCTAGAAAGCTGAAATGTTATGTACAGACTCTTTGGCCAATGGCGATTCTAAATTGTAGATATGGTGACCTTGTGACCCCAAATATGGATCACAGGGGTCATCGCTTAAAAAACCTGTTTTAATGAGCTGTGAACATAATGAGATGTTTTGTGCACTTCATATGTCATCTTAAGAGTAATACTATGTTATGGACATGTTTGATGTAATCAGTGTGAAATTAGAACTATTGAATAGCCTGTGAACTGAATGTTGTGATGCATAAGAAAATTTTTTAAAGGGGTTAAGAAATGTTTTATTTTACATTAGATATGTGAACTTAATATGACTGGCGATGAAATAAGATAAGACTATTGGGACTAGCTACATGACTTTGTGATACCATATCTTCTTTTCAGGTAAAGAAAAATAAACAAAGATGGGGATTTTTTTTTTTTAATTATATAATTCACTGGCTGTGAGTCCAGGGTCTGCATGTAATTGCAGGTGTTAACCTGGGGAGTGACCACTCCTGGCAGAGATGCAAACAGCAGCTAATACACAGAGGTTTCAGGTTACTTCAAAATCTCTGCTGTGTTACTGATTTAGTCTTGCACTCAGATGCTAATTAAATCATTTATTTATTAATTTATTAATTTAATATTGAAAAGGAGCCTTTGAGAAATAGGATTTTTAGCAACAGATCGTGGCTCTTTTTGATTATGTAATAAATGTTGGTAATTCCAGAATAAAAATAAAAAGTAAAACTATAAAATGCAACGGTCTACATTATCTATAATGAATGTGGATTAATGTGTAACCAATGTTTATAATAACTTCGAAATTTGATGACTGGGCAATGACTTATTATGTGATATATTAATCTTTTCCTTAGAGATAATGAATAACATGATTCCTGATGAGCTTCAGAGCCAATGGCTCTATTTTTAACAAATATTTTAGCTGTGTAATTTCGGTGCTCATTCGTCGGACATGGGACACAAAGCTACGACCCTCGTAAATACGATTTATTCACACACGTGCACAGCAAATCTTTCACACAAAGCGATATGATTGACCGCCTCGCGGCCGGCCTCTCTGTCTTGCACGCGTTATTAGCACGATTCCCATGTTGTCCCGTGCGCTTCAAGCTTTATCCGTCTTATGGAGAACGCAGGGTTATTACTGATGAATCTCGAACATGCTTATAAATAATACATTTCCTTGTTGTAAACATCTGACTAAATATAAATCAATATACTCATAGCAGCCCACAGGAACTCGATATCGTACTTACAACGTAGATAAAACGTAGGTAAAAAAGAACAAAATTTGATATAGGGGGTAGGGTGTATTTACTTACGTTTTTTACCTACGTTTTATCTACGTTGTAAGTACGAAATCGAGTTCCTGTGTAAGAGATCTAGCCCTTCGACCATTGGGCATTTCCCCTACTCTCTTTTCTTGAACAACACCCAGGACAAGGCAGACAGACAGATAATGTGCTCAGAAAACCTCTTCTCCTCTTGGAGACAAGCATTATTAACATCACACAAATCTTCTGCTAGAATAAATCTATTCATACCTTTTCGTTAATGATATATAATGTATGACATGTCGGGCTATATGTATTTGACAAATGCAACATATTGCTCAACTACATGTAAACATGAAGTATATACTATTTTGAGCAGAATGATTGTATACGTGAATACAATCGAAAACGCACGGGCTTGTCAAATTTGGCTCGATGCGTTCGTAACGAAAATAATGTGTTTTCATCAACATACAACTATTTCTCAAGAACTTATTCACTGTACTTGTATGCATGTCACAAATTGATGAACAGGAGCCTATTTGCATACGTTGTAAAGCTGTATAATGACTTAAAATTTCTTATTTGATCCAACGAACAACAAACACTTGACAGACCACTGAACGAGCGTACAGCGAACTATATCCGGTTCGCACTGTATGGGGTTGTAGACCGTGTACAAGTTATCTTAGGGGTGACATATGTTGGAGATCAGTCGGGTTTTGCGGAGAAATGTATAATTGTATAAGTACGTAAGTTCATTTGTGTATGTCACCAATTCTTAGCGTAACTTTTGACCTAATGTTGAATGGACCCTTAGATCGGCAACATGGCTGCCCTTGCTCCTTTACTCTATGTTATATAGGGGGTAGGTTTTTTTTACCTACGTTTTATCTATGTTGTAAGTACGATATGGAGTTCCTATGTAGCAGCCAATTAGAACACAAATATTTGCTCCCAACAATTTCAGCCAGTAGTATAACATTACAGGTAATTATAACTAGATTGACAACAAATAATACCGATTTCTGACAAAATCGTTAGAGAAGGTGGCTCTTCCAATTCAAATGGTATACAGTTATACAGTTACAGAAAAGCGAATATATATTATATATATTTTTTATAAATATTTGCAAGTCAAGAAAATTATATGAACTCAAATCAGCACATGTGGCACAAAATATTCAGTTAAAACAAAATGTTTCTTTATCGTTAGCCTACTCACTAAAAACAAACTATGCAGAAGTTAAATTCAAAGGTTCGAACATGTCAAACCTTTCTATTAACCGTCTGATTAGCTCAGACGCGCTGTCCATTGTGCTAAAATGTACTTGCTTATATATTTCCAAATTCAATGAGTAGGTCTTAATTAAGATATGCGAGTACATGATTAGGATTTCCCCGGTGGTATAGGGGGATTCTCCAGGTTTGAGGGTTCGAATCCAGGTGGAGAAGAAACATTTCAGACTGGTTTGATCAGACCCGAACTGGCTTGAATCTTGAAGAAACCAAACTTGGAGAGATTGCACTGGAACTGACTGAAAGTGACGGCAGCAAATTGAAAGTGACTCGGGGTGATGACAGCAACTGGAAGTGACTTGGGGTGATGACAGCCGACTGAAAGTGACTTGGGGTGATGACAGCAGACTGGAAGTGACTTGGGGTGATGGCAGCAGACTGAAAGTGACTGGAATAGACGGCAGAAGACTGGAGACTAAATGTTAGTCGAGCCTCAGAAGTATTGATCTTAATGCTCACATTCTCGCCTCAGACTTGAACGTAGTTACCGCAATACTCACGTGTATGACGATCAAGCACGAATGGAGTTTATAACGTGTGGTTGCACGTGGTCTCCTACATACCGGGTATATATATAGTTCATGGTTGAAGTGAAAGTCAATGGACGCGGTTCGCCCGATGGGTGCCTCACTAATTAATTCATGACTGGAAAATCTATCACTCACCAATTTTACTTGCACATTGCAATTTTTTTTATAAATAATTATGTTCGTATTAAGCTACTTAACATTGTCAAATATGAACGTATCCAAGAGCTGCCGTGTGGGAGTCTGTGTAGACCCACCTATAGTATATGTATATGCTGTGCATTGTTTATGCTGTGGCGTCCTTGAGCACCAATATGGGGAAACTGACCATTTAGTGGACCTTGAGTCAATGAAATGAAGTTTGATAGTACTGAGTGTCCAGTTTAGGAAGAGAGGTATGTAGATGTGTGTAGACGGTGTGATGTTCATCATGTGCCAGGCTGACACGCATACCATCTCAACCAGCCGTCACGCAGCGCTCAACGTGAGCTGTCCATGTGCGCAGTGACAACACAACAATCTATTTATATTCCATATAAGCCTTCAAAACAGCAAGCGTATTTCAGAATTTTGTTTCTAATAGTCATATTAACCGTTTGCTGTACATGTTAACATTAAAAAGATTCCTGAGAAGGTATGTTGATGGCTTGTTCTGACCCACTGACCACAGGGGCGTGTATCGCTTAGAAACAGCGTTTGGAAGACATATATCTTGTGATCTTGTGACGTTAGTCAGGCCTGGTATGAGCGAAAATATCAGGAAAACTATGACTATAATTGACTATGAATCATCAGGAATTACGTTATCTATTATCTCTAAGAGCATATTAACATATCACCAAATAATAAAGCATCGCCCAGTCACCAGACTTCTAATCCAAATTTGTTACACGTTATTTCACATTAAATATAAATATTATAGACCTTGGCATTTAAAACACACACAGACTGCAGCACAGCAAAGTTGCAGAAACATCTTTATCACTCAAAACTGGAGATATCGCTTGTGGGAGATTCTTGAGGAGAAAATGATATTTCCATAATTATGTCTTATCTGACCTCATATATATTACACATGGACGTTTTTTTCTATTACAAACACACACCTCTCAACAACTTTTGAACCGTTACTACGGCAATGTGATATTTAGATAGTTATAGCTATAGATAAGTTTGTAGATTTATTTGAAACAATAATTATGGTTTGTGCTCTACTTTCACTTTCTTATTTTCAAATTTCCTTTGGTCAAATATTCTTCTTATCATCATTTTGATAACTCAAAAATTCTACGAACAGCAGCGACGATGTATGAATGTGACATGGGCTGTACTACTGAATACGGCTTATTAGTATCTTAACGTGTCCTGTCGCGTGCATGAACGCACTATCCAGCTCGCGGTCACAAGACGATTTGCGAGATGTATGTGGATTTGAGTGCTTAACCACACAGCGACACGACACCTACCCCGTGTACTCATCGCATTACAGACTACTTGTACTGAGGCAGGAAACTATAGGCTGGGGCTTTTGGTTGATGTTTAAAAACCAAAACTCTTTGTAAAACCTACTAATTAGAACCTCATTTTGTTTGACCTCTTATACTGCTACTATCAAAAACACCAATTGATATATATATAACAATGTTTTGAAAACAAATTTTCAAGTAACTGTTACAGTGAATGAGATAGATAGAAGTTCACTGGAATGCACCGTGGTTGATGCACATAAACACACGATTGAAAAGAGTACGTATCAACCTATAACAGCTAAATTTACAAAGACAGCTTCTTCGCAAGACACTACATGTACCTATCATGTTAGACGACTGTATCATAACTTGGAATTCACTTATTGTATTGCTTTCATTTTCTCAAACATGATGCCAAGGGTTCACGCTCAATACAATATCATTGGTGACAGTTCTCATCCTATTAGCAAATACAGTTTGTATGTCTGAGCACATTGATTTTGAAAGACTAAAATGGGTGTGTCCTTCGTTACAAACCTGATCAAATTTAATCAAGCAATCCAAATGTTTGATTATTGATTGTGATCATATCATACGTCTAACATGCTATAATTGACATAACTGCAAGGCACACCATTGTATAAGCGGTCCAAGGGGAAAGATATTATGGCTTTATGCTAAATGTTACAGATTTTACCACAATATGTCAGAATGCCGACTCTAATATCATATTGATTGAAAACATATTTTATTCATTTAAGAAATGAATTGGGCACAAGTTGTGAAACTTATAGAAGCCCTCTCCAGGTAATCAACAACTATTTTACAAGGCTAGAATACATAACAAGAAAGTAAGAAATCTACAAGTGACGAAGTGGGTAAACATGTAATATACATTATTGAGGCAAGACACAATTGGAAATGTTATTCTTATGACAAAATGCACTTTGAATATGGTAAATACGTACATTAGTATTAATGTATTATTTGAACCGTTGACTCTTTCCAATGAATTTATGAACATGGTGAAATATGTTTTCATTGACTGTTTGTGGAAGATTTGGGTTTCCATACAGGATTGTATTAATATCAAATTCTGCCTTTAAATTATAAAATCTTTGCTTTAATTCTAAACGAAGATCAGCATGTCTTGGACATCTCAAGAAGAAATGATAAACATCTTCAACTAAAGCACCACAAATGCAAGATTTACTTTCAGATAAATTGACACGATACAGATCACCGTTTAGGGAACTACAAGAATTTCTTAACTTACTGTGTATAATGTTCATCTTCCTATCGCCGAAAAGAAAATATTTTGGGATTTTACATTCTGTTTCAGATAATTTTGCTTTAAATGACGATAATGAATTTGAACATCTTATTTTCGAGGAAAGAGTATTCCACAGATAAGCACAGTCATAAATAAAAGACTTTTGAAGGACTGCAGTTCGAAATTTTGGAATAGATAAATTTGATTTGTTACGCAAGTTGTAATGAGAAATAGTTTCAGTGGCTGGTGGAAGTAAATTAATCAGATAATCTGGAGCTTGTATATTAATAATTTTGTAAAAAGTACAAAGTTTCTTATTTCCACGTCTAATTTTTAAAGGCAACCAACCAGTTTCTTTGTATAAGCTATCTCTTGAAGCAAACTTTGGTAAGCCAGTTACAATTCTTGCAGCTTCAAGTTGGACCTTTTCAAGTTTGTCACACAAAACATCCGAACAGTTATCCCAGACCTCAGAAGCATATTCCAAAATGGGTCGAATATACATTTCATACATACGTGATAAAATACTTCTATTCAAAACATACTTTAACACACGTAGAGAAGAGATTAGTTTTGAAGCCTTTTCTATGGAAAGATCAACATGATTGGACCATTTAGTATTGTCCGAGAAGATAAGGCCAAGATGTTTATGTTGATGTACACGTTCCAGTTGATCATTATTGAATACTAATCTAGGTACTTGATGACTATTACTATGGCTAAATAGCATGAATTTAGTTTTATTGGGGTTAAAGTTAACCAACCATTTGTTAGCCCATTCGTGTAATTGGACTAAGTCATTGTTAAGAGAAGTTTCAACAGAATATAAATCTTTTCCAGCAGCCCCGAGTCATATCAACCAGATGTGTAAAACATATCTGCTGTGACTTTAGACATCATGTAATAAATAAGTTATCTTCACAACTGAATACGGCTTATTAGTATCTTAACGTGTCCTGTCGCGTGCATGAACGCACTATCCAGCTCGCGGTCACAAGACGATTTGCGAGATGTATGTGGATTTGAGTGCTTAACCACACAGCGACACGACACCTACCCCGTGTACTCATCGCATTACAGACTACTTGTACTGAGGCAGGAAACTATAGGCTGGGGCTTTTGGTTGATGTTTAAAAACCAAAACTCTTTGTAAAACCTACTAATTAGAACCTCATTTTGTTTGACCTCTTATACTGCTACTATCAAAAACACCAATTGATATATATATAACAATGTTTTGAAAACAAATTTTCAAGTAACTGTTACAGTGAATGAGATAGATAGAAGTTCACTGGAATGCACCGTGGTTGATGCACATAAACACACGATTGAAAAGAGTACGTATCAACCTATAACAGCTAAATTTACAAAGACAGCTTCTTCGCAAGACACTACATGTACCTATCATGTTAGACGACTGTATCATAACTTGGAATTCACTTATTGTATTGCTTTCATTTTCTCAAACATGATGCCAAGGGTTCACGCTCAATACAATATCATTGGTGACAGTTCTCATCCTATTAGCAAATACAGTTTGTATGTCTGAGCACATTGATTTTGAAAGACTAAAATGGGTGTGTCCTTCGTTACAAACCTGATCAAATTTAATCAAGCAATCCAAATGTTTGATTATTGATTGTGATCATATCATACGTCTAACATGCTATAATTGACATAACTGCAAGGCACACCATTGTATAAGCGGTCCAAGGGGAAAGATATTATGGCTTTATGCTAAATGTTACAGATTTTACCACAATATGTCAGAATGCCGACTCTAATATCATATTGATTGAAAACATATTTTATTCATTTAAGAAATGAATTGGGCACAAGTTGTGAAACTTATAGAAGCCCTCTCCAGGTAATCAACAACTATTTTACAAGGCTAGAATACATAACAAGAAAGTAAGAAATCTACAAGTGACGAAGTGGGTAAACATGTAATATACATTATTGAGGCAAGACACAATTGGAAATGTTATTCTTATGACAAAAATGCACTTTGAATATGGTAAATACGTACATTAGTATTAATGTATTATTTGAACCGTTGACTCTTTCCAATGAATTTATGAACATGGTGAAATATGTTTTCATTGACTGTTTGTGGAAGATTTGGGTTTCCATACAGGATTGTATTAATATCAAATTCTGCCTTTAAATTATAAAATCTTTGCTTTAATTCTAAACGAAGATCAGCATGTCTTGGACATCTCAAGAAGAAATGATAAACATCTTCAACTAAAGCACCACAAATGCAAGATTTACTTTCAGATAAATTGACACGATACAGATCACCGTTTAGGGAACTACAAGAATTTCTTAACTTACTGTGTATAATGTTCATCTTCCTATCGCCGAAAAGAAAATATTTTGGGATTTTACATTCTGTTTCAGATAATTTTGCTTTAAATGACGATAATGAATTTGAACATCTTATTTTCGAGGAAAGAGTATTCCACAGATAAGCACAGTCATAAATAAAAGACTTTTGAAGGACTGCAGTTCGAAATTTTGGAATAGATAAATTTGATTTGTTACGCAAGTTGTAATGAGAAATAGTTTCAGTGGCTGGTGGAAGTAAATTAATCAGATAATCTGGAGCTTGTATATTAATAATTTTGTAAAAAGTACAAAGTTTCTTATTTCCACGTCTAATTTTTAAAGGCAACCAACCAGTTTCTTTGTATAAGCTATCTCTTGAAGCAAACTTTGGTAAGCCAGTTACAATTCTTGCAGCTTCAAGTTGGACCTTTTCAAGTTTGTCACACAAAACATCCGAACAGTTATCCCAGACCTCAGAAGCATATTCCAAAATGGGTCGAATATACATTTCATACATACGTGATAAAATACTTCTATTCAAAACATACTTTAACACACGTAGAGAAGAGATTAGTTTTGAAGCCTTTTCTATGGAAAGATCAACATGATTGGACCATTTAGTATTGTCCGAGAAGATAAGGCCAAGATGTTTATGTTGATGTACACGTTCCAGTTGATCATTATTGAATACTAATCTAGGTACTTGATGACTATTACTATGGCTAAATAGCATGAATTTAGTTTTATTGGGGTTAAAGTTAACCAACCATTTGTTAGCCCATTCGTGTAATTGGACTAAGTCATTGTTAAGAGAAGTTTCAACAGAATATAAATCTTTTCCAGCAGCTCCGAGTCATATCAACCAGATGTGTAAAACATATCTGCTGTGACTTTAGACATCATGTAATAAATAAGTTATCTTCACAACTGAATACGGCTTATTAGTATCTTAACGTGTCCTGTCGCGTGCATGAACGCACTATCCAGCTCGCGGTCACAAGACGATTTGCGAGATGTATGTGGATTTGAGTGCTTAACCACACAGCGACACGACACCTACCCCGTGTACTCATCGCATTACAGACTACTTGTACTGAGGCAGGAAACTATAGGCTGGGGCTTTTGGTTGATGTTTAAAAACCAAAACTCTTTGTAAAACCTACTAATTACTAAGGCCCTTTTCTCATGCACGAATTTACGTACATGAGTAAATTTACACACTCTGTAAATACATGTATAATAGTAAAGATACTTCATGTTCACATGTAGTTGAGCAATATGTTGTATTTGTCAAATACATAAAGTGAGTGAGTGACTTATGGTTTATCGCCGCTTCGGTAGTATTGCAGCCATTACCGGCGATCAAATACATATAGCCAGACATGTCATACATTATATATTATATAAACGAAAAGGTATGAATAGATTTATTCTAGCAGAAGAATTGTGTGATGTTAAGAATTCTTGGCTCCAAGAGGAGAAGGGGTTTTCTGGGCACATTATCTGTCTGTCTGCCTTGTCCTGGGTGTTGTTCAAGAAAAGAGAGTACGGGAAATGCCCACGGGTCGAAGGGCTAGATCTCTTACTTTGTCGCTTGTGTTCAGTTCCTTTTTGCATTACCTTTTCAAGGTGTACATCCGCACCGACACTCTCCCATGTCCAGAATTCTTCATTTCTCCGAAACCTTTTGATAAATAGATCCGAACTTGTTCGTGGGATCCTCAAGTTGTTCTTCAACATTTTTCCATGCCAGATAGCAAGTAAACATTTAGTGAATTCATCAGTCCAAGGAGAACTTCTACATTTAGTGAATTCATCAGTCCAAGGAGAACTTCTACATTTAGTGAATTCATCAGTCCAAGGAGAACTTCTACATTTAGTGAATTCATCAGTCCAAGGAGAACTTCTACATTTAGTGAATTCATCAGTCCAAGGAGAACTTCTACTCTTTTTTTCTGCCGCCTTTTCAATTGAATGAATCTAGAGAGTCACGTTATCTCGCCATTACATGTGTATATAGATATTATGCTTTTGCATACATTGAAGTTGAAAACGATAGAAATGCTGTATTTTTGTTTGAATTTTACCGTTGGTCTCTTTTAACCTCCGGGAACTTGCTTCTGCTATATTTCAATATCATGGTCCTCATTTTGTTTGACCTCTTATACTGCTACTATCAAAAACACCAATTGTTATATATATAACAATGTTTTGAAAACAAATTTTCAAGTAACTGTTACAGTGAATGAGATAGATAGAAGTTCACTGGAATGCACCGTGGTTGATGCACATAAACACACGATTGAAAAGAGTACGTATCAACCTATAACAGCTAAATTTACAAAGACAGCTTCTTCGCAAGACACTACATGTACCTATCATGTTAGACGACTGTATCATAACTTGGAATTCACTTATTGTATTGCTTTCATTTTCTCAAACATGATGCCAAGGGTTCACGCTCAATACAATATCATTGGTGACAGTTCTCATCCTATTAGCAAATACAGTATGTATGTCTGAGCACATTGATTTTGAAAGACTAAAATGGGTGTGTCCTTCGTTACAAACCTGATCAAATTTAATCAAGCAATCCAAATGTTTGATTATTGATTGTGATCATATCATACGTCTAACATGCTATAATTGACATAACTGCAAGGCACACCATTGTATAAGCGGTCCAAGGGGAAAGATATTATGGCTTTATGCTAAATGTTACAGATTTTACCACAATATGTCAGAATGCCGACTCTAATATCATATCAACCAGATGTGTAAAACATATCTGCTGTGACTTTAGACATCATGTAATAAATAAGTTATCTTCACAATTTTAGCTTCCTTTGTCCAATGACATCAGCGGAGAAGTTGTCAGGACATAATTAACAGTCTCCACGGACAAAATTAGTGGTTTAAATATTTTAGGTTTGACACTACGTACCGCGTAAATCTGAGGGGAGGGTCAAGACAAACCGAGGTATAGTTAGTCCCCATGTAACAAAGATGTTATTATGAATGGTATGGAAAATCGTTTAAAGGTTTTCAGCAAAAACCCGCCATGCCGTTATTTGAATGTGATGGGAGGTCAGAACCAAATGCACAGACTTTGATCCTCTACGTACCAAGTACATCCTCACAAAATTTTAGCTTTGGGCGCTCAGATTTACCAAAAGTAAATGTAAATCAGTCAAATGTACAGCTATATTCTACATTGGCCAAGGATATAAACATCAACTTGTTTCAACTCTTGGAGATTTTTGTAACATGACATGTAATATACTGACATACTTTGAAAACCACGAAAGTTTTATGAAACAATTTAATTCATCACACTTAGATATAGTGATGTAAGGATGCCAACTAAAACCGTATGTACATTTGGGTTAAACCATTTCCATGTTCCTAGCACGAGCAGAAATCTGGCAAGTTTCTTAGATATTTTAGGATGCATGGTTAATATGCCCTGCAGTTGCGAAGCCTAGTTCCGCAGCATAAAAGCACTATGGTTAAAATGTTTCACTACAAGTCTCAAAGTGCCACGACTCCGCGAACAACAGAGGAGAGAGGTTACTGGAATGCTGGTGGAGTGAAGTAGCCCTCAACTTTATCCGGCTTACCATCGGTTTCCACAGCAACATCACCTTCCGCCACTGACGAATCAAGGTTCTGTACGTCCTTTGCAGACCGAAGACACAAACATTACCAAAATGGAAGTGTTCCTGAGAGGAATCGCTTTAAAGGAAGTGTGGTGGTTTGACCTGCAATTACTCCAATATTGTGACTGCTGGTATGCTGACAGCACAGTGATGGAAAGACCATATTTTAAGGCCCGTTCTTCAACCTCTCCTGAACAACCATGGCCATCAGGTGCCATGTACGTTGCAGGATGACAATGTCCGACCATACACCTGCACACCTTACCAGCCTTCCTCAAGCAAGCAGGGATTACTGCTTCCCTGGCCAGCCATCTCACAAGAGCATAACCCCACAGACAACCTGGGAGATTCGCTTGGGCGTATCTACCACCGTCAACGTCAGCCAAGCATTGTTGCTGAGTTGCCCATGGCTTTACAGCAGGAGTTGCAGAAAGTCCTCTTTGCATCATCGAATCCAGGCAATGCCAACTTTCGTATGGGGTTGGGGTCTGTGTGTAAAAGTTGATGCGTCATTCACTCATGTTAACAGTTTCCATGAAATGGAAATACTGTGAGATGATTGAAATTATAGAAACTGTTTGTGGAACAAAATGTTAAATATGAATATTAAACATAGAGCCATTTGCTCGGTAGCTCATAGCGAACTGCATGATTGCATAACAAACAGACACATTGGCTCTGCATTATATATACTGTTATATAAACCAAAGTTCACAAAAATTTAAAACAATTACCGGTAGTTAGACAAACAGGCCTATTTCCTATTTCAGATTGCACCATTTGCATGATAGGCAGTTCATTAAATTAAATGCAGTTAAAATGTTTGAATGAAGCAATCATTAGTTTGTATCTTTAAAATGCACCCCTCCTCCGCCACCCCCACCTCCCGCTTTCCCCTACTGTAACCCAATATCCCAGTTCCCCTGGTACAGAAGCTAACATTCAGTTATGCAATCCTATGCACTGACACCACCTGTGGGCTCTCAGCTGGGGTAAGGGGAAAAAACAACGAAAATTACAAGTCTTAATCTCCATCATAGAAAGATGACATTCTCAAATTTTGAGCATCCTAGCATTACTAGTTCCTGGAGTGAAGTTTAAGGTTTGAGTTCAACACCCTGTCACGCCCATATTTGAGAAGGGATTTTGACCAAATTAACAAACTTAAGTCTACGTGTTACAAAGATGTAATTTTGAACAATTTAGCTTTCCTTACAAAGGTTTTGGAGAAGAAGTCGTTTACAGATTTTAGGTTGAACCGCCTGCCATACCCATATTTAAACAAAGATGTTATTCTGAAAGTTCAGCTTCCTATGTTAACTGGTTTTGGAGAAGTACTTGTTTAAAGGTTTTGCTAATAATGCCTGCTACGCCCATATTTGATGGAGGGCAAGGTAAAAATAAAGAAACTTATATCCCCTAGGTGCAAGATACCTGCACACAAAATTTCCGCTTTGGGGGTGCAGCGGTTCTGGAGGAGAAGTCGAAAATGTGAAAAGTTTAGACTCCCAATGAGCTAAAAATACTGCAAAAATTGCAAAATTTTATACAAATGTAAAATATTCCGGCTACTGACTTATCTGCTATCATTGTGTTATACTGTCATTTTGTACTTTATATGCAAAGGATCTCTGCCTGATTACAATGAATCAGATTTTAGTTTTTCTGTAATTGGTTGGAGAAAGTAAGGACAGAAGAAATGACGACGGACTGAATCCTTTTTTTACAATAAACTTTAGTCTCCATGTAACGAAAATGTTATTCTGAAATTTTAGCTTCCTGTCTTAATTGGTTTCGGTAGTTTAGAGCCTGCTACGCAGACATTGAGGACCAATTGAACTTTGACCCCCTAGGTGAAAAGTACCTCCCGACAAAATCTTCAGCGTTCAACTATAACACCTAGAAGTACCACACATCATCCTGTCAGACAAAAGACTAAGACAGGAATAAAGTGAATGTTTTTTTATTCTGGAAATCTGGAATGGAGCTTCAAAATAACAATTTGTGCAAACAAAGTGTAGTTTCTAAGAGTCTAACTGAAGCTAGATATCAATTAATAGACACTGGAGGAATGCACATGATAGCAGATTCAATTGTGAAACCAACAATATAATGCAATCACTGACATAATCAGTGAAATCATAAATCATAATCCTAAATGTTAACTGAACTTTATCCATTACAACTTGTGCACAACTTGGTCACTAAACACAATTTATGACATGCCATAAAAACTTTACGGTCACAGACAATACCTAACAACTCCATCTAACTCGTAATAATCAGATTGAATACAGTCAAGCCGCGATAATCCGGCCACCGATAATCCGAATCTTGCAGTGTTCGAACGGTAGCAAGCTGTAACCAAACTAATCTCTATATAAACTCATTAAAAGTTGATTTATTACACCGTTGATTCAGTTTCCGAATTCCAGATTAGTTAATTACAACTTTTTTTGCTTTATAAATCCAGCAGTTCTTCAAAAGCGTTCGGGTAATCCCCTTGACAAGTAATCACCATACTGATAGTGAAGGTGAACTTCAATGACAGATGATTGAGCGTGTCAGTAGTTTGTGATTTTAACAAATTGAAATATCTCACTTTGTGTGTCAGGAGTTTGTAATTGTAATAAATTGATTGTGTTTGTGATGAAACGAACTGAGAAACTTTGATCACTATGCTTGGGTCCCTCAAGCCATTGAGTACACAATCTGTTATTGGCTAATTCTTCAAACTTGAGCGAGTTGGTTGAATGTTTTGACATGTTATGAGCATGTAAATCCAGAAATTATTTTGTGCAATGATTGTTTTATTAATATATATATATCCCAATTGTTATGTGTAAAAGAAGTAAACTCAATTTATTTTCAAAATACGTTCTCGTATGGCTTCAGATTCAAAGGGGAGTAACTCCCTCTTGTTTGGTACATTTAAGTAGTCCGAACATTTCACTATCTGAACGTTTTTGATGAAAAACGGAAGTGATCGGTTTATAGAGGCCTGACTGTATAACATTTGAATCTGGTTTATTGAGAATAAGTACTCCATGTGTCTTTATCTTGGGAACTATAGGAACTCTCGAGGAAACATTTTAACACTGTTTGCTTTTGCCAAGTATAATATACTGGTATGTTAAAACTCATATGCTATGGAATGATCTGCCTGTGTTCAAGATTGCTAGTACTAGTAAGTTCTTGCATGTGCTGCCCATGCTTTACCATTGAACCGCTAGCAGGTTCTCGCTAGCACTAGCCATCTTGAACGCAGGGCTGAAGTCCTCAACAAATTGATCATTTTTGAAACCCTCAATGCCAAAGTATCAATATAAACTTTATGATAAAAGTAGGTGATAAATTTCGTATAAAACACCTAATAATTTTTGTTTAATCCTTGTTTGTTTTTTATCATTACCAAAGACCTTGTGTTATAAGTGATCATTATTATTATTTATATTCATATTTTAGACTGTTAATTTCAACTGTTCACGTCTGTTCCTGTGAATATTTATCAAACATATTGATTCTCATAAGAATAAACAGTCATCAAAATATTTCCTCTGCAGACTGAGAGATTATTCGTTGACATTGACAGTAATGGTTTTGCCCTTGGGATCATCGAAGCGGTCCATGGTACTGAGCTGAGCTATCATGTACATGCCGCAGAAGAGGATCACGATGTAGATGGCGACCGGGACCAGACCCATCCAGATGGGCGTGGTGAAGAAACCCACACAGTCCCACGCATCAGAGAACTGATCGTTGGCAATACCAAACGGCTGGAACTGCAAACACAAACACAAACATGTCAGGATGTCATACATGTCAAACTTCATGATAAAAATGGAAGAGATAGCTCTGCTGCTCGCCAACAAATAAACGCTTCTACTCGTGTTTCACAGCAGACTCTGGGAATTTTTAACGGTACCCAACCTTACTTGTGCACTTCATATCTTCTGAACCAATTGGTTGTTTTCAAATATTTTTACATCAAATTAAAGGGGAAATAATTGCCTACAATCCCATTTAAAATGTGCTAAAAAAATAAAGACACACCAAGTGATGCGAAAAATATATACTTCATATATATTTTTAAAAAAGCGGTGCTTTTCACAACTTCTTGCACGATTTATATCTGCTGAACTACTCAGTGCATTTTCATATTTTTTATATCACAATAAACAGAAAAGAATGATAATTTATTCCATATAAAATGTGCATATTTACTCACAGAAAAAAAGATAGAAGCTTACCTTTTTGAGAATCATGTACAACCATACGACACGCAAAATAATCAACATTTTTATAGACATGGTTCGAGGTTAGCATTTATGGGAAAGTGTGATGAATGTCGCAAGTACATGTTTGCAATGCCGCATCAAAAATGTTCTCATTATTTATGATTTTATAGGTGGAAATAAAGACAAACTTGACATGGCTATAGAATTATAACCAAAGGTTGCATTCTAAATTTCTTTTTATATCATTGTGAAACCAAACATCTTGTTTCAATTCAATATATAAATCAAATTTAAAGACCATCTTTCGAAAGTAATAGAAAATAAATGAAAAAATCGTAGAAAATCGATTCAAAGTTGCGCATATGAATCAACCATTTGTGTACTGTGCTGCGAGCTGGAATTGTATATAATGCCTTATAAAGTCTGTTTTCGGGATGTAGACATGCTTATAATATTCCGCCACGGGTGCCAATTAGTTCTTAAGCAAAAATACCGCAAATATGGTCATAATATTCCGCCACAGGGGCTAAAATGGGTAAAAAAAGAAATACGAAACTTGAGGGTTAAGATAATAAGAAAATATCTCAAATATGAAAGGATAGAGCAATGGATCTGTAGGAATCATCGGGAATTGCACGAATTATCATTTAAGGTTGAAGACTTTGTGAGTTATTTTGTTTAATGCTACTTCAATTGGAATAAGAAATTTATATTATTCAATTATAACTGCTTGAAAGTACATGTCTACACAAGATTTCTGTATTTTAGTGTTTTTAGTTCATATTAAAATTGTAAAAATAGAGCCATTGAATTTTCGTTGAAGGCTTAACCCTTAAGTTGCGATTTCTATTTTACCCATTTTAGCCCCTGTGGCGGAATTTACAGACCCTCCAGCTCGCAGTAGTATTTTAGCTTAGGCACTAATTAGCTCTGCTGGTGGAATTTCCAGGCGGCAATTCAGGTACCATTTTTACGAAATATATCGCATCTACATCGTGAAAACGGACTATATGCGGGCGTTCAATACAAATTCAAGTCGCGGCACCCGTACACAAATGGCTAATTCACACTCGAAACTTTGAATGAATTTTCTAAGATTTTTCGTTTTTATTCTATTACTTTCGCAAGATTGTCTTTAATTCTGGCCTCATACCATCATAAATACGAAACAAAAAAAAACCATTTACTTACGGAATTGAAGACAAGATGTCTGGCCTCACAATAATATAAAAATTATTAGAATGCGAACTTTGGTTATAATTCTATAGCTATGTAAAGTTTGTCTTTATTTCCACCTATAAAATCGTAAATACTTACAACATGTATGCGGCATTGCAAACGGTCGTTCATCGCACTTTTCCAAGAAATCATAATCTCGAACCAGTTGACAAATAAGCACATGTCAACCCAAATATGGTTATGTTGTTTGACCTTTCCAATAAATGCTAACCTCGAACCATAACTGATGAAAATATGTTGATTAGTTTGTGTGTCGTTTGGTTACACATGCCTCTCAGAAAGGTAAAATTGTATCTTCATTTCTATAAATAAATATGTGCATTTTATATAGAATAAAATATTATTCTTTTCGGTTTATTGTGATATAAAAATTATGAAAATGCATTCAGTAGTTTAGCAGTGATAAATTGTATAAGAAGTTGTGAAAAGCACCGCTTGTTTAAAAATAAGTGTAAACATGACCTTTTTCACGGAGCTTGCTGTGTCTTTATTATTTTTTTGACATTTGCGAATTTTATATGGGATTGTGGTCTATTCTTTCCCCTTTATTTTGCCGTAAATTTGTTTTGAAAACAAACAATTCGTTCACATGATATGAAGTGCGGGAGTAAGGCAAGTTACCGATTTTTTTTCCTCGTCCCGCTAGATGCCAGGCATATAGCATGTACGGGCGGGGCAAACCCGAGGCAATGCAAACACGTGGGTGATAATTAGCCCCCAGGGAGATTAGGCTTTGGGGCGAAGCCAGACAAAATTGGCCTTTTGTAAAGCTAATTATCGATGCGTTACGAGTGACAGTCAACAATGCACACGCAATTTGGTGTGATTTATGCTGGACATTTCGACCGGACATTGACAAAGTCTCGTTATCGTGATGAACTGCGAGGCATAATACAAACGTTTTTATGGAGCGACTCACGGAGACAACTCGACTCGCAGATAGGGCTACTTGAGTAGCCGCAAATAAATCTAAGTGTCGTGTCCGGGAACCGGAATGAAACACCTAGGAATTGTTTATGGCCACCCCAGACTATGCCGGGATTCGCAAGTTAAGGGTTAACATTTGAATAATGAAATAAAAGTTTATAATATGCAACGAATTGACATCAAGCACACACTTATAATATGCTGATCACAGTATGTTGACTGACATTTTCAGGATTCTTGTACTTTTCATTCATTAGAAGTAAAATAAAACAGCTTATATAAATTAGGAACTATCTCTCTAAATGGACAAACTATGATCCCATGCAAGGTACTTCCCCACAAAATTAAGCTTTGGGGGGGTGGATTTTATTTTGGAAGGTCGCTATCCGATGGATACTGATCAATGCGATAAGTGATAATACCGGGTAATGAGTTTTATTGTTTGAATTCTCTGACATTGTGCAAATACCTGTAAGCCATCAAAGCGCAGAATGGCATACTGCCCAGTACTGTTCTGCTGCTTGAGATTCAGGTCAGAGCAGTGATAGGAGAAGAAGGGAGGCAACTCCATCTGACTGTCTGCCAGTGACATTGACACATCATCAAACACCACATCGTTGTTAGTCTTGTTTCTGACAGAGAGGGAGAAGTTGGCCGCCCGCCATCGGTCTGAGTACAGCACTGCTGTGAAGCTGGACACAACAAGACAACATGTATAGTACAACATATAGACAACATGTATAGTACACAACTTAGGTTTTCACTGAACAGTCTTTACTATATGTTCAGTAAGTGGAGTATCAAAGTTATTGGCCTATAGAAGATTCTCCAGTGGTTATAACCTGAACTTATATTGCAAAATGATTGTTACAAGATGGTTTGTTATAAAACACAAGAATAGATGTTGAAATAACAGATTGCTTTACTTACTAGAACGTGACATTGTACTCCATTGTTGTATCCGACACATTGGATGTTGCACTCCCTGTGTCTAACTGAAAGCTGAAACCAAAAATTGATTGGTCGGTCATTGTGTGCACCTTTTATCAAGAAAGGTGGAATCATCATGATCGTAATTTGAGGAGCTAAACAATTTTATAGACAATAGATGGCTAGACGGCTTGCTGCAATGACTGTAGCCATTTCACACCAGATGAGCTAAAAATGTCATGGTTGCCAAGAAGTTTGTCATAGGACATAGAGATAATCCAGCCAATCATTCATGAGATATTGCAGAGAGAGAAATGGCAGGAGGACAATCAGTTAACACTCACAACACTGTGCTGTTGTCCCAAGTGGTCATGTTCGACGAGTACGTGCCGTCCTCTGTGGGGAAGTTGATGGTCAAAGGATTGTCTGTCTTGCTGGCCGAGTCCATGATGACCACCTGGATGTTACGACTGTAGAAGAAGATCTTGCTGGACTCGTTGACCCAGATACCGGTGATGTTGTCTGGGTTAGCCAGCAGGCGGCGACCTGTGTGCTCCATGTGCACGGCCTGTGTCAACATTAAAGCAAAGTAACAATAGCATCCTCACCAAGGGGTTCCAGGAAATAATGTCAATTTAAACTGTCACAGTCACACTGCAATGCTTTCAAACATATGCCATTCATACTGATGATAAACTATACATTTTATCATAAAACATTATTATCCAGATTGTTTCAACTTTTTTATTTCTTTACTTACTAGGAACCTATGCACAAAATAATAGATTACTAAAGGTAATCAATACCGATTACTAGGTTTGTTGTTAAATTCATCCAAAATACGAAAACATGACATGACATAATGAATAAGTCATATATTAAATACATTACAAAACACAGTGTATGAACTAAGGCCCGTAAGCCAGATCGGAACCCATTTATCTTTGGTCCTGACTGGTAACATTTTAAGATTTTCCTTTAATTTTGCTTTGTATTGACAAAATAATCTTTCTAGACTGGCTGGTTTTCAAGCTTATTTCATACACTGCCATACATCAAACAACATAAAATAATTATAAACAACAATATATATTCACCCGTTTTGATCGCTCTCCAGTAAAAATTGCAGTGTAGTCAATACCTTGCTTATTCAGAGTTTTCACAATTTCACCAACTTTATCATCTGTGGGAAAAGATACTTATTGAAATAACAGAGCTAATGTCTATATGACTAACACATTTGCCAGGATATTTCAAACTTTATTGCAAAGAAATTGTCCAAAATAGTTTAGAATGTTGAAGAAAGCCCCCAAAAAACTTAGAACTGTTGAACAATTGCAGTGAAGAAAGTGTTAGTTTTGGTTAGTTAACAGAGATAATTAACACAGTAAAATGTTTATCATATCCAGAAACAAGAATATTGTAGGTACCATTTTTCATTATTGCCCCTTCTTCATTGCTGTGAGTGATGGCAGGTAGACGAACCAAGATGAGATAACTCTTGTCCTTCTCAAGCTTGAGCTGAGCCACATGCTCAGGGCTGGAGACATGGTGCACATTGGCACCGAACTCTGCTGTTAGCGAATCGATAACAGACTTGGGGGAATGGACCGCTGGTAGGTTGATGGAAAAATTGTCATCCATTAGACCCTGCAATTATGAGCTGTAAGGTCAGAGGCAATATCAAACACTAATATGCATATATCTTTTCAAGATATTCTTTTAATGTAGCAGACAGTAACACTGGACAACTACAATTTCCTACAATCCTTCTGTCAGGCGTTATGGTCAACACTCAATTCATATGTTCATATGAAAATAACCAACTTGTTTCAGTTTCCAATAAATAATAATCTTTGACAGAGTAATATTTCTTTTTCCTCAATGTATTGTCATTGTACCATGTTATATATCATTATATCAAGAAAGGTTTTATTCACTTTTTGACTTGCAATCATTAACATGAAACAGGATGTCAGAACACACACAAATCTCTTCAACAAAGTTGATTAAACAACAAGTAACGACTTGATGAATAAATAATCATTATTATCTCTATCCTGATCTTTATCATAAACTTAAAATACTCTGTTACAAGATGAAGATGAAGGAAGAGAACATTTATGATATTAATCGTTGAATGGACCAGGGATTCTTCTTGACCTTGATATTCTTGAAAGCTCCTCCGTCACTGAATGGGTTGTAGACATCTGCATACTTGCTGAAGTCTTCCACATGAAGCTGCACAACAGAGGACACTTACTGTTAGTTTAACATCAATACTAAGCACCCTTGAAATGTTCCTTAGTTTAACATCAATACTAAGCACCCTTGAAATGTTCCTTAGTTTAACATCAATACTAAGCACCCTTGAAATGTTCCTTAGTTTAACATCAATACTAAGCACCCTTGAAATGTTACTTAGTTTAACATCAATACTTAGCACCCTTGAAATGTTACTTAGTTTAACATCAATACTATGCACCCTTGAAATGTTACTTAGTTTAACATCAATACTAAGCACCCTTGAAATGTTACTTACTTTAACATCAATACTAAGCACCCTTGAAATGTTACTTAGTTTAACATCAATACTAAGCACCCTTGAAATGTTACTTAGTTTAACATCAATACTAAGCACCCTTGAAATGTTCCTTAGTTTAACATCAATACTAAGCACCCTTGAAATGTTCCTTAGTTTAACATCAATACTAAGCACCCTTGAAATGTTCCTTAGTTTAACATCAATACTAAGCACCCTTGAAATGTTCCTTAGTTTAACATCAATACTAAGCACCCTTGAAATGTTACTTAGTTTAACATCAATGGTTTAACATCAATACTAAGCACCCTTGAAATGTTCCTTAGTTTAACATCAATACTTAGCACCCTTGAAATGTTACTTAGTTTAACATCCATGGTTTAACATCAATACTAAGCACCCTTGAAATGTTCCTTAGTTTAACATCAATACTTAGCACCCTTGAAATGTTCCTTAGTTTAACATCAATACTAAGCACCCTTGAAATGTTCCTTAGTTTAACATCAATACTAAGCACCCTTGAAATGTTACTTAGTTTAACATCAATACTAAGCACCCTTGAAATGTTCCTTAGTTTAACATCAATACTAAGCACCCTTGAAATGTTCCTTAGTTTAACATCAATACTAAGCACCCTTGAAATGTTCCTTAGTTTAACATCAATACTAAGCACCCTTGAAATGTTACTTAGTTTAACATCAATGGTTTAACATCAATACTAAGCACCCTTGAAATGTTCCTTAGTTTAACATCAATACTAAGCACCCTTGAAATGTTACTTAGTTTAACATCAATGGTTTAACATCAATACTAAGCACCCTTGAAATGTTCCTTAGTTTAACATCAATACTAAGCACCCTTGAAATGTTCCTTAGTTTAACATCAATACTAAGCACCCTTGAAATGTTCCTTAGTTTAACATCAATACTAAGCACCCTTGAAATGTTCCCTAGTTTAACATCAATACTAAGCACCCTTGAAATGTTACTTAGTTTAACATCAATACTAAGCACCCTTGAAATGTTCCTTAGTTTAACATCAATACTAAGCACCCTTGAAATGTTCCTTAGTTTAACATCAATACTAAGCACCCTTGAAATGTTCCTTAGTTTAACATCAATACTAAGCACCCTTGAAATGTTCCTTAGTTTAACATCAATACTAAGCACCCTTGAAATGTTCCTTAGTTTAACATCAATACTAAGCACCCTTGAAATGTTCCTTAGTTTAACATCAATACTAAGCACCCTTGAAATGTTCCTTAGTTTAACATCAATACTAAGCACCACTGAAATGTTACTTAGTTTAACATCAATGGTTTAACATCAATACTAAGCACCCTTGAAATGTTCCTTAGTTTAACATCAATACTAAGCACCCTTGAAATGTTCCTTAGTTTAACATCAATGGTTTAACATCAATACTTAGCACCTTTGAAATGTTCCTTAGTTTAACATCAATACTAAGCACCCTGGAAATGTTCCTTGGTTTACCATCAATGGTTTAACATCAATACTTAGCACCCTTGAAATGTTCCTTAGTTTAACATCAATACTAAGCACCCTTGAAATGTTCCTTAGTTTAACATCAATACTAAGCACCCTTGAAATGTTCCTTAGTTTAACATCAATACTAAGCACCCTTGAAATGTTACTTAGTTTAACATCAATGGTTTAACATCAATACTAAGCACCCTTGAAATGTTACTTAGTTTAACATCAATACTAAGCACCCTTGAAATGTTCCTTAGTTTAACATCAATACTAAGCACCCTTGAAATGTTCCTTAGTTTAACATCAATACTAAGCACCCTTGAAATGTTACTTAGTTTAACATCAATACTAAGCACCCTTGAAATGTTACTTAGTTTAACATCAATACTAAGCACCCTTGAAATGTTACTTAGTTTAACATCAATGGTTTAACATCAATACTAAGCACCCTTGAAATGTTCCTTAGTTTAACATCAATACTAAGCACCCTTGAAATGTTCCTTAGTTTAACATCAATACTAAGCACCCTTGAAATGTTCCTTAGTTTAACATCAATACTAAGCACCCTTGAAATGTTCCTTAGTTTAACATCAATACTAAGCACCCTTGAAATGTTACTTAGTTAAACATCAATACTAAGCACCCTTGAAATGTTCCTTAGTTTAACATCAATACTAAGCACCCTTGAAATGTTCCTTAGTTTAACATCAATACTAAGCACCCTTGAAATGTTCCTTAGTTTAACATCAATGGTTTAACATCAATACTTAGCACCTTTGAAATGTTCCTTAGTTTAACATCAATACTAAGCACCCTGGAAATGTTCCTTGGTTTACCATCAATGGTTTAACATCAATACTTAGCACCCTTGAAATGTTCCTTGGTTTAACATCAATACTAAGGACCCTTGAAATGTTCCTTAGTTTAACATCAATACTAAGCACCCTTGAAATGTTCCTTGGTTTAACATCAATACTAAGGACCCTTGAAATGTTCCTTAGTTTAACATCAATGGTTTAACATCAATACTAAGGACCCTTGAAATGTTCCTTAGTTTAACATCAATACTAAGCACCCTTGAAATGTTCCTTGGTTTAACATCAATACTAAGGACCCTTGAAATGTTCCTTAGTTTAACATCAATACTAAGGACCCTTGAAATGTTCCTTAGTTTAACATCAATGGTTTAACATCAATACTTAGCACCCTTGAAATGTTCCTTGGTTTAACATCAATACTAAGGACCCTGGAAATGTTCCTTAGTTTAACATCAATACTAAGGACCCTTGAAATGTTCCTTAGTTTAACATCAATACTAAGGACCCTGGAAATGTTCCTTAGTTTAACATCAATACTAAGCACCCTTGAAATGTTCCTTAGTTTAACATCAATACTAAGCACCCTTGAAATGTTCCTTAGTTTAACATCAATACTAAGCACCCTTGAAATGTTCCTTAGTTTAACATCAATACTAAGCACCCTTGAAATGTTCCTTAGTTTAACATCAATACTAAGCACCCTTGAAATGTTCCTTAGTTTAACATCAATACTAAGCACCCTTGAAATGTTCCTTAGTTTAACATCAATACTAAGCACCCTTGAAATGTTCCTTAGTTTAACATCAATACTAAGCACCCTTGAAATGTTCCTTAGTCCAATGGTTTATATTTTCACAGGGTCTAATTTCAACAACTTGAGCAGGGTCTAACTTGAGCATGCTCAGTTATGTTGTCATGCATTGACAAATGAGACACTTAGAAAACACAGCACCAATTGTTACTGTTTTTGTGTTTTGTGCAAGCTAACTTAAAAGGGTAACGTTATAACTACATGTATCTGAAATAAAACAGTTTTCTTTACACTTTCATAATGAAAATCTTACGTTTGGCAAATAACACTAATTACTTTGCGCAGAGATGATTTGATTATTTGCATGTTAGGAATGATTATCATAGTAACATCATATTTTTTTAACTTATAAAGAATAAAGAAGTTTACATGCATTTCAATGATGATTCCTGGTGAAAGAGGGATGTGTCAAATGTTTTCTTGTGATCTTTTTATTTCTTTCTATTATTGTATTTCAAAGAAGACAATCATGAGCATTTCACACATAATGCAAATTATTTCTAAGTAAAAGATACAACTTTGCAACTTTGTAATCAAGGACTTGTAATCCAAGCCTGTCTTGAAATACATGCAAAGGCCAATATAACTGTGGCCATTGAAAAAGGCAAGGCAGTCAGGAAAAAGGGCTGGGCCTATGTTCAAAAGGGTAGGGCTACGCCCTGATAAAGATGCCTAGGGAAACACTAACTGATATTTGTAAATGTTGATATTTTCAGTACCTTATCTTGAATAAAGGCCACCACATTCTGTCCCTTGCCGCCAGTGAGCGGAGATAAGTATTTCGACCTGAACACGTCACTTTCAATGCTGTTCCCTGCATATGCTTGAGGAAGGTCACTCAGGGGTCTGTGGAGATAACAGTGTATTATATAGATAAAGTATATTTAATACAAGTCCTGTAGTGTGTCTTACGGTACTTGTAATGTTCTCCAAACACAAAGACAGCTCTATTAGACCCCTCAGGGTTTAAGAATGTATAGAGGACATTAAAAGACACATTCAAATACAAGTTTTCAAATGAAATTGTTTCATTTGTATCATGACAGTCTGATGAGCTAAAAATAGAGACATTGGCTATATAGCTCATCAGGATTAAAATGATTTATTTTTTAACTAAGTTTAAAGATCAAAAAGGAATTTTTATCAAGAAATACAATGGTAACTTTTTTGTCAAAATCTCTAAATGTCAAAAATAAAATAGCTAAGATTGTGTCCCAAAGAAGCAAGAAATAGAGCCATGGGCTCTGTAGCTCATCAGGTCTTCTTTGATTTATTATCTAAGGTTGAATATCTAAGTTATCTCAAGTACTACATTTACCAAATCTACAATTTAGAATTTCCTTTGGCCAAGGAGTCTGTACACAACATTTCTGCTTGCTAGAGCTTTTTGTATAAACAAAAATAGAGCAATGGGCACATAACGTTTCAGCTCTCTAGACCTTTTGGAAATGGAGAAAAAGATGAAAATAGGTTTTTAAGGATGAGACCCCTGTGACCCCATTTGGGGTCACGGGGTCATGAAATCTACAATTTAGAATCCTCATTGGCCAAGGAGTCTGCACACAACTTTTCAGCTCTCTAGACCTTTTGGCACTGGAGAAGAAGATGAAAATGGGTTTTTAAGGATGTGACACCTGTGACTCCATTTGGGATCATGGGGTCATGAAATCTACAATTTAGAATCCCCATGGGCCAAGGAGTCTGCACACAACTTTTCAGCTCTCTAGACCTCTTGGAACTGGAGAAGATGATGATAATGGGTTTTTAAGGATGTGACCCCTGTGACCCCATTTGGGGTCATGGGGTCACGAAATCTACAATTTAGAATCCCCATTGGCCAAGGAGTCTGCACACAACTTTTCAGCTCTCTAGACCTTTTGGCACTGGAGAAGAAGATGAAAATAGGTTTTTAAGGATGTGACCCCTGTGACCCCATTTGGGGTCATGGGGTCACGAAATCTACAATTTAGAATCCCCATTGGCCAAGGAGTCTGCACATGAAATTTCAGCTCTGTGGAGTCATTGGTTCTGAAGAAGAAGTCGAAAAAGCGAAAAGTTTACGGATGGACGGACGCCGGACACCATGCCATAAGCCCATCTGGCCTTTCAGGCCTGATGAGCTAAAAAGTACTTTATCAGACAATAAAGGTATAGTTTTTTTGATGACGTAACAATCTAATGACGTTGCAGCTGTTCCCGCGTGATGTGCCCATGGTAACGTAACGTCGATTCGCCTCAGACGTCTGAACTCTTTTACATTGCAACCAATAAAGCGTGAACTCCTTTCCATGGTTTGCAACTTCTGCAGTCGGTCAAACTTAGCGGTGGGAACATGGACATCAACTTTTATGACAGCAGCAAACATTTGAATTAGGCAAATTACGTTCCGCCATCACGCTTAGACTTGATCATGCTTTACCCACAATTCTTTTTGGAATGTTAGTAACGTGATCTCAGTCTATCTAAGGGGGTGGGTTTTACACGTGGAATAGCCGTCTGTTGGCCCTGTTCATGGATTATTAATAAAAAGAATGTAAACAATATTTTTATTTCCAAATTATTGGAAGCATAATCGTTCCTGTATCTGGTCATTTGGCATCTTAGAAAAAAAAAAAAGTTTGTTGTACCCCAATGTGTTTTGTAATAAAGTATAGTTTTGCCCTGAACTATTATTACGTCAAAGCACTCGGACGTTAAATAAAGCATGGATTTTTTTAATTATGGTTGAGCCACAAAGGTTCAGCAAGAATGTGATCAATATTGTCTGAAATCACATTGAACTTTTTACAATAGTTAGTCCATGTTTTAAAAACATCTTTCCAGTTAAGGTTGTTGAAAAGTTTGAATGCATTTGCTCCATATTTGAAGATTTCATTAAAAGGCATGTTCCTTCTTAAAGTGACATATTGAAACATATGCTGTTACATCTCAATCAACTGGGAACGCAACTTCCCAATGCAAGGCATAACTCTTGTCAGTCTCCATTACTGGCTTATTTAGGCCTTGTAAGTATTTCCTTAAGATCTCTGTGCTTAGAAATCCAGGTCCACTATGCATTTCTGGTGCAGAGATTCACTATCTATAGCCACAACAAAGCGAAGGAAATACTGCAAGGCTTAAAACAGCCAGTAATGCCTTGCGTTTGGAAGCTGCCGGGAACGGGACAAAACAGCTACTGGTGGAAACGTCTACCCATTTCCTGGCGAAACCGGCTACAAACTTTTTTTTACATAGATAAAGTAAAAAAGTATCATGTGATATGTTTTTTTATGTTTTAAACTTCCTCTTATCTTTATGAATACAAGTTAGTTATAGAACTGGCTTTTCAAGTACCAATTAACAGGTTGATACAAACTTTTGGAGTCTACTTTCACATTAAAGGTTGATGGGGGTCAAATATGCCAAACATTATAAATGGTCTTATTTTATCGAGAAGTACCAACTGTTACCGAAAACTACCATTTTGATGATACTCGACTTAGTATATTGATGATACTGAGGTAAAAGTATTGATTTCTGATCGAAAACCGGACAATGCACCGCGTGTGGCACGCGCCAATGAGTCAAACATAATTTTGGAATCTTATTTAAACCAGACAAAATAACAAATTTGTGTTGATAATGTTCAATAGGTCATATAAGTACGGTGCATGTAAATAGGGCGTGCACTTTCGGTTCTGCACATACATAATGATGTTAGTCGATTATAATTGGAAACCAGTAATCATGATATGTTTAGCGATTGAGGAAGAATATGCAAGCTGAGTGAATTGTTTGTATTGTAAACAGCACATATGGTGTGTAAGAACGTATTAAAGCCAAATAAAATTTTATGAAAGACAATGGATGCACCTTTAAAAGTTCACCTAAGGGATTACATGTAAATATAAGTATATACATATGATTTAAACGGTATTTATTTCATGATGTTACTTGGAAATGGGGATTGACAACCAGAGCAGGGATTGGGAAAGGTAGGGGCCATGGGCCATTTTGCAAATTGGATGCAAAAATGGCCCATTAAAATTTAAAATTTTACTTTTGCTACAAAGGGGAACAACCCATTCAAAATTCCGAAAATGACTAAAAGCCCTTAAATGGATAATTGTCAAAGGTGTCTCTCCCAATCCGTGCCAGAGTTACAAAATTATAAGTAATTTATTATTGTTATGATTTCAGGAGGCGCTAAATGACCTGTTTGATAGGGAGGCTTAGTAGGGATAGCAGGATGCGGATCCACTAAAGGATAAACAGACGGAACCAAACCGAGGGGTAATAATAGAGAGGATAAAGCCGCCATCAACGCATGGGGATATCCGCACAAAGACCAGAATGTTTTGGTTATTTTGAAGGGAGCCACGTCACTCCTGAACTTCGCTAAATACACTTTGATATAACTTTGACTGTCAATGCAGCATCAAGATCGATACTGAAATCCGAGAATTATATGTTTGTAAATAAAAAATCATAAACACAATATTGTAATTTGTTGTATGTTATTTATTATTTAAAAAATGGTTGTTGACGTTTTCACAAACATCTGTAGCTGTTTCTGCCAATTTTAGCCACATTTTCCATAGTCGTTTCGGTTTGTAGCCATTTTAGCCAGCACCCAATCAACCTGTAGGTCTATACACAGGGGCTTGTATTGTCGAAACTAGCAATTAAAACGAATATGAAGTCGACGATCCAGCCCCATATACTATAAAAAAGTAAAGGGATGTAACGGGGTCAACACCCCATGTCCGTTTGAAATTATATTTCAGAATGTTGTCATCATATTATCATTCAATGTTATATATCACGGCAAAGCCAATACATTTGTCTTTAAAACAAGCCATCAAACGTAAAAATCGAACGGATAATAACAAGGATATGATTTTTCAAAGCCAAAAATATTAGCACATTGCTCATGTAAGCCATTTGCCTGGCCCACCAAAATAATAAAATATTCGCTTGAAAAAAATATTATAAAATACTTTATAATATCCTGTCAGCTAATAGTGACCCAGTTACAAAGCCCAGTATTTGGTGCATCAGATCGCGCAAGAATTATAACACGGGGTGCACTGTAATTGACGTACCAGAGATTTTAGATGATCTCAAGTGTGTTTCGAAACATCGTTTGATAGTGAGACGTCCATATTGAATGACCTTGGCATTGGTCTATTTTTGGAAACGAAATGATGTCATAGGGCTATTTGAGGCCCTATGACATCATTTCGTTTCCAAAAATAGACCAATGTCAAGGTCATTCAATATGGACGTCTCACTATCAAACGATGTTTCGAATCACACTTGAGATCATCTAAAATCCCTGGTATGTCAAATACAATGTCCCTCATGTTATAATTCTTGCGCGATCTGATGCACCAAATACTGGGCTTTGTAACTGGGTCACTATTAGCTGACAGGATATTATAAAGTATTTTATAATAATTTTTTCAAGCGAATATTTTATAATTTTGGTGGGCCAGGCAAATGGCTTACATGAGCAATGTGCTAATATTTTTGGCTTTGAAAAATCATATCCTTGTTATTATCCGTTCGATTTTTACGTTTGATGGCTTGTTTTAAAGACAAATGTATTGGGGTGAGGTGAGGTGAGTTGTGGTTTAACGCCGCTTTCAAGAGTATTTCACTTATATCGCGGCTGCTAGTATAACGGCAGGGAGAAAGCCCGCAACGCCATGTGGTTATGCATTGCGGTGAAACCTGCGAGCATCGGCTGGAACTAGCTAACCATGGGTGGTACTGCACTGAAATTCAGTGTAGCATTGCACCCAAACCTTACTGCGTGTAGAACAGTTCTCTACTGCAGACAAAGTTGCCGTGCCCCTGGCGGGATTCGAACCACGGACCTCTTGATCCGAAGCCGAACGCGATAACCACTGCGCTATCCCGCCCCCCAAATGTATTGGCTTTGCGGTGATATATAACATTGAATGATAATATGATGACAACATTCTGAAATATAATTTCAAACGGACATGGGGTGTTGACCCCGTTACATCCCTTTACTTTTTTATAGTATATGGGGCTGGATCGTCGACTTCATATTCGTTTTAATTGCTAGTTTCGACAATACAAGCCCCTGTGGGTCTATAGCTTGAACAAACTACTATAGCTGGATCAAACTAATAAAATCTGTGTTATTCAGCCTGGTTAGTGAATATACCAACCAAAAGCCCATCTGGCCGGGCTTGATGAGCTGTTTAGTGCATTGTTACGAGCCCAACTGAAATTTGTAGATACGAATTGAGCGCATCATGTTTTCTGACGACACACATACCACGATCACTCCATAAAGTGCCCCATCAAACAAGACCGTCATGTTGTGGGTCACCTTGGCTTCACTTCAGGCAACACCACATATTATTCAATACTATCAAACAAATGTCCGGTTTATAATTTATTTATTAAACTGGCGACAGAAATTGGAACAGAACAGGAACATCATGACCACATAGTAAAGATGAGAAATACTCAAGATTCAATCTAGCCATGTCATTTTGCCACGACTGTCGTAGTGTCGACAAAAATAAATAGATGAGGAAGTACCAGCCTACTAACAGATTTGCGGCGCATCCTCCTTCTAATTTAACTATAAATGTTAAACGGAACTATACCTGGAATGGGACCACATCAAAACTGGTACTTTATCTGCATTGATTACTGATATAAAGCCCAAAATCAGTGAAAAGTAACACATGAACATCGTTGTCGCCATCTTGCTCAATTGCTGCTTACTTCGGGAAATATCACGTGCCTGGCCTGCCTGATATCACGTGACTAAAGCTCGCGTTAGTTCGAGACTACAGCGAGATCATCCTTTTCGCCATTACCCATCAACATGGGTGAGTGTGTTGCCCACGTGGTTAGAGCAAACTTGTATAATTAAGTGTTAAACTAATTCCTAAGATTAATAGTGTTAGTGTATGATGTAATTTTATTATTTTAATGTTATATTTATCACCCGAGAGCCTTATTTGAATCCTTTATATACTATAAAGTGATGTACATTTCTACTCCACGGCGTGAAGTACGGAGTCTTCCTTCATGTCATGGTGAAAGGAAGACCTACAGTGTAGTTGGCATTTTAATGAACCATGTAAAGAACTATTTTCATTAACTGATTTTCCGCCTAATTGTAGAAAGGTGCCTTCATGTTTTAACATTTTCTACGGAAGTACCCAATTTCCATTCATTCATTGGAGTGCCCCAAGTTCGTTAGTACCCTAAGTTCGTGACGTCATTTACACATGTGTGCGCTTCATTATGACTCGCGCAAAGTATCTGAAACGCCCGGACTATTATTTCAAAACAAAATTGATTGATACAACTGTCATCAGTTTGGGGAAACCCTGAAATTGGCGTATAATATGTCAATTGATTTATATTATAACAGTCGAATCGACGTATTTTGAAGATTTTGGCCGGATGATTAACGTAAGCCGTTTTCCGAGTAATCGGGAAGTGCCTAATCAAACACCCGTATAGCACTTTGCCGATTATATGCAAGTTTTGACTTGAAACCCTCGAATTGTTGACTTTGAAGGCAATAAACATCACCACGGTACAGTTCTAAAGTATTCAAAAGAAATAACACAAAAACAACCCCTAACTATCTAACTTACACGACCTGCAGCACCACATTTATATCGTCTTGTCCTCTCAAAACCGGAAGTTGCAGGTTGGGGAAACCCTGAAATTGGCGTATAATACGTCAATCGGCGTATAGAACCATACGTCGATCGACGTATTCTGAAGATTTTGGCCGGATGATTAACGTACGCCGTTTTCCCGAGTATTCGGCATGTGCCTAATCAAACACGCCGTTTAGCACTTTGCCGATTATATGCAAGTTTTGACTTGAAACTTGTGAAAACTGTGAAAATTGATTATCCCTGTGTTTATTGTGGAATTTGCTAAATGTTTCAGGAAAGCCCAAAGGTCTCCGTACTGCTAGGAAGATGAGAGATCACCGCCGTGACCAGAGATGGCACGATAAGGATTACAAAAAGGCTCACTTGGGTACACGATGGAAGGCCAATCCTTTCCAAGGTTCCTCCCATGCCAAAGGCATTGTGTTGGAAAAAGTGTAGGTATTTTTGCATTGAAGAAATATAATTTTTTTATTCAAATAAAATGTGTATTTTCACTGAGTAAAAGTGCATTTACACTTGCACATATTTTCAATCCACCTCAGTGTGTGCCAATGCGCGAATCATTTTTAGCTCATCAGGCCTGTCGTCCGTAAACTTTTCACTCTTTCGACTTCTCCTCCAGAACTGCTACACCCCCAAAGTTGTAATTTGGTTGGTGGGTACCCATCGCCTAGGGGGTCAAAGTTTGTTCATCACGAATTCCAACGTCCACAAATATGGCCGCCAGAGACGTTAAAAGTAAAACCTTTAAACGACTTCTTCTCAGAAAGCGCTTGATATAGCAGTGTTCCCGCTGGCTTTTTTAACAGCCAGTCCACGGCACTGGCAGTCATTAAAAATACCGGTCCCCAGCAATATTAAGTTATTAACCATTCCTAAAATGTTCATGTTTGGAAAAGACTAAGTATATGTTTTTATTAAAACAATAATAAATGTGTGCACTTGTGAACGAACTTCATATTGTTTATAAATATCAGTGAAATGCTGGTCACATGACACTAACAGCGTGATTAAGTGACGTAAACAGGTACTAAAAGTTTTCCCGATAGTGAAAAGTAAAATCATGGATATGAATACAAATACTACAAATCAAATTGTTAGATTGTCATAAGTCCTTGATAAAAAGTAATGTAATATTTAATGTAATTTGATTTTAATTTTATGCTGAATTTCTCAATTGCAATCGGTAGTATCCAGGTGAGGTATCAACACAGTGCTATTTTTAGCCGTCACACGTTTGCAGGATTTGTACATAACATACAATAACTACTAAACCAAAAACTTGTAATGCTTTTCAAATGTTGTACACCTGCAAACATTTCATCAATGATATTTTGAAACATACCTCAACATATAGATTTTGGTAACATTGAGCTGCATGGCTGTCTAAAACTACGACATTGAAAACAGAAAATCTGCATGTTGACTTCAGTGCAGACCTCCCAGATAATCCATTTTCAACACAGGTGGCAATTGACAAAACTTCAAACAAATTTGATTATTGTTTCTTGGTTTGACAAATCTATTATCTAATTATTTCATTTAGATTTAGACTAAAATCAATCTTTATTTTCAATCAGTAATAATCGTTAAATAAGTTATTGTGCTCTATCCTATTTAAAACTATGCAACTCCTGTCGCCCCTATACAAAAATAAATCAGTCCCTCTTCTTGGGGAATTGCATGGAATTAGGTCAACACCTTGATTGACATTTCCTGTCTGAAGTTGCCATGCAGCACTGATAAGCATTTGTTTTGATCAATTTATGATTTGTTTTTGGTGTAATTATAAGATTGACAAATGCTTCTTTTGCATAAATACAAAATTAAGGACTTATTATTTATATATGCTTATTTAGGATCATTTCTGAACAAATACACAATTTTGAAATTGCCTGTCCTTGGGACCGACAGTAATGAGAAATACCGGTCAAGCTTCGAAAATTCCGGTAAAATACTGGTATTTACCGGTAAACGGGAACACTGTATATGAATGTGAAATTTTGTCATTAACATCTTTGTAGGATGGAGATACAAGTTTGTAAATTTAAGATAAATTATGAAATATGAACCAGTGTCAAATCTAGAACTGGAAAGCAAGGGGGGATTTGTCCCCCCTTCAAGTAGAAAAGAGGGGGGATTTGAAAACACAAGGGGGGATATTGATTTCTTCCAAATTGCTAACATTTTCATGTATGTACTGTCTTAACCTTATCACTGTACCGGTAAATAAAAACAATAAATATGAAATGTGTGTTTTCGGTTTCTTTAATCCTGCAACATGAACTCAAAATAGGACTCTCATTCACTTACAATTCTTGGATTCACATACAAATATAATTAAATTACTGTGAAATGTTGTTTTCTCATTAACTTTCTTTTGTGAAAAAAAGTCTGTAAATCAATGACAACCATGCATTTACGTAACATATTCAAACTACAAAGCGTATAATATTGAAATCAGCAATAATTTTCGTCTGCATGTGATGGTAATATCACAGTGCTAACACATGTATAAATGTATTATTTGTAATTTGATATTTTCCTATGTATTTTGTTTATCATATGTTCAAGTTACTTAGTATAATTCTCAAATGACACTGTCCATTTGTTTCTTTTAGTTATCACCTGGGGCTATCACCCATCTGTAGGTTTAATGGTTTATGCTTTAGTGATTATCTATTCTTTATTGTAGATAACTTTAGGCATTGTAAATACAGCAATTGTCTTATTTAGAAATAGGGAAATATCTTGTCAATCAGACCCTATGGTGACTTTCTATTTGCTTTAGGGCTCTATTGCCATTGGTCCTATGAATCCCTTAAATAGAGCCCAGTCTCAGTGACAAGGAGCAGATAGAGAAGAGAATAGAACGAGAGAGGAAGGGAGAGGAGGAGATAGAATTAGACCAGTGGAGATTAGACCCCAGGGAAGACTTACAAAGCTTCCTTGGCGGTCATTATGTCTCTGCTGCCATCACCATCATCAGCTGTATATGTATTTATGTAACCAACCATCATGAAGCAACAACCAAATAAACATCTCCATGACGTCATCATCTTATGTGTCTCATCATGTGCTCTCCCAAGAACTTCCGAGGTTGGCTCCCATAGCATCAAGCTAATTCTCTGGATAAACGACGCAGACAGGCGTTGGCTCGCAAGATGGTAACGCCTATTGTCTTGCGGGCTGGCGCCTACTTTGTGTTAGTAATGTAATTTCGAAACCAAAACTAAAACGAAGTAAATTTCTTAAAATAATCTACAAAAATAAAGGTAAAAACGATAAAACGTACGAAATATTTACATATTCTTATTCCAAAATATCTATTAACGGATATAATCATAATAATTCATTGAAAAGTTTTTATTTTCGTACTCATGTGAGTTAAATTTCGTTTCCTACATTACGGGAAGTGCATACAACCAAGGGAGGCAACTCTGTTTCCTGTTGTAAGCGATCGCACATGTTGATATAACGAAAACTACATTTTAAAAACAAATGTTTTCCTTGTAAATAAACCTCTTTTGCTGTAATAATATATGATTAAAAAGGAAAAAGGTAGGAATATGTGTAGCATTTAATGTACAAAATAACTATGCGCGACAGTTAGCGCTATGATATTTTTATGAGGCGCGATTTGATATTTTTTAGCGTGAATCGCGCTTTTCCGCGTGAATCGCGCTTTTCCGCGTCCTAGATTGGACACTGAACTTTGCAGGGGGTTCGCCCTAAAAGCTTAAAACGACTTCTCATGAACTAGAAATAGGAGATAACCAGAAACCTGGGCAGTGTTTACTTTTAAAGATGGAGATTATGATTTGTAAATTTCATTATTTAAATTTTAATACTTTGATTTTTAGCTCATCAGGCCTGAAAGGCCCGATGGGCTTATGGCATGGCATGGTGTCCGGCGTCCGTCCATCTGTAAACTTTTAGCTTTTTCGACTTCTTCTCCAGAACCAATGACTCCACAGAGTTGAAATTTTATGTGCAGACTCCTTGGCCAATGGGGATTCTAAATTGTAGATTTCGTGACCCCGTGACCCCAAATGGGGTCATAGGGGTCGCATCCTTTAAAACCTATTTTCATCTTCTTCTCTAGTTCCAAAAGGTCTAGAGAGCTGAAAAGTTGTGTGCAGACTCCTTGGCCAATGGGGATTCTAAATTGTAGATTTCGTCACCCCATGACCCCAAATGGGGTCACAGGGGTCACATCCTTAAAAACCTATTTTCATCTTCTTCTCCAGTTCCAAACGGTCTAGAGAGCTGAAAAGTTGTGTGCAGACTCCTTGGCCAATGGGGATTCTAAATTGTAGATTTTGTGACCCTGTGACCCCAAATGGGGTCATAGGAGTCACATCCTTAAAAAATCTTTTCATCTTCTTCTCTAGTTCCAAAAGGTCTAGAGAGCTGAAAAATTGTGTGCAGACTCCTTGGCCAATGGGGATTCTAAATTGTAGATTTCTTGACCCCGTGACCCCATTTGGGGTCACAGGGGTCACTTCCTTAAAAACCTATTTTCATCTTCTTCTCCAGTTCCAAAAGGTCTAGAGAGCTGAAAAGTTGTGTGCAGACTCCTTGGCCAATGGGGATTCTAAATTGTAGATTTTGTGACCCCGTGACCCCAAATGGGGTCATAGGGGTCGCATCCTTTAAAACCTATTTTCATCTTCTTCTCTAGTTCCAAAAGGTCTAGAGAGCTGAAAAGTTGTGTTCAGACTCCTTGGCCAATGGGGATTCTAAATTGTAGATTTCGTCACCCCATGACCCCAAATGGGGTCACAGGGGTCACATCCTTAAAAACCTATTTTCATCTTCTTCTCCAGTTCCAAACGGTCTAGAGAGCTGAAAAGTTGTGTGCAGACTCCTTGGCCAATGGGGATTCTAAATTGTAGATTTTGTGACCCCAAATGGGGTCATAGGAGTCACATCCTTAAAAACCTTTTTCATCTTCTTCTCTAGTTCCAAAAGGTCTAGAGAGCTGAAAAATTGTGTGCAGACTCCTTGGCCAATGGGGATTCTAAATTGTAGATTTCTTGACCCCGTGACCCCATGACTCCATTTGGGGTCACAGGGGTCACTTCCTTAAAAACCTATTTTCATCTTCTTCTCCAGTTCCAAAACGTTTAGAGAGCTGAAAAGTTGTGTGCAGACTCCTTGGCCAATGGGGATTCTAAATTGTAGATTGTGTGACCCCAAATGGGGTCACAGTGGTCATGATCTAAGAACCTATCTCTTGCTTGTAAACAATAACTTAAATAAGTTAAATATTCAACTTTAGATAGTAAATCAATGAAATCCTGATGAGCTACAGAGCCTTTGGCTCTATTTTTACAGGTGTTCATTTAAATGTATATTCTTCATCTCAGAAACCAATGACCCTGGAACATTCTACTTTTGAGGATATCATCTATGTTTAGTGAATATCAAGAGTTCCGAATTTCAAGTCTTTTGGATGAAAATAAGAAAGTTATAAGTGAAAACACTTTAATGGTTTACCATTTTGCTGATATTAACTCAGCCATAACATATAAGCAGTGTTTTTATTTGAATGAAAGGTGTTTTTGAGAGCTTTCTGACGCAACTTTCATTATACTTCAATATTTCTATCATAGAAATTAAGCAAGATAGAACATATTTTTTTTGGCAATTTCACTTGGGCTGGTTGGAGGATCAGGTTTCACTCACTGTTCTTCACAACAGTCAAGAGCAGTGGAGAGACGATGTGTAATGTTATGTAATAGATCAGGTTTCTTATGATAGGCCAAGCTCAATTATACTACTCCAAGATACTAAAGACAACTGCTTAGTATTTGAAAGATTAATACAATTGTAAAGGACATTATTTCTTGCAGTTGATGAGAAAATGCTTTTAAGACTTTGTCTAGGCTATTTCAATTGTAACACATAGACTTGTTTTTAATTTTAAAATTGACATTGCAAATACAGTACTCTCTCCATAGATATAGTATTCGGCTGTGTCCATCCGTAAGAAATGGAATAACTCAAAAACTATTATCTGGATTCTTTTCATATTTTGCATATGGGTTCATCATGGGAAGAGTAATGTTCCTACAGAGCTTTGTGACCTTGACCTTTATTTCAAGGTCACAACAAGACTGTCATTTTATCCTTGTCAGTGGGATATCTCAAGATCCATTCCCTGGATTCTCTTCATATCGTACATACATCTTCTCCAAAGGAAGACAAAGGGCTGATTCGATTCTGGTGACCTTGACATTATTCTCAAGGTCACAGCGGAACTTTGAATGTTTTCCACATGTTAATGTACATGTAAAGCTTGTCAGTGGGATATCTCAAGAACCATTCTCTGGAATTTCATCATATCTTATATTTTATGACATAATTGTTCAGCATCTTGTATGTTGACCCAAAATCTCACTCATCGTCTTATCTTGGACTAATTAATGAAACTCTCAATGTCAACAGAGAATATATTGTTTAAACTTTTTTGGTTTTCAGTGGTGTTGAAGCCAAACAGCCCAATTCCGCCATCAGGAAGTGTGTGAGAGTTCAGCTCATCAAGAATGGAAAAAAGATCACCGCTTTTGTCCCAAATGATGGCTGCTTGAATTACATTGAAGTAAGTTTGTACTGTTTCGATTTCAATGAGATATAGGGGGCAGGGTAGCGCAGTGGTTAGCGCGTTCGGCTTCGGATCAAGAGGTCAGGGATTCGAATCCCGCCAGCCCGCCAGGGGCACGGCAACTTTGTCTGCAGTAGAGAACTGTTCTACCCGCAGTAAGGTTTGGGTTCAATGCTACACTGAATTTCAGCGCAGTACCACCCATGGTTCGCTAGTTCCAGCCGCTGCTCGCCGGTTTCACCGCAGTGAATAGCCACATGGCGTTGCGGACTTTCTCCCTGCCATAATACTAGCAGCTGCGATATAAGTGAAATAAGTGAAATACTCTTGAAAGCGGCGTTAAACCCCCAACTCACCTCACCTCACCTCACCTCACCTCAATGAGAAATAGTATTATATAGGCAACATTTGTTACCGATATACATGGTGGTAAATATTTAAAGGCGCTGTAACACGTTTTTTTGCAAATGATGCTTTCTCAAATTTGTCATTTATTATTAAATTTTATACAATAAATTGATCCGTTAGAGACTAAAACAAGTCATTGCACGGCCCAATATGCCTTTTCCATAGAAAATGGTTATCTCTATTAGAAGAAAATGGTGCAACGTATAACATGACAGTGGTGTGAAACTCTTCAGTTTGTGAGGTAGATTTGTAGGTCTTGTATGAATTTGAGAGTTCAGATAGCAAGATGGTTGACGATGAATGTTTAGTTATCACTACATCAGTCAGATCACCTGAACAACCTTGGAGCAGTCGTTTTAATGTGAACACCTTAAAATGGCCAATAGATGGCTTAACCGAACAATGTACATTCGTTATGGAGTTCATTTTAATTATTGAGGAGTATTATTCAGCAATTCATAACACTTACTTACCTAATTACCTTTTCGTGAGATCACTTTGTTTCAGTAAGTATGGTGTGCTGCAGCGCCTTAATTATAAGCACCAGTGAAATAATTGAAAAGGATCCTTTTATAGTTTCCAACTTCTTTAATTTGGACAAAGTGAAATATAGCTGATTAAAGTTAATGGGGTAAAGTTATTTGTTACCTATATCTTGACATGATTTCAACTGTTTTAATACTTTTATACCCTCGCTTTGAACTAGTCAGGGACATATAGCAGTCCGTCCATGTCTGTCTGTCAAACCTAAAAACGCCAGATTGGCTTTTGGCATAGGCCGTCAGGCGTCTGTCCATCGTTTTTCGTCAATCGTCCGTAAACTTCATTTTTAGCTCATCAGGCCAGAAAGGGGTGATGACCTAAAAACCTATTTTCATCTGTTAAACCTAAAAACGCCAGATTGGCTTTTGGCATAGGCCGTCGGGCGTCTGTCCATCATTTTTCGTCAATCGTCCGTAAACTTCATTTTTAGCTCATCAGGCCAGAAAAGGGTGACCTAAAAACCTATTTTCATCAGCTTCTCCAGTACGAAAGGCTAAAAAGCGTAAATGTTGTGTACAGACTTCTTGGCCATTGGGGATTCCAAATAGTTGATTTAGTGACCCTGTGACCCCAAATGTTGGTCACAGGGGTAATGATCTAAAAACCATTTTTCATCATCTTCTCCAGTACGAAAAGCTCTAGAAAGCTGAAATGTTATGTACAAACTCCTTGGCCAATGGGAATTCTAAATCGTATTTGGCCAATTGACCACTATTTGTAGATCTCCGAACCACCCATGGTCATATAGTTCCAGCTGGTCCTCCCAGATTTCATGCAATAGTATTGTGGTCGTCCTCCCTGCAATAATACTAGCAGCTGTGAATCTTTCTTTAAAACATTAAACTCATAATTAACTCACCTCGCATGTCATTTTGAAAATGTTTTTTAACAGAAGGCATCTAAATTTATATCTATCTTTCACGCCATATTTCTGCTGTTTCTACAGGAAAACGATGAAGTTTTGGTTGCTGGATTCGGAAGAAAAGGCCATGCTGTTGGAGATATTCCTGGTGTCAGATTCAAGATTGTCAAGGTGGCCAACACTTCACTATGGGCTCTGTTCAAGGGCAAGAAGGAGCGACCACGATCATAAATGCTTCTAATTGAGCAGTAATAAATTGAAAAAACTTTTCCTTAGTCTGTTGCTCTTTGTAGTAAATTGGCTTAGTAATATTATTGTATGATCCAAATAGTCATTCCTTCCCATACAATGAAATATGTACAACAGTTGGGGTCATAGCATTTCGGGGTCAATAAATTTTTAGCTCATCAGGCCTGAAAGCCCCGATGGGCTTATGGCATGGCATGGTGTCCGGCGTCCGTCCATCCATCCATCCGTCCATCCGTAAACTTTTCGCTTTTTCGACTTCTTCTCCAGAACCAATGATTCCACAGAGCTGAAATTTTATGTGCTGACTCCTTGGCCAATGGGGATTCTAAATTGTAGATTTCGTGACCCCATGACCCCAAATGGGGTCACAGGGGTCACATCCTTAAAAACTTATTTTCATCTTCTTCTCCAGTTCCAAAAGGTCTAGAGAGCTGAAAAGTTGTGTGCAGACTCCTTGGCCAGTGGGGATTCTAAATTGTAGATTCTGTGACCCTGTGACCCCAAATGGGGTCACCGGGGTCACATCCTTAAAAACTTATTTTCATCTTCTTCTCCAGTTCCAAAAGGTCTAGAGAGCTGAAAAGTTGTGTGCAGACTCCTTGGCCAATGGGGATTCTAAATTGTAGATTTCGTGACCCTGTGACCCCAAATGGGGTCACCGGGGTCACATCCATAAAAAAAACCTATTTTCATCTTCTTCTTCAGTTCCAAAAGGTCTAGAGAGCTGAAAAGTTGTGTGCAGACTCCTTGACCAATGGGGATTCTAAATTGTAGATTTCGTGACCCCGTGACCGCAAATGGGGTCACCGGGGTCACATCCTTAAAAACCTATTTTCATCTTCTTTTCCAGTTCCAAAAGGTCTAGAGAGCTGAAAAGTTGTGTGCAGACTCCTTGGCCAATGGGGATTCTAAATTGTAGATTTCGTGACCCCGTGACCGCAAATGGGGTCACCGGAGTCACATCCTTAAAAACCTATTTTCATCTTCTTCTCCAGTTCCAAAAGGTCTAGAGAGCTGAAAAGTTGTGTGCAGACTCCTTGGCCAATGGGGATTCTAAATTGTAGATTATGTGACACTGGACCCCAAATGGGGTCACAGTGGTCATGATCTAAGAACCTATCTTTTGCTTGTAAACAATAACTTAAATAACTTAAATATTCAACTTTAGATAGTAAATCAATGAAATCCTGATGAGCTACAGAGCCCATGGCTCTATTTTTGATGTAGTGTTGTGCCTTTTGAAGGTTACAATCAAAACCCACTGTTCCGAAAGTGATAGTGAAAGGTTACATGTCATACCCATGGTCACTTTCGTGATTCGTTGAAAAGGGGTTTAAATTTGACATCTACTCGACTTTAAATTTTTAAAATCGGCCCATAAATTATTTATATACGACTTTTTAAAAAAGTGCCTAATTAAGCCCCGGCGACCATAATGAAAGTGGGCGGACAGTGGTCACTGAAGCGTATCGTGCTGTGACGTATGTGGAGGAGCCTCATTATAGCTAATCATTATTTAACGCGTTTTCCCAACTTTTTAACTGCTCATATTTATAAGACAATTCTTCATCAAAGCAACCCAAATTTTCAATAAACGGATTATTTAACTTTTCAACTAGCAATTTCATATGGCTACAACGGCTGAGCGCTGCCCTGCTTAAATTGAGTGCATTTTGCGCTAATGTACAGTATTTGACTGTCGTTATGGGCAAATGTTGTATGCAGGAGCACCTCCATTGGTAAGAAACCAGTAATCAACCACTGATTTGGAACCTGGGAAATAGTGGCATATCAAAGTTGGTTGAAATATATCCTAGACACTACAGAATGCTGCTAATCTTTCTCCTTGCAATCGGATCTAATCGTTTTATCATTAAAATGCAAAAGCGTCATGAGATCTTGGAACTTGTGCTTCGACATCAGCTGCAGCAAAATGAATGACATGTCGACGTCCAGGGTGTTATGTTTCATGTGCTCAGGGATTTCAGGAACCATGTAATTTACATTTCGCTTCTGACATGATCAGAGAAGGGCTTTTGCAATGGATCAACGACAAAATTGCTTCGATGTGTGCACAATGAAGGTGATGCGACCTATTCACCAAATGCCATCAACTTTGCCAACGACGATTATCCTCTTCTTGTGGAAAAAATTGTTTATCTCCAATTTCTGAATCTGATGACAGTCTACCATCAGAAGTATCGAAGGTTTCGTGTATGAACTCACTGTCTTACTCGGTGTCGGAGCATGAAGTGTCATCAGAAGACATTATACAATTATAGACTTCAGTTATCGGTGACTCAAATGGTTTATCGACCTCGGGACACCGAGGTGAACATAACTTTCAGAGGTCGATAAACCATTTGAGTCGCCGATAACTGAAGTCAATAACTGTTTTATTATATGATTAATGAAAGTGTAAATTAAAAAAAAATATACATGTACTTCAAAAATTCATTTTTTTTCACAAAAAGTTTCTTTTTTTTTCTAATTTTTAAGTATACCTACAATTAATGACAACATACACTTTGATTGAACAACAAAAAGTTTATTCTTAAATAATCTAACATGAACATGAAATATTAAATTTAGGGTATCTAGCTAACCTCCTCGCAGTGGTGATCTGTTTAGCTCCAGGTCATTGGATTATGTTGACTTCGCATGACGCTTCCCGCGGTTAACATAACGTTTGATCATTATCGGTGACCACCCGTTTCGGCAAATCGGAAAACAGAAAACTCGTCTCATCGATCATGAAAACTGTTGCATTCTCTTTGTACATGTGTACACTATCGCTGAAGTAATTCATGAACTGTTTTTTTCTTTACAATCAATATAATTCAAAAGGGTTCAGTCGGCCCTATCAGGCCCAGCTTGACACTTAAAGGTACATCCATTGTGTTGTTTGGGGTCAAATATGACAAACGTTATAAATGGTTGGTCTTATTTTATCGAGAAGTACCAACTGTTACCGAATACAGCCATTTTAATGGTACTCGACAAAGTATATTGACGATATGAAGGTAAAAGTAGTGATTTCTGATGGAAAACCGGACAATGCACCGCGTGTGGCGCGCGCCAATGAGTCAAACGTAATATTGGAATCTTATTTACACCAGACAAAATAACAAATATGGGTTTATAATGTTCAATAGGTCATATAACTACTGTGCATGTAAATAGGACGTTCACTTACGGTTTCTCCACATGCACACTGATGTTACTCGATTTTAATTGTAAAATAGTAATCATGATATGATTGGCGATTGGGGATAAATATGCAAGCTAAGTGAATTTATTATCCCCCGCCACAACGAAGTTGGCGGGGGATATAGAAATGAGCTCCGTCCGTCCGTCTGTCCGTCCGTCCGTCCGTCTGTGCGTCCGGGCTTTTCCATTCCGGCCGCAAACTTCAAAACTATAAGACATATCTCAACGAAACTTGGTGTGTGGAACAATCATCATGTGTAGATGTGCCTTTTGGGGTTTTCAACTTCTTCGAGTTATTTTTTTTGACCGTTTCCATGGAAATGTAACTTAGAATTTCGTTTCCGGATCAGAACTCGAAAACTATAAGACATATCTCAACGAAACTTGGTGTGTGGAACAATCATCATGTGTAGATGTGCCTTTTGGGGTTTTCAACTTCTTCGAGTTATTTTTTTTGACCGTTTCCATGGAAATGTAACTTAGAATTTCGTTTCTTGATCAGAACTCGAAAACTATAAGACATATCTCAACGAAACTTGGTGTGTGGAACAATCATCATGTGTGGATGTGCCTTTTGGGGTTTTCAACTTCTTCGAGTTATTTTTTTTGACCGTTTCCATGGAAATGTAACTTAGAATTTCGTTTCCGGATCAGAACTCGAAAACTATAAGACATATCTCAACGAAACTTGGTGTGTGGAACAATCATCATGTGTAGATGTGCCTTTTGGGGTTTTCAACTTCTTCGAGTTATTTTTTTTTATCGTTTCCATGGAAATGTAACTTAGAATTTCGTTTCCGGATCAGAACTCGAAAACTATAAGACATATCGCAACGAAACTTGGTGTGTGGAACAATCATCATGTGTAGATGTGCCTTTTTGGGTTTTCAACTTATTCACAATTTTTTATTTGTTTAATTTTTACCATTTCCATGGATACATAACTTAATAATTTATTTCAGGAGCAGAACTCAAAAACTGCCATGGATGTATTTTTAGCTCATCTGGCCTGAAAGGCTCGAATGGCTCATGGCATGGCACGGTGTCCGGCCTCTGTCTGTCCATCCATCCGTCCGTCCGTCTGTAAACTTTTCGCATTTTGTCTTCTTCTCCAGAACCACTTGGTCTAAGGAGCTGAAATTTTGTGTGCAAACTCCTTGGTTCATAGTCACTGTTATTCAACAACTATTCTTCAATAAATTTTCCCAAAGGCCAGGGAATATAGCCGACTCTGTCTGCTTGTTTGTATTGTAAACAGCACATATGTTGGAACGTATTAAAGCCAAATAAAAATTTATGTAACACAATGGATGCACCTTTAACGTTTGTTGATTTAATTTTCATTATTACATGATTAATATTTACATTACCACTTTATACCAATTACCAAATTGTCATGGGATGATCATATTAACTTACTTGATGAATACCTGAAGACAAAAATACCGCATCACTTATGTGTCACCACGCGCAAAACGTAGTTCACTGGAAATATGATTAATGCATTTAATTTTTGCTTCTACTATGCTGTTTTAATCAAACTTTCAAATCAAACTACAATTAGAATTCACGTTGTAAGGTTTTTAAAAAGTTTAATCAAGAAAAGAGCATGTGCTAGCAGTGTAATAATTGCGCAATGATATAGTGATAAAGTATAGTACCGCAGGTTATTTTTTGTAAACGTCAGGTTATGAAGGTTATCCTTTTCAGCTGACGGTCTTGTGTTTATGAGAATGTATACCGGTCACGTGACCTTGTTTAATCCAATCAGCAGAGAGCATATCGCTTAAATTTCAAAGTCTGAATTTATTTAAGAAATAGATTTCATAATGTGTTTGTTCACTGGCTTATAAACGGTTTGAAAGGTGCAAGTTAAACTGGTATAAATGCCGGAGCTTGTCGACGGCATTTATACTACAGTTTAACTTGAACTTTCAAACCGTTTATAAGCCAGTGAACAAACACATTATGAAATCTATTTCTTATAAATTCAAACTTTGAAATTTAAGCGATTTCTAATCAGTAAATAAACTTTTGAATATAAACAATTTCTGTAAAAAGTGTATAGTGCATGATAAAACAAATGTTAAATATTGTCTTGGATCATGCGCTAAGCTCCGCCCACAATAATACAGCATCACTTATGTGTCACCACGCGCAAAACGTAGTTCACAGGAAATATGATTAAAGTATTTAATGTTTGGTTCTAATATGGTGTTTTAATCAAACTTTCAAATCAAACTACAATTAGAATTCACGTTGTAAGGTTTTTAAAAAGTTTAATCAAGAAAAGAGCATGTGCTAGCAGTGTAATAATTGCGCAATGATATAGTGATAAAGTATAGTACCGCAGGTTATTTTTTGTAAACGTCAGGTTATGAAGGTTATCCTTTTCAGCTGACGGTCTTGTGTTTATGAGAATGTATACCGGTCACGTGACCTTGTTTAATCCAATCAGCAGAGAGCATATCGCTTAAATTTCAAAGTCTGAATTTATTTAAGAAATAGATTTCATAATGTGTTTGTTCACTGGCTTATAAACGGTTTGAAAGGTGCAAGTTAAACTGGTATAAATGCCGGAGCTTGTCGACGGCATTTATACTACAGTTTAACTTGAACTTTCAAACCGTTTATAAGCCAGTGAACAAACCCATTATGAAATCTATTTCTTATAAATTCAAACTTTGAAATTTAAGCGATTTCTAATCAGTAAATAAACTTTTGAATATAAACAATTTCTGTAAAAAGTGTATAGTGCATGATAAAACAAATGTTAAATATTGTCTTGGATCATGCGCTAAGCTCCGCCCACAATAATACAGCATCACTTATGTGTCACCACGCGCAAAACGTAGTTCACAGGAAATATGATTAAAGTATTTAATGTTTGGTTCTAATATGGTGTTTTAATCAAACTTTCAAATCAAATTACAATTAGAATTAACGTTGTAAGGTTTTTAAAAAGTGTAATCAAGAAAAGAGCATGTGATAGCAGTGTAATAATTGCGCAATGATATAGTGATAAAGTAGTACCGCAGGTTATTTTTTGTAAACGTCAGGTTATGAAGGTTATCCTTTTCAGCTGTCACTCTTGTGTTTATGAGCATGTATACCGGTCACAAGGCCTTGTTTAATCCAATCAGCAGAGAGCATATCGCTTAAATTTCAAAGTCTGAATTTATTGTATGAGATCAAGCGATATCTCCTAGGAGATATCGTTTTGACAGTAGATTTTGAACAATGCCCTGTTGGCGTCAGCTACATGACATCACAATGATTTTGCATCGTCAAGTAATGACATCACAATGCTATGACATCAGCACTTGAAGCCAAATGGCAGTTTTGTGTTCAGATATTTCCATTTTTTCATTAAAAACTAATGAAGAATGATTTGGATGATAAATAGAATCTCACCCTCGCGTCTTCTGATATCAAATATATCAACACTCGTTGATAAAAGTCAAAATATCCTCGGCAAGCCATATTTGTAACTTTTATCAACTCGTGTTGATATAGGGCCTATTTGATATCAGAAGACGCGAGGGTGAGATTCTCTATGTATCTTTCATTGTGAATTAAATTGTTGGAAAGGGGCTTAATCTTAAAATTTAGGTTCTTCTTAATCGTGCATATATGAAGCTATCATCATGTATTATGATCATAGTAACAGGCTGTTTATTTTGAATTCGATATCGAATATATGCATGGGATATCGATAGATCAGGTCAGTAACATATCTTCAAGATACATCCATTGTGTTGTTGGGGGTCACATATTGCAAACCTTATAAATGGTGTTACTTTATCGAGAAGTGCCGACTGTTACCGAAAACTACCATTTTGATGATAATAGACTTAGCATATTGACGATATGAAGGTAAAAGTAGTGATTTCTGATCGAAAACCGGACAATGCACAGCGTGTGGCGCGCGTCGACAATGAGTCAAACGTAATTTTGGAATCTTATTTATAACAGACAAAAAGACAAATTTGATTTGATAATGTTTAATAGGTCATATAACTACTGTGCATGTAAAGGGGACTTGCAGTTTTGTTTTCTACACATGCATAATGATGTTACTTAATTTTTTATTGGATCGTTGATTTAGAATCTCCTTAACCAGGCAAGATAGAGTGAAATGTGACTTTCTGTCTTGTTTTATAACCTTATACAGCAACAGTGCGTCATCAAGTCAAGTCAAAAGAAGGTACATTATGCCAACAACATCTTACATAGTTTTCACATTTATCAACAACTTACCTTAAATACAAAACATTACGTAATAGAACACCTTTGAAATAGCAAGTTCAGCACCCCCATATGTGTTTGAAGAGCTATAAAATATTAGGTATCACTCAATGAAATAATGTATATCTATATCCTCATCACAAACATTCACAATCTACTATTTTGTGTTTGACTCTGTAGAAATAAGAATACTTTCTTTTGCCTGTGAGTATATTTAAAAGTAAACATATTATCCCTCAAATTACGGGACACCCCAGGATAGTACAGTATGTAACCTTAAACATTTAAAAATCAAGTAGATGTCTATCAACACCAACACTCAAAAAACGAGCTCTATAAAAGATTGAAAATCATTTGTCGTTTGCATTACATCAAATTCCAATTCACTACAACTACATTTATTATAAGAATTATTATGGTAGAATTTTGGCTTTAAGCTTTTCTTTGGTTATATTCTTTGCAGTCGGATAAATAAAAATAGAGCCATAGGCTCTGAAGCTCATCAGGGTTTATATTGTTTAAAGGTACATCCATTGTGTTGTTGGGGGTCAAATATGCCAAACGTTATAAATGGTGTTATTTTATCGAGAAGTACCAACTGTTACCGAAAACTACCATTTTGATGATACTGGACTTCGTATATTGACGATATGAAGGTAAAAGTATCGATTTTTGATCGAAAACCGGACAATGCACCGCGTGTGGCGCGCCAATGAGTCAAACGTAATTTTAGAATCTTATTTAAGCCAGACAACATAATAAATTTGGGTTGATAATGTTCAATAGGTCATATAACTACTGTGCATGTAAATAGGACGTGCACTTTCGGTCTCTGCACATGCATATTGATGTTACTCGATTTTAATTGGAAACTAGTAATTATGATATATTTAGCGATTGGGGATGAATATGCAAGCTAAGTGAATTTGTTTGTATTGTAAACAGCGCATATGGTGTGTTACCTCTAAACGAACTCCTGCAAGCAAGGCTCTGAACTGCAGTTATATAATATGATGTAATGGCTCTTGTGTTTCTATGCTGACTTGAAACTAGCCTGGGCCAAGTAGAAGAAAACTTGAATTTTATAACAGCTCTAAAATCTGTATTTCTTACAGAAAAAAAAATGAAATTTCAAGGTTGTGGTCTCCATCACACAAAGATGATATTCACCAAAAATATGCTTCCTGACTTTAATAGTTCCTGAAGTGAATTTTTAGATATGATTTAACACCTTGCCATGCCCATATTTGAGGAGTGATTTTTACCAAAGGAACAAACTATAGTATAAGTTATAAAGACGTTATTCTGACAATCTTAGCTTTCTGTTTCAAATAGTTTTTGGAGAAGAAGTCGTTTAAAGATTTCAGGGTGGACCCCCTGCCACGCCCATATTTGATTAGCGGTCAAGTTAAAATGAACAAACTTGCATCTTCATTTAATAAAGATGTAATTCTGAAAATTTTAGCTTCCTATGTCAACTGATTTCGGAGAAGAAGTCGTTTAAAGGTTTTACTTTTAACGTCTCTGGTGGCCATATTTGTGGGTGTTGGAATTCGTGATGAACAAACTTTGACCCCCTAGGTGATGGCACGGACTTAAATTAAGGAAAACAATTCAATTCTAGGTTATCGAAGGATGCCCTTCAGTGACAAATTGGCCGCCATTTTGGATTATGTTTGCTACTGTCAACAACGGGATTACCAATAAATTGTCAGTCATGGTATTTTAGTCTAAACAAGCAAGATTGACAATCAAATTTGATGATATAAACACGTAGAAACGCACAAAAAGAAACATCACCTTAGATCACAAAATTGGCTGCCATTTTATTTTATTTTTTCTAGTTATCATGTGTACCATCGTCAACAATGGATTAATGAATAAGTATCAATCCTTGTATTTCTGGGTTTCTAAGCTAGTATGAATAGCATGAATGGATCATTTAGATATGCAGAAACATGTAAAAACAGATACGTTTTAACAGTGGCGGCCATTTTGGATTTGGCGGCCATCTTGGATCGAAATTGACTTGGCCCTCAGAACATAACAATACCACAAGCTATCTTTGTGCCAAGTTTGGTACTTTTCACCCAAAGTGCACAATCATTTCACCATTCTGCCTTACTACAGGGGTCATGATCTAAAAACCTATTTTTTGCTTGTTAACAATGAAACCCTGATGAGCTACAGAGCCCATGGCTCTATTTTTTGGTATAGTTACTGTACCTTATTCATTCTTTTGATTATATATTTTTAATACTTTCAGTTCCATAGACTAAAAATGTTCATGGCCTTGCCATCTTGACCACGTAATTGGATAAATGGACACTTCTGTCACTTTTAGTTCCCAATAAATTGTTGAGACCTCCACTTAATAGTTAGAACCTATGAAGAGAAATCTTCGTGATTAAGAAGGCGGAGCGAGTGTAGCGAGCGAGCCCCTTCTTAATCACGAAGATTTCTCTTCATAGGTTCTAACTTACGGAAGCGCTGAAGGGACATGGTAAAATAATATTTATCTCGTGCGCACGACTTAGTATCTCGTGCGCACGACTTAGTATCTCGTGCGCACGACTTAATATCGCGTGCGCACGACTTAGTATCTCGTGCGCTCGACTTAGTATCGCGTGCGCACGACTTAATATCGCGTGCGCACGACTTAATATCGCGTGCGCACGACTTAATGTCGCGTGCGCACGACTTAATATCGCGTGCGCACGGCTTAGTATCTCGTGCGCACGGCTTAGTATCGCGTGCGCTCGACTTAGTATCTCGTGCTCACGACTTAATATCGCGTGCGCACGACTTAATATCGCGTGCGCACGACTTAATATCGCGTGCGCACGACTTAGTATCTCGTGCGCACGACTTAGTATCAAGAGCGCACAACATGCAGTCTAATTAAAATCGACCCTGTTCCGAGGACTCAAATCTGATACAAAGTTCATTTCGTGATAGGAACTGGTTCTATAGATTCCTCCGAACGATATGTGTTCTTATCCCGACAAATTTACTATTTTGCAACTTTGTTTTCTCCGAAAACTGTTTATTTTAATAAGACTGGCACAGCATGACATCTTTAAGGTCGACTGCAATGCCCAAAGTCACTTTCGGGATTCATTAAAAGGGGATTTGAATTTGACACTCTAAATTCCTGATATTGCCCCATAAATTACTTATATACTGCTTTTTAATTACAAGTTTCTACTTGTGTTAGAGTCGGTAACCTTAAAACGGAATTATTTGAAACGTCGACAGGTGTTCGCCAGGGCTGCATTCTGTTCTATTTATATTTTATATTAGTGAATTAGTTGACGACCTTAAGACTCATAGGTTAAGAGGTATTTTTATGGAACAGAATATATTCTATTGCTTCTGTTTGCTGATGATGCAACGTTACTAGATGACACTGTTATTGGTCTGCGGAAGAAGCTTGATTTGCTAAAGGCGTATTGTGATTAATGGGGTTTGCAATTAAATTTGGATAAATCATGCATTGTTGTATTGAGAACTGGACGTACGGTGGAGAAACAGTCAATGTTGTATCACATTATAAATATTTAGGTGTAATCTTCTCAAAACTTGCAAGGTCAAAAGCATGCGAAACATTAGCTATTCAAGCTCAAAAGGCCTGCTTTCCCATTTTTCAACTCATTCACAAGGACCTTTAAATCCCATATTACCCAGATATTTGGTACCAAAATAGCACCAATACTTTTATAAGGACCAGAAATATGAACAAGTTCATAATTCTTTCTTTAACTTTTGTAAGTAAGTTTTGGGTGTCGGAAAACAGGTTTCAAGTAATGGAGTTTTAGCAGGTTGTGCGAGATTAAAAATGTATGTTGATTACTATGTGAGATGTATTACTTATTGGTGTAAATTATTGAGAATGTCCGAGGATCATTATCCAAAACAGTCGTATTTACATATGAAGAAGTTATAGTTTCACCTGATAGAGTAACTTCTGTGAAATATTTGTTAAATTTCTATGGATTTGGCTTTGCTTGGAACAATCAAGATGTCGGTGATATATCTTCATTTATATATAGTTTTAACAACATAATAATTGATTGTAATAAACAGCTAGCGTATTTTTGGTAGGATAAATCAATATTTGTCTACTGCGGTTAAATCCGTCCCCATTGCGTTGTAATATAAGAGGTGCGAATGTAGATATGACTTGTAAAATGTGTGAACCTGGTGTGACTGTAAATGCTGTACATTTTATGTTACATTTTTAACCTTACACGAGATAAGCCCTGTTTATACGGCGAACTTTGCACGTGTGCAATATTGCTTATGGTAGTAATATGCACACGTGAGTAAAGGTAAATTTACTATGCGTTCATACGTGTTAAATTTCTGCGTAAGCAAATGGGCTTCCAACTCTTTTGATATATGAATAGAGAATTCCTAAAACATGCCAATTCATATTTATTAGATGTAAACTAACTAAATGACATTAATTTATATCTGTCAACATTTGTTTGACTAGATCGCCCTAATTATAATGAAAATCGGATAGTCAGATGGATTTCGAAGGTCATCGCGTGCAAGAAGGAGATAATCCTATATAGAGAATTTCCCAAAAACAATAGTACATGTAAGAGTTATTCAAGTTCTCTAATATATGTTCTCAACCTGTGTGAAGTCATTATGTCTGTATACGACAAAACTTTTACTATAATAGTGAACATACTATATTTACTCACGGAAGTAAACATTTGCACCTGCCCTTGACTAGATGCAAAATTGCCTATGGTAGGGAAAATTTGCTTACGGTAGTAAAATATGCATATGTGCAAATGCGTCCATACGGCAAATTTGCAAATGTTTAATGATTTAGTCATATGCAAACGCTCGCCGTATAAACAGGGCTATACACCTACTTGCAAAAGAAAGTATATGGCTCAGTTATATTTATCATTTGTATAATTTTCAAAGTCAAATATCTCTAGTTTTCGACGTCGTATTCAAAAACGGGCTTGTTTGGGAAATTAGTCAAAAACTTTAAAACAGTCAAAGAATACAAAATGTACCTCTACGCGGTTTAAATTTTTAAAAATTAAAATTAAAAATTAAAATTTTGAAATTCCCCAAAATTAATTTTGATAAAACACAACTGTTCATGACACATAACTGATACTCTGTGTGAAAATCAATAAATGTGCTTCGTCCTGCACACATTTACAACATTTTGAACATGGTAGGGGTTATGTTGGTGTAAATTTCATTTCTTACCCCTGTCTACTTTAAATAATGATATTTTCGTACAAAATTAAATAGTCTCCAATTATGTGATTCAAACCATTGCCGAGAGGTGTTATTGTATCGTGCCGTAATCAAATGCATCTCATTTCTTTAAAATATTGAATTAATCGAAAACAAGTGAGTGCTATACTTTCTTTTGCAAGTAGGTGTAGATATATCCTTGTGAATGGTCAGGCAAATTTGCTTGCTAAATATCATAATGTATTAACTAGTAATTGAAGAAACACTAGTACTCTTTTAAATTGTTCTAATTACATACGAGAAGCGCTTGCTCAAAGAAAACATGTTATTTCATCATAATGAATTTATTGCAAAGTTTGTTCGTCTACTCTACAATAGTGTATTGTTTATATGCACTGTACATCGGCCGATGGCCTACAAACCGAAATAAAAGAATTGAATTAAGAAATAACTTGGAGTCAGTAAATTTGTGTCGAAATCGGATATACTTGTTGAAGTTGGAAAGTCGAGACTATGTATTCATTATTTTCATAGATGTATTAAATATTGGACAAGGCTCCTATATATGGAAACAAATCGTCATCCAAAGGCATGTTATTTAATAGTCATATGACGACCATGGTGGTGTCAGTTGGGTGTCACATGTTCGCACTTTATTGATGGACACTGGTTTTTCATATGTGTGGATCTCCCAAGACTGTGGTGACATGGAATGTTTTATGCAATGTCTTAAACAACGATGTAAATTAAAGATATTCAGTATCAAATATGGCAAAGCAAATTAAATTCATTATCGTATCTTCAAACTTATTGTCACTTCAAGAATATTCTGAAACCAGAGCTTTACATTTTAGAACTTATTCCGAATAGAGACCTTGTACGTAATATGTGTACATTTAAATTCATGAGCCATAAACTTAATATCCAACTGTATCGATATGATACAAATGTAAATACTGATCTACTGAAATGTACAAAATGTAATAATGACGTCATTGAAGATGAATATCACTTTTTATTAGTCTGTCCATATCATGACGATAGTAGGAATTCATTGTTCCTACCTAGATACTATTATACACATCTATCACAGTAAAAGTTTAAGTTGTTTATAACTTCCAATAATACTGATTGCTTAAAAAATCTCGGGTAAATTTTTAAGCATTATCTACCTATGTAAATAGTCACTTCGATGTCCATGTGCACTGAAAATTGTAATATTGTACTTTTGGCCATTAGACCTTGAATATGAATAAACTTTCTTAATAATCAAATTAAAGTGCATATTGTCTATTGGCTAATGGCTATATCTATCTCTCTTGTCAAAAAACGAATGCTCTATATTAACAATGTTAAGATCACCTGTAAGTATAATGATTAATATTTCATATATTATCAGATTGTATCCAAAAAATACACATAATGAGAGTGTAACTGTGTACTAGAAACAGTAAATCTCGAAAGTGACTATTGGGCATTACAGTCGACCTTTAGATGCCATGTGCATGCTGTGCGCAAGATATACTAAGTCGTGCGCACGCGATACTAAGTCGTGAGCACGAGATACTAAGTCGTGCGCACGCGCTAGTAAGTCGAGCGCACGCGCTAGTAAGTCGTGAGCACGAGATACTAAGTCGTGCGCACGCGATACTAAGTCGTGCGCACGCGATACTAAGTCGAGCGCACGCGATACTAAGTCGTGCGCACGCGATATCAAGTCGTGAGCACGAGATACTAAGTCGTGCGCACGCGATACTAAGTCGTGCGCACGTGATACTAAGTCGTGCGCACGCGATACTAAGTCGTGCGCACGAGATAAATATTATTTTACCATGTCCCTTCAGCGCTTCCGTACTAACTGACTTAGAACTCCACCTACTTTTGATTGACAGGTTCAATGACGTCACTGTTTCCGTGAGTTACTACGTAATCGTTTCATATGACGCGATGTCGCCAAGCTGTATGGACTTGTTTTTATGAACACTCACTTTTCGGAAACGTATTCACCCCCTGGAACCCTGTACTGCAGGGTTATTTAATCGGCCAAAATGATCAATAAAAGAAACTATCACGTCAAATTGGTGATTTCTTTCTTTACGCATAAGGGTCGAACCCAATTGAACTTATTTCATGATTTAATTAAAATCAACAATTTATTTGCTCATACTCTTTCTTCTCGTTGCTCAAAATAAAATAAAACTCATATTTGAAATTGGTTTAATGGTATATTGGTTCGTCGGTCAGTGTCAGCAGAACTATTTACTGAAGAGATTTTGACATTTCATCTTATAGACATGTTATAAGTACTAGTTCATTAAAAAAACAAATGCGAGTTCATGGTATGCTTAATTTGTCACTCCTAACATCTTATCTGATGCCATTGTATAGGGACACATGATGGGTAGAACTGTTAATAATGTTCTTATAACCACGGACTTAATTTATAACAACAATCATGTCAACTGATGTAAAAGTCATGATAAATGTCCTTTCTTCTCAATATGCCCAGAATAAACATCCATTATTATTACCACATTTACCAAAATGAAATTTGCTACACTTAAACGCATTATAATGGTTTGATAATTGCAACTGAATTGGGTTATACACAATTTAAGCGGTTAAAATATTGATTTGTGAATAAATTGTTGTAGATCGTTTTGGATACTAATGTGGGAATTATTTCATTGAAAAGGCATTTCTTTAGTTTAGTTGTGTTGTGTTGTTGGTAAGTGTTTGACGGTATACTAAGTAGCTGGAGTTGAATACAGTGTCACACAAACGTCAAATAGACAAATTTAAAATAGAAGCTGTGTTGATATTTAATAGTAGTAAATTGGTTAACAGGATGGTAAAATGATGACAGCACTAGGATGGTTTTAGTACAAATGGCAGCTTCTTATGGTGTGACTTCTCAAATGCACTTTCATGCATGTTACATGTTTGTGATATATGGTTACAGAATGTACTTCATGCTTGTTCTTTTCAAAGGAATCAACTACTTTTTCGCTTCCTTTGCTAACGAAGCTCATATTCAGGAGTTCAATGTCAGTCATTTTCATTATTTTGAAGCCCTTGACGCATTTAATTCCGATCACAACAACCAAAAACCACTATCACTGGAGGCCTGTACAGAACATGCAGTACAGTCAGACGATCACGATCACTTCATCAACTATTTTTCACAAATTGTCTAAAAGTATTGAGTGAGTGAGTGAGTTATTGTTTAACGCCGCTTCGGCAGTAGTATTGCAGCCATTAGCGGCGAGCAAAAGTATTGAAGTAAACAACTAAAGACTTTGCCCAAATGATCATTACGACTTAAGTTTCCATTGATTTTTTAATCAATTATTATTTACATACTGGCTTTAGTTCTCTTATGTTTAACATAATGCTACCAACGTAACTTGCCGATAACATTCTCAATTTTTAACTTACCTACATTAGAAAAAATATATGGATACACTAATGCCTCCATATGCATGGACTATGCTTACATTGAAGTAATGATTTGTTTGTGTTGATGGATTTAGATATGTCAATCAATCGATACACTAACGTCCGTAATCTCCGATCACTATCACTGCATCTCTCGCTGTACAAAATCACTATTACTGGAGCCCTGCAGTACAGGGTTCCAGGGGGTGATTTTCCCGCCTGTAGTCTGGAGAAATCCGCTATTAGAGATGGTTGACCCGTTTCAACTTCAGTCGGGCTTTGGAACCAGTCCCGCAGGTCCCTTTTCCGGCTAGTGTTTTCTAGCCATTGTGTGAAAAAGAAAATAAGCCATGTCGTCAGCCAGGTGTCTGTAGCTCCGCCCATGGACCGCTGCTTCACGATCGTCCTATCGGAGAGTTTAAAATAACTGTGGCTGATAAATAAGTGACGTCATAGATACAACCACACTTTTCTTGATACATGATATATCGTTTATAGACCCCACCCTTCCTTCCACCAAATTCCATCCGTCCGTCTGTAAACTTTTCGCTTTTTAGACTTCTTCTCCAGAACCAGTGACTCTAGAGAGCTGAAATTTTATGTACATTCTCCTTGGCCATGGGGGATTATAAATCAATAAAGGCCTCACAGGCCATACCCTAAAAACCCATTATCATCTTCTTCTCCAGAACGAAAAGACCTACAAGGCTGAAATAATGTGTGTAGACTCTTTAGCCAATGGAGATTCTAAATTGAAGATTCGGTGACCATGGGGCCCCAAATAAAGGCCTCACAGGCCATGACCTAAAAACCTATTTTCATCTTCTTCTCCAGAACCAAAAAAGACCAGAAAGGCTGTAATATTGTGTGCAGACCCTTTAGCCAATGGGGATTCTAGATTGAAGATTGGGTGACCCTGGGGCCCCAAGTAAAGGCCTCACAGGCCATGACCTAAAAACCTATTTTCATCGTCTTCTCCAGAACAAAAAGACTTAGAAGAGTGCAGACTATTTAGCCAATGGAGATTCTAAATTGAAGAACAAAAACCTATTTTCATCTTCTTCTCCAACTTCCAAACGCAAGGCATAACTCTTGCTAGTCTGCATTACTGGCTGATTTAACCTTTGCGGTATTTCCCTCGCTTTGTTGTGCCTCGATAGTGAATCGCTGCACCAGAAATGCATAGTAGGCCTGGATTTCTAAACACAGATTTCTTAAGGAAATACTGCAAGGCCTAAATCAGCCAGTAATGGAGACTGGCAAGAGTTATGCCTCGATTGGGAAGTTACTTCTTCTCCAGAACAAAAAGACCTAGAAGGTATATTGTGTACAGACTCTTTAGCCAATTGAGATTTAAATTGTAGATTTGGTGACCCTGAGGCCCAAAATAAATATTTCGTGGTTTAGTGCCAGTGTTTAGTGCCAATGTTTAGTGCCAGTGCTTAGTGCCAGTGTTTAGTGTCAGTGTTTAGTGCCAGTGTTTAGTGCCAGTGCTAAGTGCCAGTGTTGCCAGTGTTTAGTGCCAGTGCTTAGTGCCAGTGTTTAGTGCCAGTGCTTAGTGCCAGTGTTTAGTGCCAGACAGAGGCTATTACATAATCAGGTGTATTAGAGGGTGACATATGGATTAATTAAATATGTTGTCGACAAAAACAACCTTTTTGGACTTAACTTTGTTGACGCATCATTACTGTAGGTATAACAAAAGCTGGAGATGTAATGTTTAGTCGTTAGTGAAGGAAATTCCTTATGAAGATTTCTTAAAACGTGTTTTTTTTTCTCAGAAATATGAACATATACTGTTTTAAATTTTTTAATTGAGTTTAGTTTAGTTGGTTTCTGAAGACATGACGTATCTCTGACTGTTTCAGACGTGTTTATTACTCCTAGATTGAATTATTTTATATGGAGACATTTCTTTTGTGATTTAGTATTGCTGCTCTGCTTCTATCTACGGTATACGTATATATGATATGTTTTAAGGTATAGTTGTGTACAAAAAATGGGTATACGGTATGGAATGACCAACATGTATATGAAAAGTGTCACCAATTCTATTCCCTGTAATAGCCAAATGTTTCTCTATTATCTTTCTTTTTATTTTTGACAATAACAGTTTACGGGTGTTCATTACGAATATTGGAAGCGGTATTCACTTAAATGTATTTTACTCATTTTGATATGATATAATTCCATCCTGAATTTAAAATATAATTAATGTTATTACAGTTTTTAATAATTAATTAATTCAATTAGTTCATTCCATGTATGTTATTCACCTCAATTAAAATTCATGATATGTGACCATACTCAAATTGATGCCCTTCTATATAACATGATAATTTGTCATACTATTCACAAATGGCTCCTTTTTCAGTTTTGTTTGGAAATTACACCAAGAACGGATAATTATCAAAAGCATGTTTGCCTTGAATTTTTACTTTGTATGTATGAATAAAGAAAAACATTACAAGTGGGTGATTATATTAACGTATATAATTGGAAATCATTATATCTCCAGGTTGTATTTTTTGTGGCATGTGTTCACATATTTCAATCATTTAATAAATATATTGGATACATCCTGATTCACTCACGCGAGAAATGTCTTAACTAAGCATCACATTAACCTAACACAGTGTGAATTCTAACAAAATGCTGTTCAATTTTGTAAATTCAGTCTGTAAAACATCGCTGTCGATTTTCCTTTGTGTACAGTTTGTAGATATTTGTGTACCGTTGGTAGTATTTTTACGGAATAACGTAAATGATCTATTTCATCCGTACCCTTCATTTCCAGGTCTCAAAGGGGTAACAAATTATATATTCATTATGTATATTTTAAGAGCTGTGACAAGGATATGCTTTTTATGACATTATCAACCATGCCTTTAAACACACACCCTGTAAGAGAAATCGTAATCAGGAAAAGATTGAGTAGGGGCATCCAAACTGTCCTTACTTAATAATATCAGAAACATGGTTTAAACAGAGGAGAAACATATTCCATCAATGTAGATCAATGTAGACTCAAATGATGACAGTAATGTTATTGCTAGATATTCTATGAACATCGCAGCAAATATTTCAGTAACTGAAGGTCGCTTTTGTAGTCGAGAGTACATTAAAGTCATAACACAGATACGATACTCTTAAACTGGAATGATTCTATTAGTCAAATGCAAATCGATACATTTAGGGGGGAATATTTACTCATAGGTCAAATAGAAAGGGTAAGAAAAGTATAGATAACAATTAGAAGTGGAAGTTGCTGTTACGTACAAAAAAAGGGTTGAGTAAATGTGAGTAGAAGGCATTGCTCGTTCTTACGTGTTTCTTGGACAAGTCAATTGGGTTCTTGATTACGTTAAAAGCTTTAACATGCATTTAAACACAGGTAACTCTAGATCGTTGATGCCTACACGAGTTTCACCAAGACAGAGAACGCACAAAGTGAACGTTTACAAAAATCTGAATTATCACATGATGGCTAATTAGAGCACAGTCAAATGCTTTCGTCCAATCATATGATTGTATTGTGGTCACGCGGAGTAAAAATATATCCCGATAGATGTACAGTTGTCTGGTTGCGTTCGGGTATCATGTTCATAAAATTGGTTTACAGACTTCTATTAAAAACAACAAACAATGCCGACTGATTGATTTATTTATGTGGATAATACACAATTAAACACTTATTACATTGACAAATGAACTGCGGGGTTCCCTTTCCGAAAAGAAATAGTCGCTTCCGTTGATGGGGGTCTTCGAGCTTGAGATTCCTAAAAGAAGAATATAAGCCTGTATAAAAGCAAGTATAATGTGAGGTCAGTTGGGATTTTTAAAGTGTATTTCATTTATATCACGAGCAACTGAAACAGTGACAAGCATCAAACCATGTTGCCAATAGGTTGTTATATTTTCTGTTCCCCCCACGATATAAACAAGAGTCATCAGAAGATGACATATCCCACCGGTTCCACAAAATTTGTAAAACACATCTTTGACAGATACTTGTGTATCTACTACCGTACTTCAGTTAGTGGGTATTACAGAGTTTCAGGAATGTTAAGGGTTTTAGACATCTGCTCCAGAAGCAGTCAAAATCAACAACAACCAACATCCCTCTCATGTTTCTATGGAAACAGAAAAAAATTAATTTTTCAGAAAAAATCTGATAATATGAAAAGGCACCACTTCAGTCAATGGGTAATACACATGCAAAGTTTCAGGAAGATATGATGAACGGTTTTGGAGCTGTGCTCCGGAAACGAACCTGTCTCTGAACAAAATCCAATTTCAACACGTTTCTATGGAAACGAAAAGAAAAAAATAATTCAGAAATTTGAAAATATCAAAAGGCACCACTTCAGTTAGTGTGTAATACACATGCAAAGTTTCAGGAAGATATGATGAACGGTTTTGGAGCTGTGCTCCAGAAACGAACCTGTCTCTGAACAAAGTCCAACTTCAACATGTTTCTATGGAAACGAAAAAAAAATAAAATTTTCAGAAATCTGAAAATATCAAAAGGCACCACTTCAGTTAGTGGGTAATACACATGCAAAGTTTCAGAAAGATATCATGAATGGTTTTCGAGTTCTGCTCCGGAAACGAAATGATTACGGACGGACGGACAGACGGATGGACGGACGGACGGGCAGACGGCCGGGGTGATGACTATATCCCACGGTATTACATACCGGTGGGATAAAAATAGTATTCAGAAGTTATAAAGACATAACTAACAAGAATTTTTTTAATAAAATTGTTTACCTTTTTGGAGTGTGAGAGGATGGAGGCTGCAGGCTGCAGGGTCGTCTCACTGAAACCCCATGCATTGTAACACAGCGTCCGAGCAATGTCCAGAAAAACGTTACATACTAAAAAATCCTTTCCCATAGACAGTTTGAGTACACTTTCGTTGCTGGAGTAACCTGAAATAATTTACTGCAATATAGACGTGACGTACATTAGTATATACAACAATAGCTATTACAACTAGTAAATTGATAATTACAGCTCAACAAACAACTTAACATGATGGGACATATTTGAAATCCAAAAACAATAACTGTTATTGAATAAACCAATTTTATGTAAGTTAGTATTGAATTTTTACTATACACATTTTAAAAAGTAAGGAAAACAAAAGTAAAGTTACCTTTCCTGAATGGATAATGTACTTGTCCTTTGACTGTCCATGATGAAGCCATTGTGTGATCTGATTAATTCTACAAACCACTCAGTCTTTGTAGGCAATGAAATGTATAAGTGCTCAATATTTCTGAATAAAAACGTGCTTATCGTGCATGTTCGCGATTCAAGCACGACACTTATGCTGTAGCACGACTCGTACGTTTTATATAAATTGTACGCCTCATGCACCTCGGACAATTTAAGAAATCCAATGCTCACATTGCCGATGATGACGTCAATGACCCTAACATTTGCTTATGAAAATGAGAAATGTCATTGTTTTACATGTCGTGTTCGAGAGAATGTTTCCCAAGTTTGTTGACAATTCATTTGAAATATATCAGTTTTAAGACATTTATTCACTACTCAAACATTTGAGTCTAACGTCTCACCCAACCCTCTCAAACCCATACATTTATATCCCGATAATGTACTGCTACTCGTCCTCTATCTATTACTTAGATCCACTTAGATCCAATTAAGTTCATAATATAGTGGCGACAATTAAACAATGAAAATATTGCTACTGACTCATCTGATGACTGTGACCCAGATTACAGAAATGCCCCCTTGTGTGACAGAACAGTTAAACGATTATTGACAATTACAAAATAATATCTGTTGTTCCAATTACTGGACAATATCAATCAGGAATATCGCAGTTTTGCTGTTTTAGCTGATGTTCTCTGGTCTTATATTATTTCGTGGACATATTTGACAACCTTGCGAATTATATTCTTTCGTAGTGCAAACGTGGCCATAAGTGAGTTATCAGTGTAATGTTGGTTTTTCAAAAGTGCCAGAAACTAATAAGCCTAAGGGAAGCTCATGGTAAGTTCCATAGTACATGTATAGCGTACAATGCCGTACATAACCTGTAAGTGATGCAAAACAATATGTTTTACGTAAAGAATTGCTTGTGTGTGTCAGAAATGTTATGTTGATTACTCCTGTAAATATACAAGCGGTACATCAGCCGAAACTACAAACGGTACATCGAAGCAGTAATTTATGATACAAACAAGCTACGAAAGGAAAAAAAACGACATACCGCTCTAGAATACAATCTGAAACCATTTCCTTGCCATGGGTCAAGTTATGCTTAGGAGTGAATTTTATTTTAGAATTGTATTTATTTTTTGTCAAATTTTCATGTAAAACATCTCAATCGCATCAAAATTGTCGAAAGGGTCGATGAGCAAATCAAGTTTTGGATTATTTCTATACGCAGTACACTAAGACAGCTTTCCTCATTCACAAAATGTGTCATTTTCCTAATGTATTCATTACTGTGTACATATATAAATAGGATAAATCAGCCGTTACATACCGCGTGTTTTGTTTTCTACTCCTCTCTACAAACATATCATCGATGTACACATCTTTACTTCCGGTGTATTAGTACTATATGATAGTAAACAGTGATCAAACAACTTCATCGTCCTCGTCCGGAGTGTTTGCACAAGTTCCAATTGCATATAAAAGCACATTGGGCCCTTCATCATCTGAACAGGAAATGACTATGGCACAAGATAATACTCTGCAGGAGTTCTACACCAGTATTGACTTTTCGTTATGTGTGCATGCTGTTCAGCACGTTATTAACATCATGTCAACAACATTTTAATGCTCTGATATTTTAAATATGCTGAATACAGCGTAATCAGTAATTACGAAATTGACACAGTGGACTTGCGTTTCTTTTGCTGTTCAGTATATTTTCCAATTAATGCTGATACATCATGCATGAAGCTCGAATGCCTTGACATGAGGGGGAAATCAGAATCATAATATGTGCTTAGCACTTGCACCAAACTTTGAAAGACTTGTTCTGGGTAATGTCAATGGGGATTTACACAGGACACCTATCTTTCTGCTTTAGGAAACCTTTCTACAACTGATTGGTCATCCAACATGAAAAGAAACACTGATCATATCTGGTGTGCTTCTGTGCTGCTGCAGCTAAGTGATAGTTGTACCTATAACTCTCCGAGTGTATTAGATGATACACCTTCAGATTGCTCATAGTCTAGTAGAAATTTTGAAAAACTGGGACTTTTTTTTATAACAAATTTTGTTTATAAATCTTCCCCATGACAGTGCTGATGAACCATGATAAACCCAACTAAAATCAACCTTTGGCAAAATGCAATAGTCATGGGCTCTGTAGCTCATCAGGATTTAAATAATACACATGTTTCTGCATATTCAAATGATCAATTTATACTATTTTATTGTTATTCATGCTAGCTTAGAACCCCTGAAAAACAAGGATTGATACTGTATTGATAAATTCATTGTTGACGATGGTACAGATGGTCCATAGAAGCCGAAAAACCAAAATGGCGATTAATTTTGTCACCTAAGATGATAATCTTTTTGTAGGTTTCTACGTGATTATATCATCCAATTTGATTGTGAATCTGGCTTGTTTATATTAGAAATACCATGACTGATAACATATTGGTAATCCCGTTGTTGACAATAGCAAACATAATCAAAAATGGTGGTCAATTTGTCACTGAAGTAAGAACATCCTTTGATTATCTAGAATTAAATTGTTTTCTTTAATCTTGTTACTATTAATTTAGGTTGGTGTTCTTAGCTTATGGTCTTCAAATAAATCTAGTCCAAGGGGTCAAATTAATTTCCCACCAAGAATGCCGTCAAATTCAAAATGGCCGTCAAATTCAAAATGGCCGCCACTGTCAACATGTATATTTTTGGGCATGTTTAGACATATTTATATGATTCAATAACTAAATTTTGGGTTTGAGGATGGTGTCTGTTTATTTTGCAGAGAATTGACTAGAAAAGTTATTTCAGAACTTTGTAGTGAACTGGCACTCTATCGTTCAGTTCAGTAATTTTGAAATACATTTCGGATGCCGTATACTACTATGCAATAATTGAAATTACACAATGTGACCTGGACAGTGCAAATATTCCACAATCGCTTTGAGTGTATCCTTTGATTCTCCAGATAATATTATTTTAGGTTTTCATTCTGTATACAGTATAGATTTCATATCAGCTTCAGTCATCATGTCGTTGATATTTCTCTAGTGAATACTTGCTTAATTCGAAAAAAGCTTTTAAAACAGCATCCACAGTGACATCCTCTCTTTATATTACTACAACCACACTTCACCAGGTCTGTCCTGCCTGGTATACTGCTCTCGTTGTATGTTGAAACACTATATCTGATGACATCAATGGCTCTTGATTTATAAGTAAATAACGTTTTATAATAACGCTCTCACGAGTTTATGTGAATGCAAACACCAAGATAGCAATTCAGGGGGTTCAATGGTAATCGTTGAAATTGCTGATAGTGATATATCCTAGAAGAGGCATAAGTTGTCAAATATCCTGTACTCATGAAGAATATGATAGCAGGCTTCTACTTCATGCAATCAATGTCATTGCTCAATGATACTAGAGCATCATGCTGCTCACTGTGGACACAGACATTGTTCTTTAGGCTGTATCCTTGTTCAGTCAAACCAGCCTCATGGCTCTCTTGGTAGCATTTGCTACTGGAAACAATCACAGAAACATACAAGCAAATACTTTTAGTGAGTGAGTGAGTTGGGGTTTAACGCCGCTTTCAAGAGTATTTCACTTATATCGCGGCTGCTAGTATTATGGCAGGGAGAAAGCCCACAACGCCATGTGGCTATGCACTGCGGTGAAACCTGCGAGCAGTGGCTGGAACTAGCGAACCATGGGTGGTACTACCCTGAAATTCAGTGTAGCATTGCACCCAAACCTGACTGCGTGTAGAACAGTTCTCTACTGCAGACAAAGTTGCCGTGCCCCTGGCGGGATTCGAACCCCGGACCTCTTGATCCCAAGCCGAACGCGCTAACCACTGCGCTATCCCGCCCCTGCAAATACTTTTACCAAGATCCATTCATCGTAGAAGATTGTCTCTGACGATTCATAACCATATCGGTTGTGATCCAACCTTCTTTTGATGCAAATGAAAGAACCACAAGAAAAAAGGTGAAATCTTCCCTGACGTTGTAGAAACTTTTTCAACTCTTGGGATACTGTTTTTAAAAGGTACCATGAATGAATGAATTACAGTATTTGTTTGTACTTATGTAAGACAGGGGCTGGTTATGCTCATAGAGAGGTAACTCATTACATCAGGTCCTTGCTTAAGAGAGTTGGTAGGCAAAAGGGCATACACAGATCTGGGAGATAGCTTGGATCTGTGTTTATCCTGCACTGATTGTAGATACAGAGTGTGTATCTTGTATTTTACTAAGAGTGGAGGTCTGAACAGGAGTGGTGTGATGGTATCTTGTCGTGATGCCAGTGACAATGTTCTAGACACGCTGAAAACTGAGATACTCGAGACGATGCATTTGTTCCTTGTTTCAAGTTTGCCAAGAGGTAACAGTCGCATAAAGAAATGCAACAAAACAGAATGCTTAAAGTCTTATAGACAGTGCAATCGATTCATTCTGGTTTTTAAATATATTGCTCGTCTGTTATTGCAACCACTGTTTGTAGTATGCGACTCAGCCTAGTCTGCACATAAATTGCAGCTTTCTCACTGGTCACTGGTTCTGGAGAAGAATTCCAGTGAGCAATAGCAAATGAACAAACTAAGGACTTCATATTTATAACAAGATGTTATTTTGAAAATTTCAGTTACTACCGTATTCTCTAAGATATAAGACCAGGGGGCCAGGCAAACAAACATCTTGAAAAACATGGGGGTGGGCTTTTAGATAGGAGAGACTCCAACTCTGATGAAAATTCATACCGGAGACCGTCAGACAGTCAGAATAGGTTTTTTGTAGGTTTTTTGTAGGTTTTTGACACTTACCTTAAAATAATATTATAGATATATGTAATGTGTGACCATGGAACATCTGGCAAAATTGGGGGTGGGCTATAACCTGAGAATAACCCCAACCAGGACAACCCTCCTAAAAGTGGGAGTGGTCTTAGGCTTGAGTGTGTTCTCATACCCGAGAGACTTCAGTATGTCAGTTTCATTGTGGTTTCAGAGAAGAAGTCGTCGAAATGAGGTAGATAAGAAAATGAACGAGGTCATGAGCACTGATGTACCAACAGCTGACCACAGCACCGTTGGTATGGTCAGTCCTGGACTGCAATGCATCTGAGGGTGTGGGTTCAAATCCAGCAAGGGTCATAGCCCAAAAAAGAACAAGAATGTGACTGTTACACTATTTTCTGTTTTTTTTGTCTCTGATTTGGTCTTTCATGTTTATGATCGATTGTTTCCATAAAATCAAATAGCATAAAACACATAAAATGTTTCTGCTTCCAAAAATAGCATTATGAGGTGTTACGGGCAAATGTCACCTTTACAAAGAATTCGCTGATTGCACATCTTCATTCAAATGCAACCAATTAGGACACTCTCGTAGAAGAATAGAGGTTAGGATAGGAAATCTGAAGGGAGTAATATTTTGTACAATCAGATTCCCTCCAAGGCATAAGTCATGTTGGTCTCCCATCACTGGCTAATTTAAGCCTTGTAGCATTTTCTTAATTTTCCAGTGCTAGGTAATTAGAGCCCACTATGAATTTCAGGTACAGTGCTCTACTATATAATTATGGAAAAGTGAAGGAAATGCTGCAAGGCTTAAATCAGACAGTGATGGTGACTGGCGCGAATTATGCCAGTTAGAAGTTGCAGTATGATAAACCCTACAAAGCTGAAATATTGAATATAGACATCTCAGCCAATGGGGATTATAAATTGTAGATTTGGTGACTGAATGGCCACTAATAAGGAACATAAGTGCCATTCCCCTGACCTTGAAACATAACTTCATCTTCTTTAGAACAAACAGTTGTCACTAAGGTGACTTGATTCCCCGCCGCAAATTTATAATTCAAAATTAAAAATAATGTCAAGATCAGCAAAATCAATTAGGCCCTGAATCTTCCCTAATAGAACCATTGGTGTGAGATAATGATGAGAATACAATAAACAGTTCTTGTGATATTGATCCCCCCAACAGGTTTAACATGTTGAAAACTAAATTCTGCTGTGGCCTTGAGAAAAATGTCATGGTCACCAAAATCTGATCAGTCCTTTTTCTTCCCTAGGAGGTGCATTGTGTAAGATATGATGAAATTCCAGTGAATAGTTCTTGAGTCAAGCTGACAAGCTTAACATGCAAGTTCACATGCTGAAAAATAGAGCCATTGGCTCTGAAGCTCATCAGGAAACATGTTATTTATTATCTCTAAGGAAAGATTAATATATCACATAAGAAGTCATTGCCCACTCATCAAATTTAAAAGTTATTATCAAAATTGGTTACAAATTAATCCACATTCATTATAAATAAGGTAGACCTTTGCATTTTATTGTTTTACTTCTTATTCTTATTCTGGAATTATCAACATTTATTACATAATGAAAAAGAGCACCAATTTGTTTCTAAATATCCTGTTTCTCAAAGGCTCCTTTTCAATTTTAATTAATAAATCAATAAATAATAATTTAATTAGCATCTGAGTGTAAGACTAAATCAGTAACACAGCAGAGACGTTTGAAGTAACCTGAAACCTCTGTGTATTAGCTGCTGTTTGTATCTCAGCCAGGGAGTGGTCACTCCCCAGGTCAACACCTGCAATTACCCAACATGCAGACCCTGGACTCACAGTCAGTGAATTATATATTTTAAATTTTGTTTTCCCCATCTTTGTTTTTTTCTTTACTGGAAAATGGTATCACAAACTCATGTAGCTAGTACCAATAGTCTTATCTTATTTCATCACCAGTCATATTTAGTTCACATATCTAATAAAACATTTCTTAACCCTTTTTCAATTTTTTCCTATGCATCCTGTCACAACATTCAGTTCACAGGCTATTTAATAGTTTCTAATTTCACACTGATTACATCAAACATGTCCATAACATAGTATTACTCTTAAGCTGACATATGAAGTGCACATAAAATTTCATTATGTTCACAGCTTATTAAAACAGGGTTTTAGGCGGTGACCCCTGTGATCCACATTTGGGGTCACATGGTCACCAAATCTACAATTTAGAATCTCCTTCAGCCAAGGAGTCTGTACAAAAAATTTCAACTATCTTGAGTCATTGGTTCTGGAGAAATAGATGAAAATAGCTTTTTAGGTTATGACCCCTGTGGACAGACGCAGCCGAATACTATATTCTAGTATATAAGTGTAGATTTGGTAATTCTGTGGCCCCATTTACGTGCCACATCTTAAAACCAAGGTATCTCATTCTGAAAAACTAAAGAGTTGGGCGACATATTGTTTTTGGTTGAATTTCCATTGCTCTAAAGCTTGTGTTACAGGTACAACATGCCAAAACAAGAGCCATCAGAAGAGATGGCTTATCCCCCAGTTGGATAATCAGTTTTCACAGTATTTAATTAAAACTATAAGGTGTTTTAGCTCGTAAAAACAGATGTCTCCTGCTTCCCCTAATTCAATTCAAGTTATTACCTTTCTAAAAGTCTTAGTCCAAAATATTGCCATGAAACAGAAGAAAATAAAGTTTAAATAGTTCAAAACTCCAAAAGGCACATCTATTTGATATGAGGAGGTAGTATACAAAATTTGGTGAGGATTGGTCAATCAGTTTTTAAAATCTGCTCCGGAAAAAACTCTACCCTTCCAATAAACAGAGTAAAATTTGTCTTGAAAACAGATTTTTTTTATTTTTAGAATAGACCATTTGCTCTGTCATTAGTCCTTATTTACATTAAAGGATGGATGAAATGACATATGGTCCAAATCGGATTCATTAAAATGGGATGTCAATTTGACAATTGCTCGATTTTAAATTTCTTAAATCGGTCCATAAATTACTTATATACGGCTTTTAAAAAAACCGCCTGATTTAGCCCCGGCGACCAGAATGAAAGTCTGCGGGGGTGTGACCCGTGAAGGGATGACTTCTGTGACGTATGTGGAGGAATTTGATTTTCAGCGATAGTCACAATTCAACGTAATTTCGCAACATTTTGATTGTTAATTTCACAAAGATACCTTCAATAAACCAACTTAAATTTCCCATATATCGAATGTTTAGATATCCAACTAGGTAATTCCGCAGATGACAATTACACAATTATTACATAAACATGTCTTTTTGGCGATGTAATACACCTCATAAATTCATTTAGCGGCAGTGATAATTATCATTAATTAATTAACGAGACACCGGCGGAGAAGCTATCTAGCCACCCCGCCTATCGCTTATCACAGTCACGCCTCAGTGAGCATTTTCAAAAGAATTCGCCGAACAAATTGCGATAGTGTTAAAATGGGTGAATTAAAATCGTCTTAATTATCAATTGCAAGTGTATATTGTCTCGATTTTATGCTCAATTGATTCCGATATACAATATACGTAGAGGTAATCATCTGTTATTCTTGAGAAAAATGCATTTCATCTATCCTTTAACTAATTGAAAATGTCAGCTGCTAGGTATGCCAAATAGGAAGCACTTTAAATGGAGAAGATGAAATAGGTCTTAAGGTCCTTACCCCTCTGACCTATCTTTGAGGCAAGAGATAAAATCCCCTACAAATAAAGACGCATTTGAAGATTTAATTCATCACTGGTGTTGCCTTTAAATAACCTCCCTTGAGGAGCACATAAAATCTCAAGATGAAAATAGCTCATCAGGCCATGACCTATATTTGGGGTCGCAGGGTCACAAAATCTACAATTTAGAATATCCATTGGCCAAAGAGTCTGTACACAGCATTTCAGCTTTCTAGACCTTTTGGTACTGGAGAAAAAGATGAACATACGTTTTTAAGGTCATGACCCCTGTGACCCTAATTTGCGTAACAAGGTCACCAAATTTACAATTAGAATCCCCATTGGCCAAGGAGTCTGTACACAAAATTTCAGCTCCCTAGACAAAGGGGTTCGACGAAAAAGCGAAAAGTTTACAGACGGACAGATGGATGGATGGACAGACGCCGGACACCATGCCATGCCATAACCCCATTGGGCCTTCCAGGTCAGATGAGCTTAAAAGTTCAAATCCCCAAAAGGCACCTCTACATGATATTGGGAGGCAGTATACCAAATTTGGTAAGGATTGGCCTAGTAGTTTTAGAGATTTGCTTCCGAAACAAACTATTCAAATAGACAAGGTCCAAATCGTTGCCATGGAAACATATTTTTTAACAAGAGTCATAAGAAGATGACATATCCCACCGGTCCAACATAATTTGTAAAACACATCTTTGACAGATAATTGTATATCTACTACTTCAAAACAAGTCCAAATCAAACACATTTCTATGAAAACGGTAAAAAAATCCAACACATTTCCATGACAAAAAAAGGAAAAACATTTCAGAAATGTATAAATATCAAAAGGCACCTCTTCAGAAGGTGGGTGATACACATGTGAAGTTTCAGAAAGATACCTTGAGAGTTCTGCGGCGGCAACAAACCTAACCCTGCATTTTCGACACGTTTCGATGGAAAATATTTTTTTTCTCAAAAACCTGAAAATATCAAAAGGCACCACTCCAGTAAATAGGTAAAGCATGTGCAAAGTTTCAGAAAGATATGATGAGTGGTTTTTGAGTTCTGCTCCGGAAACGAACATATCCCTGACAGAGTTCAATTTCAACACGTTTCCATGGAAAGGGAAAAAAAAAAAATTAAAAAAAATCTGAAAATATCAAAAGGCACCACTCCAGTAAATGTGTAATACATATGTGAAGTTTCAGAAAGATATGATGAATGGTTTTCGAGTTCTGCTCTGGAAACGAAATGATTACGGATGGACAGACGGACGGACAGATGGACGGGGCGATGACTATATCCCACGGTATATAAAAAGGTTGAAACCAAAAGGCATGTGTACATGATATGGGGAGGTTGTATACCAAATTTGAACAAGATTGGTCAAGTAGTTTTTGAGTACTGCTCCAGAAACGATGCGATCACAGACAGACGGACGGACACACAGACAGGGAGCCAACGACTATAATGAGATGTGCATTTGTCTCATATTTACTTTTAGTGCATTTGAATTAATCTGAAAGCATAATTGGTTAAATGTATAAAATGAATTTATTAAAGATGATAAATCTGACATGTTGATAAATGGGAACCACGGATGTAGTGCGGGAGGCGTGGAAGTTGTAGTCTGTGTGCAGGTCTTGTGTCTGCGTTTCATCATGCATCTGCAGGGGGTTTATCCGTCATGGCACGGTTGGCGCGTAGCACATCACCGGGACTGGGATAGGGTCTTTGCTGGAAGAGTGGTCCTGAAGCAGTCACATCCACTCCTGTCTTGGCCTTCCCTCTCTGATCCAGGCCTTCAGACCACCCACCCCTGTATATTGATCACACATAAACAGTTACAGTGTGGCTTATTTCAATGGCTTTGTAAATTTCAGATACAGTAGTTCATAATAAGCTGTACAAACTCAAAATAAAATCAATATAACAGGTAACTAGAACCCACCTTGGGATATCGGAATAGGCGGCTGGGTCCATTGGATCCAAGGTGTCTCGTCCTGCAAGTAAAATTAACCATTATTTTTCTCAAGAAAAGTGTAACACAAAACATACAAAATATTTGTAGTTGATGATGAAATGAACACACATTATATCAACAAAACCTTATTCTTCAAGTAAAGGCTCTGTAGTCTTTTGCATGATTTAATCTAAGGTAATTTGTCACTTAAACCCAAGGTAAAAATAAAATGGCCACTATTAGTTAGACAAACAGGACTTGACAAATGTAATTGGTTACTCAGTACAGCCAGAGGAGAGGTCCCTTCAATTTAATGCATTTAGTAGTAAAAAGGCACCAAGGTTCAACAAACTAGAAATGTGCATGTGATGCACTCTGATGTCCCCCGGTCCAACTTTTAATCCAACCTAGTCATCTTACCTTTATTTTTCACTTATGCCAGAGACAATCAAAAACGTTTAACCCTTACGTTGCGTATATATATTTTACCCTTTTTAGCCCCTGTGGCGGAATTTACAGGCTCGCAGCTCGCAGCAGTAGTTTGAGCTTAGGCACTAACGAGTTCTGCTGGCGGAATTTCCAGGCGGCGATTCCGGTACCGTTTTTACGAAATATACCGCATCTACATGGCGAATACGGGCTATATACGGGCGTTGAATACAAATTCAAGTCGCGGCAACCGTACACAAATGGTTGCTTTATACCCGCATCTTCGAATTATTTTTTTACGATTTTTCTTTACTTTTCTATTACTTTGTAAAGATTGTCTTTAATTCGGGCCTTATAACATCATGAATTTGGAGCGCGCTACTGAAATTTTTATATGGACTTGAAGACCAGATGTTTGTCTTTACAATGATATAAAAAATATTAGAATGCGACCTATGGTTATAATTCTATTGTCATCTAAAGTTTGTCTTTATTTCCAGCTTCATGAAATCAAAACTCCTGAGCGCGCATATTGCGAAATTTATATGTGCTTGTAGATAATTTATTCCTCTTTACAATGACATAAAAATTATTAGAATACGACTTATGGTTCAGAAAATATAACCAACCAAAGGAGAGTGACGCTACCCCGACAGTACCACGTGAATGGTCCCGACGCGCACCAAGTTACTGGCACTGCTTGGTCCCCCCGGGACTGTGCTAATTACAGTACCGTTACCTCCTCGAGACCTCCTCGAGGGTGCCAGAGCCGAGCGCGCGTGGAACTAATGGGTACTAATGAGCACAGCATACACTAATCACCGCGGCGAACGCAATACATGTTGCGCGGTGTAAAGTTTGTCTTTATTTCCAGCTTTATAAAATCGTAAATTATTTCGCGCGCATGCGAAACACGTATGTACTTGAAGACAATTTATTCCTCTTTACAATGATATAAAAATTATTGGAATACGTCAAATGGTTCGCAATATATGAAGAGTGTAAGGAAGGCACCCCCAGTACTTAGAAAATTCATTTTTGAAAAACTAACTTTTTGCGACATCTGGCGCATCACTTGCCGCATGTTTATTTTTCGCTGCGCATATACATATGATACATGGAATTGAAGACAATTTATTGCTCTTTACGATGATGTAAAAAGAAAAAAAATGCACAACTTCGTTCGGAAGCTATAGCGGGCCAAATGAAGGTACCCTCGGTACTTTGAGGCAACTTTTTTACTATCGCGCATATCGGGGCACGTGCCGCAACTTTAGTTTTTCGTGCGCATGTATAAATTTTATATTGAATCAAAGCCGAATCTTTCCTCTTTACCCCATGTAAGTTTTATGAAAATCGGCCACCCGGTTCAGCATTTATGGGTGTTTTTTATGATGCGGTTCTGGTTGAACTTCCAATGAAAGCTCGCATTCACTTTCTCTGTCTCTTTGATAAAATAAAAAATATTTTATTTGCAATGACATGTATTACAATGAAATTACAATGCATTTAGGTACAAATATACACAATATTTACCTGTGGTTGTGCGCAGAACAGCTTTAGGGACCTAACAAGGTATGTATATAATGTGTATATACTGGTTGTCCACACTTCGGCTCTCTTTACTTTCAATTTTCTTCTTCTTCATTCCCTTCTTCATTTCTTTCTTTTTCCGTGGCAGTGATGTAAGCCCTGGAATAGTCAGTGGCGGTGTGGTACAGTTTGAAGCATGGTGCGGCGCACAGAGAAAAATTACAATCTGTACATTCATAAGAAGACTCTCTGCCTACTCGTTTTTTCTTCCTTGCTGGCCAATTGCCTTCTTCAATCTGTTTTGCGAGGACGGCGCGTTTTGCCTTAGAGCATACCACACACATCCTTGTGACGTTTTTCTTCCTTCCGACAGGCTCAATCTTCGTCGGAAAGTGACGTCCATGAAGACGAGTGACACTCTCGTCGCTCGTGCTCGGCCGACCACGGGGACGTCTGCAAAGTGATGGAACTTGTTCCTTGTCCGCAAATGTTACTATATGTTGCGCCAAAGCCTTCCTGTATTCCCGACTTGTTTTTAGAGGTTTATCTTTGCTGTATTCTTTATAAACGATGTAAGAGTTCAACATGGCAACTTTGAGAACGTGAAACCAAACCCGTTTCCACCACTTCAGGGTCTTCACTCGGAACGGCGTGTACGACAACATCTGGTCGGCCCGATCAACACCTCCCATGTACTTGTTGTACGTTGTTACAATGCGCGGCTTGAGAACTGGTTCCCCTGTTGCCCGGTTCTTCTTCCCTGTTTGTTCAAGTTGTGTATCTTCAACAGTAGACATGAGAAGCACTGATTTTCTATCTTCGTAGCGAAGAACGAGTAGGCCATGGTTGTGAGAAACTGTCATGTCCCCTTGCTTGGCTTTCTTTTTAGGTTTCTTGACTGAATCAGGAAGTCCCTTTCGATTGGCTCTCAACGTCCCCGTGGCACCTATTCCCCGCTCCCACAAATTTATGTACAGATTTGTGGACGAATAGTAGTTGTCCATAAAGATGTGATGCCCCTGTCCAACATAGTCGTTCACCAAGTCCATGACTACATCATAAGTTTTGCCACCTTCAGAAACCGGTTCATTCGTTTTTCCAGTGTAGAGTTTGAACTTGCAAACGTATCAATTGTGCGAGTCACACAACATGAAAGCCTTTATCCCATACTTCTTAGGCTTGTCGGGAAGATAAACTTTGAAAGATAAGTTACCTTTCCAGGGCACCATGCCCTCGTCGACTGAAATGTTTTGATGCGGTTTATACACTCTTGAAAAACGGTGAACTATCCGGTTATACAAGTGTCCCAGTTTATTTATTGGTGAAAAGCACGGAGTGTTACGGCCCGGCATCCTCCTGTTGTCAGCCAAGTGTAGGTAGGTTATAAGAAGCCAAAACCTGTCTCGGGGCATGCACTTGGCGAAGAAAGGCGTTGAGGTAACATCACTTGTTGACCAGTAATCAGCAAAGTTTCTCTGCACAACCAATGACATGGCAATTGTCATGGCTACAAATACCTTCATCTCTTCTGCATTAGTGTCTTGCCACTGTTGCATTCTTGAACGGGGTCTTAGAATTGTGTCCTCCATTGCTTGTTTGAAATATCTATTGGTTTCCGTTGCCATATCCTCATAGTCATCATTATGTATAAACAAATTGAAAAACTCAATACGTTCAGGGTTCTCAGGAAGTTCTATGAACTGGCGCAACCCAGTTTGACCAGTGAAAGGCAAGTTTACACGTGGCCGCGGACCATCCACCCACTCATCAAACGTCTGTGAATTATCATGATTATATTGTGGTATTTCGGCAAACTCCTCCTCAAAACCACTAAAGTCTTCTTCGGTGGAATTACCGGCGGCTAGAATCTTTCTGGCAATCTCTGTCTCTATATCACTCAGAGCATCTGTGTCACCATGTTCACTATCTATTACAGTGTCCCGATCATATGCATCATCACTGTCTAAACCACTGCTACCATCACTGTCAGTTGACTCCATATCAGAGGCTTCATCAGCATGGATCTCGTTGATGAAGTCGTCGTCGCTTGAAACGGCTTCAAAGCTGCGTGTCCTAGTATGCAACGCCCTAGGCCGTCGCAGGGCCTTGCGTCCACGTCCGCGCAGCATTCTGCTTCAACCTGTAAATGATTGAAAATGCGTTAGATGTATGCAACATATAACATGTGATTAGAGACAATAAACATACAGAGATAATGAATGTGAGCTTCATGGACGTTCATTTGCCAATTTCAGAACCTCCCGGCGCATCTAGGACGACTGCGCCGCAAGCGCCGACGGCGCCGACGGCTTCTGACATCGCGCCGATTTTTCCGACGCATATGTCAAACGGACCATTTTCTGATTTCCTCGGCGACGTGTAGCACCGGGCGCGAGGCCCGGAAAATAAACTACTATGTCAGGGAAGCTCGGGTTGTCAGTTGCCGAATGACTTCTCTTTTCGAGAAGCAGAGCATCCAAGGAGTGGTCTCTCGAGGCGGAGCCCGGACCCATGGGAGCATACTCCCATGCTCTCCGGGAATTCCCGTCCCCGTCTTCCGCGGCGGACCCCGGATTCAATCGCAGGACAGGTTTCCCATGTTCTCTTTTGAGAACGAGAGACTCCGAGGAACAATCCTATGGGACGAACCCCGGATTCTATTGGGAATGGGTTCCCATGCCCTCTCGACATATATAGCAGAAACCTTCATACCTCGGAATGACACGAACCTTTATTTCAAAGTAGAAACAAAAAAATAATTTGCACAAAAAGTTTGGGGGGTGGCGACCAAAAGCGGGGGGGTCCGCGCACCCCCCGGTAGATATTTATACTTGTGGGTCGGTCCCGAAGATGACGGACCACGCCCATGTTCATGGGAATTTGTTCTCATTATGTCATGGCGAATCCCGTCGGAAATTCCCCTGCTCACGAAAAAACTAATACCTAAAAAAGTAATTGTGATACAAAAGAACTTTGGTAATAAAAGTGGTGAGGAATCAAATTCTCCATCTGCTCAGTTCAGTCCGCTACACATATAAATAATTCTTCAAATCTTATTGAATGAAACGTCTTTTATTCAATAATGTAAAAGATAAAATAATAAATTCAATTCAAATGGTTTGGAAAGGTGCGCCCTCGCATTTGAATTTTAGAAATAAAAACCTTTCGCAAATGGCATCAGTAACAAAAATGTTCACGCTTTTTTAGAAACTCCAAAAAGTGAAATATTTTCCTGAGAAAATATTCCCACGAAAAGGCTTTTCCCCGAGCGGCGGGTCCCGTACTCAAATATATATTCGCTTTTATGTTATATTTTTTTTTCCAAAACTGGAAACAAAATTCCGTCATGACAGTTGTTCATCGTTTATAAAGCTCTATATTTGCGTATCAAAAGAACAGTATTTTAGTTATATATTATCATACTTCTTCACTTATGCGTACATCAATATTGCGGCTCTTCGCGCATGCATAGTTCTTCCCAAAAACATGCGCATTTTATCTGGAATTAAAGACAATGTTTTTCTCTTTACAATGATGTAAAAATTATAAAAATCGGACTTGCGGTTCAAAAGTTATGAAGTGCGAAAATTATACCTTTTGGCGCGGCGCTTTGCGCATGCAGAGTTCTTCCCGAAAACATGCGCATTATACATGGAATTGAAGACAATGTTTTTCTCTTTACAATGATGTAAAAATTATAAAAATCGGACTTGCGGTTCACAAGTTATAAAGCCCGTAATGATGGTATATGCTAAGAGCGCCACTTATTCAAAGCCGAATATCACCTTCTGCGCGACACCTGGCGCATCAAAAGTTATTGCCGAAAATACACGTATTTTATATGGAATTGAAGACAATTCTTTTATCTATATACTGATAAAAAAATTATGAAAATATCCCAAGTAGTTTCTTAGAAATAGAGCGCCGAGGCATGTTGGGGTAAATGCGCCACATGTATCAAAATTCAAAAGTGCGAAAGTCGCCTATCTCTGTGCGATTGCTGTATTTTCAGTTATGTTAGCGCAATTGCGATTTTTATATGGGAATAAAGGCCATTCTTTCCTCTTTATTTTGGTATAAAAAAAATGAAAACAACCAATTGGTTCATATGATACGAAGTGCGAGAGAAAGGTAGCTTATCGCAATATCTTCCCGTAATTAGAAGCTATCTGCCCATGCGGCGAGATGCGAGACAGATAAGCATAGGCTATCTGCCCATGTGGCGGCATGCGAGACAGATAAGCCTGTACGGGCCTATCTCACCCCGGGGCAGTGCAGACACTTAGGTGCTAATTAGCCGCTGGGCAGTGTAGCCATCGGAGCGAAGCAGGACAAAATTGGCCTTTTGTAAAGCTAATTATCGATGCGTTACGGGTCAACAATGCACACGCAAATTGGTGTGAATTTTGCTGGACGTTCTGACCAGACACTGAAGAAAGCTTTATTCTCATTGCGGGCTGCGAGGCATAAATACAGCCATTCTCATGCAGCGAGTCGCGGAAACAATCGACTCGGGACCCGGTATGGCATTCTGGCATTTCTGGCATTCTTTGTTATAATGGTTTCCATGGAAACCAGAAACAAATTCAGAATGATTTAAAGATCTGATGAAATGCATTTTTCTCAAGAATGACAGATGATTACCTCTACGTATATTTATTATTTATATCGGAATCAATTGAGCATAAAATCAAGACAATATACTCCTGCAATTGATTATTAAGATGATTTTAATTTACCCATTTTAACAATACCGCGAATGTCGCTGTGAAACGTTTTAAGAAGAATCATTGAGGCGTGACCAGCAGACCAACCCACTCCGTGGCCCCTCATTAATTAATTAATGATGATTATCACAGCCGCTAGATGAATTTATGAGGTGTGTTAAATCGCATAAAACACATGTTTATGCAATAATTATGTAATTGTCATCTGCGGAATTACCTAGTTGGATATCTAAACATTCGATATATGGAAAATTTAAGCTGTTTAATTGAAGATTTGTTAGTGAAATTAACAATCAAAATGTTGCAAAATTACGTTGAACTATGACTATCGCTGATAATGAGATTACTCCAGTGACGTCACAGAAGTCATCCCCTCAGGGGTCACACCCCAACAGACTTTCATTCATGGCGCCCGGGTTTAATTAGGCATTTTTTTAAAAAGCCATATATATATAAGTAATTTATGGACCAATTTCAGAAATTTAAAATCGAGCAATTGTCAAATTGACATCCCATTTTAATGAATTCGATTTTGACATTATATCATTGCATCTATCCTTTAAGTAACAAATTGCTAGCACCATTCCTAAACACATATAAAGTCTCGTAAAATAATACTGGAAGATTTTGAATGACATGGAGGTGGGAAAACCCCCCATAAAAACTGAGTTCAATTTTTTCCCATAGAAACCAGGAAAACAAGTAATTGTCACAAACTTGACCATGTCACCTGCCGCAATTAAGAAATGTGACACAGCTTGTACCGAGGAGTGACCATGTTACCTGCCGCAATTAAGAAATGTGACACAGCTTGTACCGAGTAGTGACCATGTCACCTGCCGCAATTAAGAAATGTGACACAGCTTGTACCGAGTAGTGACCCTCTCACCTGCCGCAATTAAGAAATGTGACACAGCTTGTACCGAGTAGTGACCATGTCACCTGCCGCAATTAAGAAATGTGACACAGCTTGTACCGAGTAGTGACCATGTCACCTGCCGCAATTAAGAAATGTGACACAGCTTGTACCGAGTAGTGACCATTACATATTTGATTCAATTATTGTTATATCGGCAAAATTTTAAAAAATAGTCAAAGTCTCGTAGTGACCTTGAAGATGATGTCAAGGTCACTCAAATTTGAAGCCTATAGGGGCAGTGGTTCATGAGGAATCGCGCTAACAACATTTAAAAATAGAGCAATGGGCTCTGTAGCTCATCAGAGTTTATATGAAGACTGAAGTAGATATTTAGGTCATGGCCCTTGAGACCTCCTAGGTCTTCTCCAAAAAGACCTAGAAGGCTGTAATATTGTGCAATATAACAGCCTTCTAGGTCCTTTTGTTCTGGAGAAGACAATGAAAATAGGTTTTTAAATAATAATAATAATAATAATAATATCTCTTTATTGTCCGTAATACAATGTACATAGGAAATTCTTTGTGTGCAAATAATGGCCCAGGGTCACCAAATCTACAATTTAGAATCCACATTGGCTAAAGCGTCTCCACAAAATATTACAGCCTTCAAAGTATATTTGTTCTGGAGAAGAAGATGAAAATCAGTTTTTAGGTCATGGCCTGTGAGGCCCTTATTTGGGGCCCAAGGGTCACCAAATCTACAATTTAGAATCTTCATTTGCTAAAGACTCATTACACAACATGACAACCTTCTAGGTCTTTTCGTTCTGGAGAAGAAGATAAAAATAGGTTTTTAGGTTGTGGCTTGTAAGGCCCTTATTTGGGGTCACAGGGTCACCAATTTTACAATTCAGAATCCCCATTGGCCAAGGAGTCCACACATAAAATTTCAGCTCTCTAAAGTTATTGGTTCTGGAGAAGAAGTCGAAAAAGCGAAAAGTTTACGGACGGATGGATGGATTAACAGACGGACGCCATGCCATGCCATGAGGGTGACCGGAAAAAAAGTCACAAGAAATTTGGTCACAGAAAAAAAGTCACAAAATTTGGTAGGAAAAAAAAACACAGGAAAAAAAGTCACAACTTTTTATTAGACATTAATAAAAACAATAACATACATTTTTTTCATAACATTATACAATAACTTTCAAGTTCACAGTCACAGTCATACATTCGCCATGAGTCCATCGGGCCCTTCAGGCCTGATGAGCTAAAAACTGGTCAAAGTCTCGTAGTGACCTTGAAAGTAATGTCAATGTCACCAAAATCGACTGGTGTCTGCATATTCCCCAAATCAAGACTGGTACCACATTTTAAAAGGTGCAGCAGTTCATGAGATATCATGCTAACAAGAAACAAGACGACGTACGGATGGACTGCTCTTGACTGCTGTAGAGAACAGTGAGTGAAACCTGATCCTCCAACCAGAAATGCAAAATTGCAAAAAATAAAATGAGTTCTATCTTGCTTAATTTCAATGATACAAATATGATGAAAGTTGCGTTAGACAGCTCTCGAAAACACCTTTCATTCAAATATAAACACTGCTTATATGTTATGGCTGAGTTAATTTCAGCAAAATGGTAAACCATTAAAATGTTTTCACTTATAACTTTCTTATATTTCATCCAAAAGACTTGAAATTCGGAACTCTTGATATTCACTAAACATAGATAATATCCTCAAAAGTAGAATGTTCCAGGGTCATTGGTTTCTGAGATGAAAAATATACATTTAAATGAACCCCTGTTAAAATCAAAGTATCAAGATTTAAATAATGAAATTTACAAATCATAATTTCCATCTTTAAAAGTAAACACTGCCCAGGTTTCTGGATATCTCCTATTTCTGGTAATTGAGAAGAAGTCGTTTGAAGTTTTTAGGGTGAACCCCCTGCAAAGTTCATATTTCATAATTTATCTCAACCAAATTTACAAACTTGTATCTCCATCCTACAAAGATGTCAAGGACAACATTTCACATTTCTATATCAAGCGCTTTCGGAGAAGAAGTCGTTTAAAGGTTTTACTTTTAACGTCTCTGGCGGCCATATTTGTGGGCGTTGGAACTTGGAATCCGTGATGAACAAACTTTGACCCCCTAGGTGCCAGGTACACACCCACCAAATTACAGTTTTGGGGGATGTAGTGGTTCTGGAGGACGGACAACGGGCCATGTCATAAGCCCATCTGGCCATTCAGATGACTCTCCCTCAGGTCTTTTATAAGGGATTATTTCAAAAATCTGTGCATAAAATCTCAAGAGTACAAAACTCTCACAGCAGGGTTTTTAGGCTGTGACCCATATTTTGGGTCACAAGGTCACAAACTTACAACTTAGAATCCCCTTCAGTTAAGGTACATAAAATATCAACTCTCTAGAGTCATTGGTTCTGGAGAAGAGGATGAAAAGAGCTTTTTAGGCCATGACCCCTGTGCCCCTTATTTGAGTTCAAAGGGTCACCAAATCTACAATTTAGAATCTTCTTCATCCAAGGAGTATGTACATAAAATTTCAGCTTTTTAAATAAGGTCAAGGTCATGCAATTTGTGTGGTGTCTGCATAGTCACACATTGTAGGCTGGTACAAAAATTAAAGACACTGGGTCCATCAGGTAATGATAAATTGTATTAACAAGAGTTCGAAAAGTGGTCAAATTGTTGTGGTGACCTTGAAAAAAGGTCAAGGTCAGTAAAATTGACTTGTGTCTGTGTAATCCGCCATTGTAGCCTGGCACTAAATTTGAAGACTTTGGGTCCATCAGGTAATGATAAATCATGTTAACAAGAGTTCTAAAAGAGGTCAAAGTGTCGCAGTGACCTCGAAAATAAGGTCATGGTCACCAAAATCGACTGGTGTCAGCATCTTCCCCCAATGTAGTCCGAAACCAAATTTGAAGACTTTGGATGCAATGCTTCATGAGATATCACGTTAACAAGAGCTGAAAGCCTGTCAAAGTGCTGTGGTGACCTTGAAAATAAAGTCAAAGTCAGGCAATTCGACTGGTGTCTGCATAGTTACCCATTGTAGGCTGGTACCAAAATTGAAGACACTGGATGCAACGTTTATGAGATATCGCGTAAACAAGAAATGTGACGTGCGGATGCCGCTGAATACATAGTCCCCCGTGCCGCGTTGCGGCGGGAGATAATAACCTGAGTAGGAAAAGGCACCACACCATCACTAGATCTAACCACACACCACGTTTCGTAAAAAAAATACTGAATAGATTTTGAGATAGAAGAAGAGAAGAGAGAAGAAGTCGAAAAAGCAAAAGGTTTTTTAGACGGACAAAAGAACAGATTGATTGACGAATGAATGCCACAATGCCCTGATGAGCTCAAATGTGATTGTGGTTCACTTAGAGATGGGTGGCTTTACCTGTACCGGAAAACGATGTTTTTTTAATGAAGTGGTATGTACCACATACGTTGGATAAAACCGGGTTTTTTTCCATTAGAAAACATTACCTTTTTCAGAATGATATTTGTAAAAAAAAAATTGATATCTTACTATTCTTTATGTGGTACTTAAAAAACTGTTGTTATCTGATGTACTTTGAATGAACTACATCTCTAACAGTAGTGTCTGCAATTTGCTAACTGATAAGCTGTATGATATGCTGATATTCCTTAAGAAAAACTTGAAATGGTTGTTATGTTTTTATTCACTTTGGAATTCTTCATCTTTGGTATTCTATTATTCTGAGTTCTGAATAAACAGACATCTGGAACAATTCTACCTGTATATTATACATAACCTGATCCTATTCATTTCAGCCATGGTATATTGTGGTAAAAAAATAGGTATACCGCGGTACTGAAATGTTCGTGGTACCCAACCCTAGGTTCACTGATACCCTTGACCGTACAGTAAGTGTAAAGATCTGCTACCTTTCCTGTCATCTCTTCTCCGCCTTCCTCTGTCCCTGTCCCGACTGCGCTCCTGATCTCTATCTCGGTCCCGGTTGTGCCTTCGATCTCGCCTCCTCCTGTGGTCCTTCTCCTCATCGGACTCAGAGCTGCTGTCCTCACTCTGCCAACACACAGGTGACATATAGGTGAAATACAGGTGACATATAGGTGACACAGGTGACATATAGGTGACATACAGGTGACATTTAGGTAAGATATAGCCGTAACAGGTGACATACAGGTGACATACTGGTGACATATAGGCGACATACAGGTTAAACACAGGTGACATATAGGTGACATACTGGTGACATATAGGTGACATATAAGTAAGACACAGCCGTAACAGGTGACCTACAGGTGTAACAGGTGACATACAGGTGACATACTGGTGACATATAGGTGACACAAAGGTGATACACAGGTGACATATTGGTGACTTATAGGCGAGATACAGCTGCAACAGGTGACATACAGTTGTAACAGGTGACATACAGGTAACACACAGGTGACAGATAGGCGAGATACAGCCGTAGCAGGATTTAGGCTTGTGAATTATTTATCTATCCACTTGCCCTATTTTGTTATCCTATGTAAAAGAGTTTCTGAGAAAAGTTGTCCCTATAGGGTCTATATAGGTATATATGTCTTTCAAACGCTGTTTCCAAGCGATACATGCCGTGTGCTGTTGGGGGATAAGAATTATTAGAATGCGTACTATTGTTGGAGAAATAAAGGGTGATAGAAGGGTCTAGATATTAACTAGATGAGCATTTGAAGGACACCGCAAAAGCAGAGCAGCCCCGAAACTTAGGGTCTTGCCTTTCCCTGTTCCGCCTTTTCCACAGCAACAATAGTTTGAGATTTTTTTTCAACAACACTTTGTTCATTATTGGAGTTATTACCAACAAGTTGAACCACCTATGCCGTCACTTAACACAAATTTGTTCTTAAAACCTATTTCTTATTTCAAAACTTTGTTAAATGGTTAACATTGCCTTAACCAATATCTCATGATATTGACCTTGGACATTTGACCTTCAAGGTCACACAATCAAAGGGGGCACTTTGATTTGCACTATCCCGGGCATAGCCCAGTATAGCCCGGTCACATGAGTGGTCTACCCGGGTGAACCGAGCAGATGAAACAAATCAAGTTGATTCGGGTTATTGTTATGGCAACCATTACAGCCAACTTAGTTGCCCTGCAACAAACATCAATAAAAAAGTGAGCATGGCTCACATACCCCCGCCATCCGCTATCCGTCCATTGAGAATTATAGATATGAAGGTTACTATGTTTAAAAAACAGCTTCAAGCATCATAATATTGTCCAAATTAATTTTAGGAACTGGCTTTGTTATTACAAAATTTCATTCACCGGGATGTAATATTTTTCAGGTAACTTAATTTTTCCCATTAGAGCATCACACCGGTAATTTGTACCAAGTTCAATTACAGATTCAAGGGTCTCATATTTCCGTAAAAAATAATATTTCGGAACTGGACTGTGAACTCGATGAAGAGTATCATCTGGACTACCTACATGTAAAATTTCATTCACCTAGATATAATAGTTGCCGAGAAAACTTGTCCCAATTTGAGCATCACAGCTCTTTTGGTACAAAGTTCAATTTCGCATTCAAGGGCCATAACTCCGGAAAAAATAATATTTCGGAGCTGGTTTTCGAATTCGATGAAGAGTATCATCTGGACTACCTCAATATTAAATTTCATTCACCTAGATGTAACAGTTTACTAGAAAACGTGTCCCCATTGGAGCATCACAGTTCTTTTGGTACTAAGTTAAATTTCGGATTCAAGGGCCATAACTCCGTAAAAAATAATATTTCGGTTGGTTTTCGAACTCGATAAAGAGTATGGTCATGAGTACTCACAACCAAAATTTCATTCACCTAGGTTGAACAGTATCCGAGAAAACTTGTCCCCATTGAACACAATAAGTCCAACACACTAAGTCGGAGCTGCTAAATATTCAATCAATGTTAGTTACTTTTCAATTTTGATTGTTCAACGAATAAATTGACATGAAATAAATACCTGTAAAACGGTCAATTCATTACAGATCGATCGGCGAGTAAAGTATGTAGTCAAAATGTAATTCCACAATCGCTGGTAAAACTCTTGATTTTGGCGTTAGCATCCACAATTCAGACATAATAAGAGTCATGATAGCTCGAAAATAGTTATTATGAAACAATTTAAACTGTAACATATTAAGTTTGTCATGTTTTGACCAACATAAGCCCTCAAATTGACATGCTCTCACAGAATCATTGAATCTGATTGGTCTAATATCATATTAAAGGTTGCAAAGGGGCCGTATACCATTTATTATGGAGTTGTTGTTTTGCAGTGAGCGTAAATACATTTGAATAACCTCTTCATATTCATTTTACATCTTATATGTTATATAGGTACTGCATTCTAACAATAATATTTGGTTACTGCACTAGAGATTTAATTTGTAACAAAAATCTTTGAAACGACCCCTTCATCGATGCTCAATAATGGCCGAGAGTTACGCACACGAGAGCAAGTTTATAAGAAGTGTTTCCACAAAACATCATGGTGACATTTTGCATTTTCACTGTGATGTATAAACTTTGCTTCCGCGTGACAAATCGTTTAATCGTTTACATTGGTACATGATTCTGTAAACGTTTATTCACTCATCACAAAACGATGCCGTGAATACGTGTAACCGTCCAAGCCCTAATGTCCATAATCTAGACTGTAATCTTAAGTTGACATATATATTTCATATTCCTACTGAATAAGATTAACTGCAAAGTTACTTTTTTTCTCAATTCTGCATTTCTCAAACCCAAGTTAGGACTCACATATCTAAAAGATGAGATTATCAAGGAAAACTAAATACTGAATGGCTTTGGCCCATATTTGGGGTCACAGGGTCACCAAATCTATAAGTTAGAATCCCCATTGGCTAAAGAGTTTACACCCATTACAGCCTTCTAGATCTTTTTGTTCTGGAGAAAAAGATGAAAACAGGATTTTAGATCATGGCCTATGAGGCCCTTATTTTGGGCCATAGGGTCACCAAATCTACAATTTAGAATCTCCATTGGCTAAAGACTTTCTACACAATATTACAACCAACTAGGTCTTTTAGTTTTGGAGAAGAAGATGAAAATAGGTTTTTAGGTTATAGACTGTGTCACTTCCGGTTGGGTCCGCATGGTGAGAGGCAGGTGATTTCTCGAGCTCCCGGCAAGCTGCTATAAAAACTACTAAAAATGTCAGTAACTCGAAGTGGGGTTAACCGAAATAAGCAAACCGAAGAAATACTAACTGAAACACAGCAGAAAGCCGACAAAAACGTGAATAAAAAGCAAACTACTGTGCAAATAATGACTGAAAATCTTGTCGACTCGGCCGACCCACCCGACAGCATGGCTGCCGACATTAAGAAGTTCATTGCGGCTTCCTTCCGTGTTCAGTCTGAAGACATAACACGCCAGCTAAATGAGCTCAAAGGTGAAATTAATGAAATAAAACATAAAACCGAGGACATTCTGACGTCTGTTGAGTTTAATTCTGCTGAAATTGAGACAAACAAAATGGCGATACGGCAAGTGAGTGACGCTGCAGCTGATTTTCGTGACGAGGTCGAGAAGAAATTTTTGACACAAGAGCTATATAGCAGGAAAGTAAACCTCCTTGTTTATGGGATAAAGACCACTGAAGATCCAGAAACAGCTGTCAGAGAACTGTTTTATGATATTGGAATAGACAATGCTCGTGACATGCTCCTTGTTAATGTGCACAGGCTGCCCCGACTAGGTACGGACCCAACATGGCCGTCCTCCGGACCGGGCCCCGTCATCGTCAAATTTGTCAGGATGACTGATCAACAAGATGTCTACAACGCGACTTTCAAGCAAGGCGGAGTACTAAGAAGCCAGAAAAAATCCATCCGCACTGACCTACCTGTCAAGCTGAAGAAGCTAAGAAGTAAACTAGTCGCCAAAGGCAAGGATCTACGCTACGAGTACCAGGTACAGACCCGCGTTATAGAGAGAGGGATCAACGTCATCCTACAGTACAGATACTCGAAAGATACCCAGTGGAAGCCAATCGGATTAGATGAAGTATTTCAACGCTAAACGATTCATGAAGGATATGTGTCTCAAAGAGTCAAATTCATAGAAAACCTGGAGTACATTTGTTTTTCTTCTTTTTTTCTTTCTCGTTGTGGTTCATATGCAAGCCTATTGGGTCTCTTCATAGACTTCAAGTCAAAGGTACGCTTGTAACTAGCCGCTGAGACATTGCGGATCGAACGATCTAAACTAAATGTTTCCTTGTTATTTATAATATGATTGTGTTGAGCTCTACAATTTAATCACACTGTGTGAGCGACTCTAGCGGCCCACAGCACGTTGACAGTAAACAGCTGGTAAGCACAGTTGACTGTTTGAGGATTCGCTTATCTTTAGGCTGCACCGAGCCTCGCTGTAAAGAGTTTCCCGAAAAGTCTTTGACTTCCGGTATTTTATGTTGACACAAACTGACAACGACTTTTTCTTGATCAAAAATTTATTTGTGATGAGTTATTTATCCTGACTTATGATTATATCTAAGACGCAGCCTTGCAGGAGCATCGCCCTTCCGGATGTGTTCTGTTTTTTCTCATTGTTTTATTTACAAGGTATGTATGGTGTGTGAATTGTATGAATGTGTTCTCGTTGTCAAACTTAGAGCTAGATATATTGCAAAACGTGTAAATTATGGATAGCAGTTTTTCTTGTGGATCCTTAAATTGTCGAGGTCTTGGTAATTTAGAAAAGAGAAGGGATGTTTTCAATTATCTTCGCTCCAAAAACTTTACATTATATTTTCTACAGGATACACATTTTACCTTTCAAGAAGAAAAGTTTATTAGATCTATGTGGGGTCATGATATCATTCTCAATTGCCACTCAAGTCAGTCTAGGGGTGTGGCTTTTCTTTTGAATAAAAATAGTGAATATAAGATTCATCAAGTGTATAAACACCAATCTGGTAACTTTATGTTGATAGACATCACACTCAATGGTTGTAGAATGTCAGTTGGAAATATATATGGCCGAAATTCTGACTCCCCAGATTTCTACAGAATGATTCTGACAAAATTTAGAGAATTTGGAAATGAATCTTGTATCCTTGGTGGAGATTTCAATCTTATTCTTGACCAAGATAAAGACACAGATAAATATAAAAATATTAATAATCCAAAGGCTAGAGAACAACTACTGGAATTTATTGGAGAATTTAACCTTATAGATATATGGCGTGATAATAACCCTGGTTTAAGACAATATACATGGCGTCGTACAAAACCTGTGAAACAAGCTCGATTAGATTTCTTTCTTATGTCGGAAAATCTCTGCCGAGATGTATCTCAAGTCAAAATAAACCCAGGGTACAGAACAGACCACTCACTTGCAAGTTTCTATATGAATATTGAAAACTCTATAAAGAGAAAGACATACTGGAAGTTCAATAACTCCCTGTTGCAAGATAAGGAATATGTTGAGAAAATTAAAGCTACTATACTTTCAATCAAAAGAGACTACGCTGTGCCAATTTATAGTTTTGAAAACATTCATAACATTCCAAATCAGGATCTTGAATTTACAATCAATGACCACTTATTTTTAGAAACACTTCTAATGACAATTAGGGGGAAATCAATCTCGTATGCATCATTCAAGAAAAAAGAGGCTAATAAGAATGAAGAAAAACTGAAAACAGATATAGAAAAATTAGAAAATGACTTTGGAGAAACAACTTTAGAAGAATTAGAAATTAAAAAGCAAGAACTACAACAACTAAGGCAAAGAAAACTAGATGGTATGCTAGTTCGGTCTAGAGCCAAATGGATTGATGAAGGAGAATGTATCAGTAAATATTTTTGCAATCTTGAGACAAGAAATTATGTAAGTAAAAACATGAAAGAAATAGAAACATCTAATGGTAAAATACTAAATAATACTGATGAAATCATAAATGAAGCTACAAAGTTTTATCAAGATTTATACTCTTCCAGGGAGAAACTAGTGAAGGATGTAGACCTCAACACCCTACTCAGTGATCAAGATATAAGTAAGGTTGAAAATCCAAACAGTATTGAAGGACCTATTGCTAAAGATGAACTTCTGTCCGCATTAAAAAAATAAATAATAGTAAGAGTCCAGGCTCTGATGGTTTCACCTATGAATTTTTTTAATTTTTATGGCTTGACCTTGGAGATTTTCTATTGAGATCCCTGAACTATAGTCTTGAAAGTGGTCATTTGTCTATAACTCAAAAACAAGGTATCATAACATGCATCCCAAAAGGAGATAAGCCAAAACAGTTTCTTAAAAACTGGCGTCCAATTACTCTTTTGAACTCTTCATACAAACTTCTGTCTTCAGTCATTGCAAATAGACTTAAAAAGGCTCTCCCACTTATCATTAATGAAGATCAAACAGGATTTATGACTGATAGATATATTGGAGATAATACTCGCATGATCTATGACCTTCTTCTACATACAGAATCCAAGCAAATACCAGGTATGCTATTACTTGTAGATTTTGAAAAAGCTTTTGACTCGGTTTCATGGTCCTTTATCTTTAAAACATTGAAATTTTTTGGATTTGGTGATGATATTATTAAATGGGTTTCTGTTCTCTATGAAGATACTAAATCAAGCCTGATTATAAATGGAAAAATGTCTCCCTGGATTTCCATTCATCGCGGCTGTAGACAAGGGGACCCCTTGTCACCATATATTTTTTTACTATGTGCAGAAATATTATCAGCTCTCATCAGAAAGAATGAAGACATTAAAGGTATTGTAGTAAATGACATTGAATACCTGATCGTTCAATATGCAGACGATACTGAATTCATCCTGGATGGTTCGATGAAATCATTTGTAGGGGTTATTGAGACTCTGGATTTATATGCACAAATCTCAGGGCTTAGAATTAATTATGATAAATCAGAAGTTGTCTGGATAGGTAAAAGTAGAAATAGTAATGTCAAATTCAGACCAGATTTAAAGCTGCGTTGGAACCCAGAAAATTTTAGGATTCTAGGAATAATCTTTTCGGTTGATATCAACAAGATGATCAAGCTAAATTATGAAAGTAAAATATATGAAATTGAAGAAATAATCAAACGATGGATGAAAAGAACAATAACTCCGTTTGGGAAAATTGCTATAATAAAGTCATTGCTTATTTCCAAACTAAACTTCCTTTTTCTCACTCTGCCCAACCCACCTGGTGAATTTCTAAAAAAGCTAAATAACATACTATTTGGTTTCCTGTGGGATAATAAACCAGATAAAATCAAAAGAACAATAGCTTGTAAGCCAGTTGCTGAAGGTGGTTTAGGAATGATTGATATATATGCTTATGTTGATGCTTTGAAAGTGACATGGATTAGAAAACTACTTCAACTAGATTATGAAAGAAAGTGGAAACACCTGTTAATGAAATCCTTTCCAGAATTTGTAAATCTTACACTCTTTGGTAGTGAATTTTCACTCAAGCTTTCAAAATATATACAAAACAATTTTTGGAAAGATACCTTAAATGCTTTTGCCAAATATAGTTGTAATAACAGGCCAAATACCTATGATGAATTCCTTAGGGAACCACTTTTGTACAATAGAAATATAATTATAGATGGCAAATCATTTTACAGTAAGAAGTTTCTTGAACATAATATTGTAAATATTGGTTCTATAATGAGTGATGATGGCAACTTTATGACACTTGCACAATTTTGTCAGAAATTCTTCAAGATTAATTTTCTGGAGTTTCATGGAATTATCAGATCAGTTTGTAAGTACCTCAAAGCTACAAGCATAGAAAAGATTCCAGATATGATACTAGATAATTCCAGAAACATAAGTTTAAAAAATCTTTTTTTCATGTAAAAAAGGATCAAAAAACTATTATTATAAAATCAAAGAAAATGACGAAAAGCTCAAGATAATTGAAAAATGGGAAGAAGAAACACTGATAATTGTAAATTGGAGTGATATCTTTATTAAAGCTTTTAAGACTACTCCTGATCCTAAATTAAGATGGATGCAATTCAGACTGCTTCACAGAATTTTTCCAGTAAACACTCTCCTGTTTAAAATGCATATTGTTGATGATAATCTATGTACATTCTGTGGGGCAGAGCCTGAAACCATCCTTCATCTCTTCTGGAATTGTAGAATAAGCAAACAATTCTGGCAACACTTTTCGCAGTGGATTGAACTTAACTGCTCTCACACAGGTGATATAAACCTTCAAGTTGACTTGATCCTTTTTGCCTGTTCATCTTTATTTCAAACTGATGATACTTTTGATTTAATTCTGCTACTTGCTAAATACCACATCTATAAATGCAAGTTACAAAATAAATTACCAACTCTACTGCACTTCAAGAGAGATTTAAGATACTATTTTGTAATAGAAAAAGTTAGATATTGTAAAAAGAATAAGTTTAATGATTTTGAAAGGAAATGGGCAATGTACAGTAATTTAATAAATGAAAAAGTACAGACACCGTAATGTAGGTATGCAAGGGTATGTATGGGTGTATGAATGATTGATTTTTCCAATTTTTTTATTATCATTTTTTATCTTTTTATTTATTTATTTTTTTTATTTTTTCTCTTTCACCTTGTGTTAAATTCCTGTCTCGCCTCCTGTACTACTCAGGGAAATGTGAAAAACTCTCAATACAGGAATAAATAAAAAAAAAAAAAATAAAAAAAAAAAAAATAAAAAATTATAGACTGTGAGGCCCTTATTTGGGGTCACTGGATCAACAAATCTACAATTTAGAATCCCAAAAGAACAAAAACAAAACAAAACAAAATTTGAGCTCCCTAGACCCAGTGGTTCTGGAGAAGAAGTTGAAAAAGCGAAAAGTTTAGGGACGGATGGACGGACGCCATGCCATGCCATAAGCCCATCGGGACTTCCGGCCTGATGAGCTAAAATAGTTCAAACCCCATTAGATGAGGATTGGTGAAGCAGTTTTAGAAATCTACTCCGGAAATATACTCTACCCTTCAAATGGACAAAGTCCAAATTGTTACCATGGAAACAAAAACAATTAAATTTTAAAAATAGAGCCATGGGCTCTGTAGCTCATCAGAGTTTATTCTGTTTGATGATGAAGACAGAAATATGTTGTCTCAATATAATGCACAATCCCTAACCCTGACAAATCTTAGTCTTGAAATTGAGAGAGAGCACTCAGCAGGGTCAACACACAGGAGATTATGCAATATTCTGACCCCTTGGCTCTGGTTACAAGCCAGCTGTGTTTTTTGTGTTTTACCGCCAAATTATGTAATAGACTCTTGCTTGCACTAAACACTGGCAGCACTGATCTAACTGTATAAGGCTTAAAGAGAACAGGCAATGTGATGAATCTCATGGTACATAGTACAATTTTGAATCACCTTGGCTAAACAATCTCGGTTCTAAGCCTTGTCATCCAAACATCTTAACATTCTGAACAAACTAGAATAGCGTTTGCGGGACACCGCAAAAGCAGAGCAGCTCCGAAACTTTGGGTCTCGCCTTTCCCTGTTCCGCCTTCTCCTCAACATAAATAAAAAGGGAATTTCTTTTGACAATTTTATTTTCATTATTCAAGTTATTCTTACAAGTTGAATCATCACTGGGGTCACTTTTTACAACTTTGTTCTTAAAACCTATTTCTGATTTCAAAATTGGATCAACAGATTAACACGGCCTTAACCAATATCTCATGACCTTGAACTTTGACCTTCAAGGTCACACCATCAATGAATTCTTTTCATTGTGTATAACAATCAGGCAATGACTCAAAGTGTTCATTGTTAGCATAAGGCATATTCACAATAGCACGCTTAATTTGTGAACTTGCTGTGACCTTGACCTTTGAAAGATTTTAGCAAAAACGTTTTCAAATCTTGGTCTTTCTCCAAAGTTGATATATACCAAGTAAGGGTCTGATAGCACAGAAGTTGTTGAAGTTATCGTGTTTACAAGGATTTTTGTAGTGATTTCAGAACTCATGACCATGACCTTTGACCTTGAATGTGAACATGTCAAAATCATTCCTGAGATTTATAAGAAAGAAGCTACATATATGAGATGTTGATACCTTAATGGAAAAAAGTTATTTAGTGATTTCAGAACTGATGACCTTGACCCTATCTCATGACCTTGACCTTTAAAATTCAAGGTCACACATTTTTCATTGTGTATAACAATCATGTAATGATTCAAATTGATAATAGTTGAAATAAGACATTTCGCAAAAGCATGTTTAAGTCTTGCCCTCGCTGTGACCTTGACTTTTGACGGATGTTAACGAAAACCTTATCAAATCTTAGCCTTTATCCATAGTTGATATACAAAAAAATAGAGCCATGGGCTCTGTAGCTCATCACGGTTTTATTGATTTATTATCAAAGGTTGAATATCTAACTTATCTCAAGTAATACATTATTAACAAGCAAAATAATATTGATTTTAGATCATGACCCCTGTGACCCACATTTGGAGTCACAGGGGTCACTAATCCAACAATTAAGAATCACCTTTGACCAAAGAATCTCTACACAACATTTCACCTTTCTAGAGCTTTACATATAAACTGGAGAAGAAGATGAAAATAGGTTTTTGGGTCATGACCCAAGACCTAGATTGGGGTCACAGGGTCACAAAATCTACAATTTAGAATCCCCATTGGCCAAAGAGTCTGCACACAACTTTTCAGCTCTCTAGACCTTTAGGAACTGGAGAAGAAGATGAAAATAGGTTTTTAAGGATGTGACCCCTGTGACCCCATTTGGGGTCATGGGGTCACGAAATCTACAATTTAGAATCCCCATTAGCCAAGGAGTCTGCACACCACTTTTCAGCTCTCTAGACCTTTTGGAACTGGAGAAGAAGATGAAAATAGGTTTTTAAGGATGTGACCCCTGTGACCCCATTTGGGGTCACGGGGTCATGAAATCTACAATTTAGAATCCCCATTGACCAAGGAGTCTGCACACAACATTTCAGCTCTCTAGACCTTTTGGAACTGGAGAAGAAGATGAAAATAGGTTTTTAAGGATGTGACCCCTGTGACCCCATTTGGGGTCATGGGGTCACGAAATCTACAATTTAGAATCCCCATTAGCCAAGGAGTCTGCACACCACTTTTCAGCTCTCTAAACCTTTTGGAACTGGAGAAGAAGATGAAAAAAAGTTTTTAAGGATGTGACCCCTGTGACCCCATGGGGTCATGGGGTCACAAACTCTACAATTTAGAATCCACATTGGCCAAGGAGTCTGCACACAACATTTCAGCTCTCTAGACCTTTTGGAACTGGAGAAGAAGATGAAAATAGGTTTTTAAGGATGTGACCCCTGTGACCCCATTTGGGGTCATGGGGTCACGAAATCTACAATTTAGAATCCCCATTAGCCAAGGAGTCTGCACACAACATTTCAGCTCTCTAGACCTTTTGGAACTTGAGAAGAAGATGAAAATAGGTTTTTAAGGATGTGACCCCTATGACCCCATTTGGGGTCATGGGGTCACGAAATCTACAATTTAGAATCCCCATTAGCCAAGGAGTCTGCACACCACTTTTTAGCTCTCTAGACCTTTTGGAACTGGAGAAGAAGATGAAAATAGGTTTTTAAGGATGTGACCCCTGTGACCCCATTTGGGGTCATGGGGTCACGAAATCTACAATTTAGAATCCCCATTAGCCAAGGAGTCTGCACACCACTTTTCAGCTCTCTAGACCTTTTGGAACTGGAGAAGAAGATGAAAATAGGTTTTTAAGGATGTGACCCCTGTGACCCCATTTGGGGTCACGGGGTCATGAAATCTACAATTTAGAATCCCCATTGACCAAGGAGTCTGCACACAACATTTCAGCTCTCTAGACCTTTTGGAACTGGAGAAGAAGATGAAAATAGGTTTTTAAGGATGTGACCCCTGTGACCCCATTTGGGGTCATGGGGTCACGAAATCTACAATTTAGAATCCCCATTAGCCAAGGAGTCTGCACACCACTTTTCAGCTCTCTAAACCTTTTGGAACTGGAGAAGAAGATGAAAAAAAGTTTTTAAGGATGTGACCCCTGTGACCCCATGGGGTCATGGGGTCACAAACTCTACAATTTAGAATCCACATTGGCCAAGGAGTCTGCACACAACATTTCAGCTCTCTAGACCTTTTGGAACTGGAGAAGAAGATGAAAATAGGTTTTTAAGGATGTGACCCCTGTGACCCCATTTGGGGTCATGGGGTCACGAAATCTACAATTTAGAATCCCCATTAGCCAAGGAGTCTGCACACAACATTTCAGCTCTCTAGACCTTTTGGAACTTGAGAAGAAGATGAAAATAGGTTTTTAAGGATGTGACCCCTATGACCCCATTTGGGGTCATGGGGTCACGAAATCTACAATTTAGAATCCCCATTAGCCAAGGAGTCTGCACACCACTTTTTAGCTCTCTAGACCTTTTGGAACTGGAGAAGAAGATGAAAATAGGTTTTAAAGGATGTGACCCCTGTGACCCCATTTGGGGTCATGGGATCACGAAATCTACAATTTAGAATCCACATTGGCCAAGGAGTCTGCACACAACATTTCAGCTCTCTAGACCTTTTGGAACTGGAGAAGAAGATGAAAATAGGTTTTTAAGGATGTGACCCCTGTGACCCCATTTGGGGTCATGGGGTCACGAAATCTACAATTTAGAATCCCCATTAGCCAAGGAGTCTGCACATAAAATTTCAGCTCTGTGGAGTTATTGGTTCTGGAGAAGAAGTCGAAAAAGCGAAAAGTTTACGGACGGATGGACGGACGGACGGACGGACGGACTGATGGACGGACGGACGCCGGACGGCATGCCATGCCATAAGCCCATCGGGCCTTTCAGGCCTGATGAGCTAAAAATAAGAGCCTGATAGCACAAATATTTTTCAAGTTATCATGTTTACAAGGATTTCTTTAGCGATTTCAGAACTTGTGACCTTGACCTTTGACCTTGAATGTGAAGATGTCAAAATCATCCACCAGGTTTATAAGAAAGAAGCTATGTATATGAGGTGTTAATACCTTCTTGGGAAAAGGTTATTTAGTAATTTCAGAACTGGTGACCTTGACCATATTTCGTGACCTTGACCTTTTAAATTCAAGGTCACACAATCAGTGATCACTTTTCATTGTGTATAACAATCATGTAATGATTAAAAGTGTTAATAGTTGAAATAAGACATTTTCGCAAAAGCATGCTTAAGTTGTGCCCTCGCTGTGACCTTGACCTTTGATGGATGTTAGCGAAAACCTTTTCAAATCTTGGCCTTTCTCCATAGTTGATGTACACCAAATAAGAGCCTGATAGTACAAATATTTTTCAAGTAATCGTGTTTACAAGGATTTTTTTAGCGATTTCAGAACTCGTGACCTTGACCTTTGACCTTAAAAATAAACATGTCAAAAAAATTCCCCAGGGGCATAAGTAAGAAGTTATGTGTATGAGTTCTCAAAACCTTTTAGGAAAAAAGTTGTAGCGAATACAAAACGCGCGTGCGGCGGCGGCGGCGACGGAAACTGCACAAAAACTGATAGCAGCTCCGACTAAGTCGGAGCTGCTAAATATTCCTTCTAGTTTGTTCTGGATGAAAACAGGATTTTAGGTAATGGCCTACGGGGCTCTTATTTGGGGCCACTGGGTCACCAAATCTACAATTTAGAATCTCCATTGGCTAAAGACTCTTTACACAACATGACAACCTTCTAGGTCTTTTCGTTCTGGAGAAGAAGATGAAAATAATCTTATCTTATCATTTCATCACCAGTCATATGCAGTTCACATATCTCATGTAAAATAAAAGAATTCTTAACTCCTCTTCAATTTAGTCCTTTATGCCTTGTCACAATTTTCAGTTCATAGGCTATTCAATAGTTCTCATTTCACATTGATTACATCAATTTGACAAACATGTCCACAATGTAGATTGTTATCTAAAGTAGACATATATTTCAAATCATTGTGATTGAAGTGTCATAAAATATCAGTTCAAAATTCATTTTCAAAGGTTTTTTTTAGGCTGTGGCCCATATTTGGGGTCACAGGGTCACCAAATTTACAAGTTTGAATCCTCATTGGCTAAAGAGTTTGCTTACAATATTACAGCCTTCTAGATCTTTTTGTTCCGGAGAAAAAGATGAAAACAGGATTTTAGGTAATGGCCTGTGAGGCCCTTATTTGGGGCCACAGGGTCACCAAATCTACAATTTAGAATCTTCATTTGCTAAAGATTCATTACACAACATGACAACCTTCTAGGTCTTTTCGTTCTGGAGAAGAAGATGAAAATAATCTTATCTTATCATTTCATCACTAGTCATATGCAGTTCACATATCTCATGTAAAATAAAAGAATTCTTAACTCCTCTTCAATTTAGTCCTTTATGCCTTGTCACAATTTTCAGTTCATAGGCTATTCAATAGTTCTCATTTCACATTGATTACATCAATTTGACAAATATGTCCACAATGTAGATTGTTATCTAAAGTCAACATACATTTCAAATAAAGTGGCTGAAGTGTCATAAAATATCAGTTCAAAATTCATTTTCAAAGGTTTTTTTTAGGCTGTGGCCCATATTTGGGGTCACAGGGTCACCAAATTTACAAGTTTGAATCCCCATTGGCTAAAGAGTTTGCATACAATATTACAGCCTTCTAGATCTTTTTGTTCCGGAGAAAAAGATGAAAACAGGATTTTAGATAATGGCCTGTGAGGCCCTTATTTGGGGCCACAGGGTCATCAAATCTACAATTTAGAATCTCCATTGGCTAAAGACTCATTACACAACATGACAACCTTCTAGGTCTTTTCATTCTGGAGAAGAAGATGAAAATAATCTTATCTTATCATTTCATCACCAGTCATATGCAGTTCACATATCTCATGTAAAATAAAAGAATTCTTAACTCCTCTTCAATTTAGTCCTTTATGCCTTGTCACAATTTTCAGTTCATAGGCTATTCAATAGTTCTCATTTCACATTGATAACATCAATTTGACAAACATGTCCACAATGTAGATTGTTATCTAAAGTCGACATACATTTCAAATAAAGTGGTTGAAGTGTCATAAAATATCAGTTCAAAATTCATTTTCAAAGGTTTTTTTTAGGCTGTGGCCCATATTTGGGGTCACAGGGTCACCAAATTTACAAGTTTGAATCCCCATTGGCTAAAGAGTTTGCATACAATATTACAGCCTTCTAGATCTTTTTGTTCTGGAGAAAAAGATGAAAACAAGATTTTAGGTAATGGCCTGTGAGGCCCTTATTTGGGGTCACAGGGTCACCAAATCTACAATTTAGAATCTCCATTAGCTAAAGACTCTTTACACATGACAACCTTCTAGGTCTTTTCGTTCTGGAGAAAAAGATGATTTTCATCTTTTTCTCATCATTTCATCACCAGTCATATGCAGTTCACATATCTCATGTAAAATAAAAGAATTCTTAACTCCTCTTCAATTTAGTCCTTTATGACTTGTCACAATTTTCATTTCATAGGCTATTCAACAGTTCTCATTTCACATTGATTACATCAATTTGACAAACATGTCAACAATGTAGATTGTTATCTAAAGTCGACATACATTTCAAAAAAAGGGTTGAAGTGTCATAAAATATCAGTTCAAAATTCATTTTCAAAGGTTTTTTTTAGGCTGTGGCCCATATTTGGGGTCACAGGGTCACCAAATTTACAAGTTAGAATCCCCATTGGCTAAAGAGTTTGCATACAATATTACAGCCTTCTAGATCTTTTTGTTCTGGAGAAAAAGATGAAAACAAGATTTTAGGTAATGGCCTGTGAGGCCCTTATTTGGGGTCACAGGGTCACCAAATCTACAATTTAGAATCTCCATTAGCTAAAGACTCTTTACACAACATGACAACCTTCTAGGTCTTTTCGTTCTGGAGAAAAAGATGATTTTCATCTTTTTCTCATCATTTCATCACCAGTCATATGCAGTTCACATATCTCATGTAAAATAAAAGAATTCTTAACTCCTCTCCAATTTAGTCCTTTATGACTTGTCACAATTTTCATTGCATAGGCTATTCAACAGTTCTCATTTCACATTGATTACATCAATTTGACAAACATGTCCACAATGTAGATTGTTCTTTCAAGTCGACATACATTTCGAATAAAGTGAAAGAAGTGCACATAAAATATCAGGTCAAAATTCAATTTGACAGCTTTTTAGGCTGTGGCCCATATTTGGGGTCTCAGGGTTACCAAATTTACAAGTTAGAATCCCCATTGGCTAAAGAGTTTGCATACAATATGACAGCCTTCTAGGTCTTTTTGTTCCGGAGAAAAAGATGAAAACAGGATTTTAGGTAATGGCCTGTGAGGCCCTTATTTGGGGTCACAGGGTCACCAAATCTACAATTTAGAATCCCCATTGGCCAATGAGTCTGTACATATAATTTCAGCTCTCTGGAGTCATTGGTTCTGGAGAAGAAGATGAAAATAGCTTTATAGCTTATGACCCCTGTGGCCCTTATTTGGGGTCACATGGTCACCAAATCTACAATTTAGAATCCCCATTGGCCAAGGAGTCTGTACATAAAATTTCAGCTCTCTGGAGTCATTGGTTCTGGAGAAGAAGATGAAAATAGCTTTAAAGGTTATGACCCCTGTGACCCTTATTTGGGGTCACAGGGTCACCAAATCTACAATTTAGAATCCCCATTGGCCAAGGAGTCTGTACATAAAATTTCAGCTCTCTAGAGTTATTGGTTCTGGAGAAGAAGTCGAAAAAGTGAAAAGTTTACGGACGGACGGACGGACGAACGGACGGATGGACGGACGCCGGACGCCATGCCATGCCATAAGCCCATCGGGCCTTTAAGGCCTGATGAGCTAAAAATCCGAAAAGGCACATCTACATGATATTAAGAAGCTGTATACCAAATTTGGTGAAGATTGGTCAAGTAGTTTTAGAGATCTGCTCAGGAAACAATGGGAACGTCGACGCCAACGGTAACTCAGCCAAAAACAATGTCTCCCTACCCATTTGGGGGGAGACATAATAAAAGTTGTGTTAGAAAGCTCTCGAAAACAACTTTCATCCAAATATAAATATTGCTAACATTTTGTTAGCATTAATGTTAGCAAAATGGTAAACCACTAAAAAGTTTTCACTTATAACTTTCTTACTTTTTATCCAAAAGATTTGAAATTTGGAACTCTTGATATTCACTAAAGAGGCCTGATGAGCTAAAAACAATATATCTCCAAAACCCTTTGGGGAGAGAGAAAATTTACTGACCATTGCAAGTTCATGGTCCATATCTTCATCATCACTGTGGTCATCCATGTCCACCAGCGCCCCTGTCTTGCCCAACACTGCTGTAATACAAACAAGGAGCATCTTAAGTAGTCAACCTACTTACTTGATGGCAAATCCAAGAAATATATAAAGTCATTGGCTCTGCAGCTCATCAAGCTCAGCATGTACTGAATACTATAGGTTTTCGTATTAAAACATACCGGTAGTCATTGGCTCTGTAAGTCATCGGGCTATAGAAATTGCACTATATTAGGTAAAATAGAGTCATTGGCTCTGTAGTTCATCAGGATTTCATTTATGTACTATCTAATGTTAAATATTTAAGTTATCTCAAGTATTACATTGTTAACAAGCAAAAGATAGGTTCTTAGATCATGACCCCTGTGACCTAGATTGGGGTCACGGAGTCACCAAATCTACAATTTAGAATCCCCATTGGCCAAGGAGTATGCACACAACTTTTCAGCTCTCTAGACCTTTTGGAACTAGAGAAGAAGATGAAAATAGGTTCTTAAAGTTGTGACCACTGTGACTCCATTTGGGGTCACAGGGTCATCAAATTAAAAATTTAGAATCCCCATTGGCCAAGGAGTATGCACATAAAATTTCAGCTATGTGGAGTGATTGGTTCTGGAGAAGAAGTCGAAAAAGCGAAAAGTTTACGGATGCCGGACACCATGTCATGCCATAAGTCCATCGGGCCTTTCAGGCCTGATGAGCTAAAAAGAGAGTAGATAGAGAGTCTTATGAATGTACAGAATGTAATGTTGCTCTTTGCGCTGTACCATGCTTCAAACTGTATCACACCGCAACTGACTACGTCAGAGCGTACATCACTGCCGCAGACAAAGAAAGAAATGAAGAAGAAAATGAAGAAGTGGATAATTGAAAGTAAAGAGAGCTGTTCTGCACACTACCGCAGCTAAATATATATGTAAATATTTGTACATAAATGCATTGTAATTTATAAAAAAAATGTTTTTTATTTTGTCAAAGAGACAGAAAAAGTGAATGTGAGCTTTCATAGGAAGTTCAGCCAGAACCGCATCATAAATACCACCCATAAATTCTGAACAGGGTGGCCAAATTTCATAAAACTTACATCCTTGTAAAGAGGAATGATTTGGCTTTGATTCCATATAAAATTTACATATGCAGACGAAAAACTAAAGTTGCAGCACGTGCCGAAAGATGCGTGATACTAAAAAAGTTGCCTTCCTTTCGCACACTATAGTTGTGCATTTTTTTTTATAAATTTTAATAAATTGTCTTTAATTCCATGTATCAGTTATATATATGTGCAGCGAAAAAATAAATATGCTGCAAGTGATGCACCAGGTGTCGCAAAAAGTCTTTTTTTTTAAAAATAGAGCCATGGGCTCTGTAGCTCATCAGGGTTTATATTGTTTAATGATGAAGACTGAAATAGATTTTAAGGTCATGGCTTGAGGCCCTTATTTGAGGCACCACAGGGTCTCCAAATCTAAAATTTAGAATCCCCATTGACAGAGTCTGCACACAATATTACAGCCTTTTAGGTACATTTGTTCTGGAGTAGATGAAAATAGGTTTTTAAGGATGTGACCCCATTTGGGATGACAGGGTCACACAATCTACAATTTAGAATCCCAATTGGCCAAGGAGTCTGCATACAATTTTTCAGCTCTCTAGACCTTTTGGAACTGGAGATGAAGATGAAAATAGGTTTTTAAGGATGTGACCCTGGTGACCCCATTTGGGGTCACTGGGTCACGAAATCTACAATTTAGAATCCCCATTGGCCAAGGAGTCTGCACACAACTTTTCATCTCTCTAGACCTTTTGGAACTGGAGAAGAAGATGAAAATAGGTTTTTAAACATGTGACCCCTGTGACCCCATTTGGGGTCATGGGGTCACAAAATCTACAATTTAGAATCCCATTGGCCAAGAAGTCTGCACACAACTTTCCAGCTCTCTAGACCTTTTGGAACTGGAGAAGAAGATGAAAATAGGTTTTTAAGGATGTGACCCCTGTGACCCCATTTGGGGTCACAGGGTCACACAATCTACAATTTAGAAACCCCATTGGCCAAGGAGTCTGCATATAAAATTTCAGCTCTGTGGAGTTATTGGTTCTTGAGAAGAAGTCGAAAAAGCGAAAAGTTTACGGACGGATGGACGGACGGATGGACGGATGCCAGACGCCATGCCATGCCATAAGCCCATCGGGCCGCTTTCAGGCCTGATGAGCTAAAAATCAAGTAAGCACTGGGGATGCCTTCCTTACGCGCTCCATATATTGTGAACCATTTGACGTTTTCCAATAATTTTTATATCATTGTAAAGAGGAATAAATTGTCTTCAAGTAAATATAAGTTCGCATATATGCGCGCACAGGATTTACAATTTTATAAAGCTGGAAATAAAGACAAACTTTACACCGCGCAACATGTACTGTGTTCGCCGGGGGGATAAGTGTATGCTGTGCTCATTAGTACTCATTAGTTCCACACGTGCACGGCTCTGGTACCCTTGGGGAGGTAACAGTATTGTAATAAGCCAAGTCCCGGGGGGACCAAGCGGTGCCAGTAACTTGGTGTGCGTCGGGACGCATTCACTTGGTACTGTCGGGGTAGCGTCACTCTCCTTTCGTTGGTTATATTTTCTGAACCATAGGTTGTATTCTAATATTTTTTATGTCATTGTAAAGAGGAATAAATTGTCTACAAGAACATATAAAATTCCAATATGCGTGCTCAGGAGTTTTGATTTCATAAAGCTGGAAATAAAGACAAACTTTAGATGACAATAGAATCATAACCAAAGGTTGCATTCTAAACTTTTTATATCATTGTAAAGACAAACATTTGGTCTTCAAGTCCACATATAAATTAAACATCTGGTCTTCAAGTCCATATATAAATTAAACATCTGGTCTTCAAGTCCATATATAAATTAAACATCTGGTCTTCAAGTCCATATAAAAGTTAAACATCTGGTCTTCAAGTCCATATATAAATTAAACATCTGGTCTTCAAGTCCATATATAAATTAAACATCTGGTCTTCAAGTCCATATATAAATTAAACATCTGGTCTTCAAGTTCATATATAAATTAAACATCTGGTCTTCAAGTCCATATATAAATTAAACATCTGGTCTTCAAATCCATATATAAATTGGATTAGCGCTCTCTGAATTTATGATGTTAAAAGGCCCGAATTAAAGACAATCTTTAGAAAATAATAGAAGAAAAAAAATCATAGAAACTTCATTCAAAGTCGCGGGTATGAATTAACCATTTGTGTACGGGTACCGCGACTTGAATTTGTATTGAACGCCCTTATATAGTCCGTTTTTGCGATGTAGATGCGATATATTTTGTAAAAACGGTACTGGAATCACCGCCCTAAATATTTCACCAGCAGAGCTAATTAGTGCCTAAGCGAGCTGCGAGCTGGAGGGTCTGTAAATTCCACCTAGTGGACTAAAATGTGTAAAATAGAAATACGCAACTAAAGGGTTAGCAGAGGTATTGAGTCAGTGTGTGTAGTACATACCCTGGAGCTTGTCTGCAGGGAGGGTCACATGAGCAAGGGGATGCGCAGGTGAGAGCCAGCTCACCTGATCAGTTACCAGGTTCCAGTAATAGTAACGGCACCTGTAATCAATCAGCCAGCCAATGAGAGAAAGTTTTACATTTTCTGAGTCTGTGAACAATGATAATTGAGAAATATAGTATAATTGTTGACTTATCGCTACTGATGAAGATAAGAAAGTTTGCTAATCAATCTCTACAAACAGCCAACATTGAGCATGGGAGATCAATTATTTGACATTTAAAGAAACTCTCACGTTTCAGTATCAGCTACTTCCTGCCATCCTTCAGGAAGAGGATATTTCCGCAAATGACGGTCACGCTTTTTCAACATCGTTGATTGAGCTTTGAATTCCTTCAATCCATACCTGTTCCTGCAAAGACAAATATTTTGAAATAATAAATAGAGCCTTTGGCTCTGCAGTTGAAGAATTAAAGGCATTGTAGCACGATTTTCTTATTGAAATAAAGTGCTCTCACAAAGATATAACAAGTAGTTGTCACTAAGGTGACATGATCCCCCGCTGCAAATTGATACTTCAAAATTGAAAAATAATGTCAAGATCAACAAAATCGACTGTAGATGTAGATGCTGTAGCAGGCCAGATGAGCTAAAAAGTGCAAAAATCATCTTGCGGTGGTAGCTGTATTTTCATTTTTGTAATTGCGATTTTTATATGGGAATAAAGGCCGATCTTTCCTCTTTATTTTGGTATAAAAAAATTTGTTCATATGATATGAAGTGCGAAAAGTAAGGCGGGTTACCGCTATATGTTCCCGTAATTGGGACAGAGTGGCTAGATGCGAGGCAGATAAGCCTGTACGGGCGAGTAACCACGAGGCAATGCAAACACTTAGGTGATAATTAGCCCCCACAGAGATAAGGCCTCATTGATCAAAGATTCGTTTTCGTAGCGAATTGCGAGGCATTAATACAGAGCTTCTCATGGAGTGACTCCCGGAGACAAATCGACTCGCATCTTGCGGAGGGACCCAGCCAAAATTTTATTCCAAATTCTGTGTCCGCGATCCGGTAAGGGGCACATCGGAATAGTCTATGGCCATCCCGGATCATGCCGGGACTCGCAAGTTAAGGGTTAATTTAAAGGAAAATGTATTGGCTATGACTTGGTATATGATATTAAAGGATAATATGATGACAACATGCTGAAATTCAAACAGACATGAGGTATTGACCTTGTTACATCTCGTTACTTTTTTGTAATATAAGGGGCTGGATCGTCAACTTCATGTGATTTATGTCCGTGATTTTTTCTCTCCCCGGACCCCCCCCCCCCCTATTCCAATGCTTATGAAATATGGTCAAGGTCACCAAAACGACTGTAGTCTGCATCATTCTCCAATGTAGAATGGCACCAAATTTGAAGACTTTGGGTGCTTTGGTTCATGAGATATTGCGTTAACAAGAGTTTCGAAAAGTGTTTGAAGTGTTGTGGTGACCTTGAAAATAAGGTCAAGGTCACCAAAATCGACTTATGTCTGCGTCATCCCCTAATGTAGTCTGGCACCAAATTTGAAGACTTTTGGTCCATCCGGTCATGATGTATCGCGTTGATTGTGGGGCGTTGATGTTTCTTACCAATCATCAGCCTTGCCAAGCTGTTAACAAGAGGTCGAAAAGGGGTCAAAATGTTGCGGTGACCTTGAAAATAGGGTCAAAGTCAACATAATCGAATGGTGTCTGCGTCTTCCCCTAATTGAGGCTGACAACAAATTTGAAGACTTTGGATGCAACTCTTCATTAGATATCGTGTTAACAAGAAATGTGACTTATGTACAGACGCTGCCGTTCCGCGTTGTGACGGGGGGACAATTAATACTTTCAACTGTTGTTACCGAAAAATTAGAACCATGGGCTCTGTAGCTCATCAGGGATCTATTCAAGGATCATCAAGGATATTGTTTAATGTTGATCATGAAGATTGAAATAGATTATTCTCAATTATAATGCACAAACCCTAGCCCTGAAAAATCTCAATGTAGAAATTGTCAGTGCATAACAAAAAGTTTTAAATGATTCCCCAACTTTCACGCCTTCGTTTAAATAATGCTGGATACTTCTTCTCTTCTAAGTCGAGCGCTACTCTATTTGAGCTTATTTGGGGTCATGGGGTCTCCAAATCTACAACTTAGAATCCACAATGGCCATGGAGTCTGTACACAACATTTCAGATTTCTAGACCTTTTGATACAGGAGAAGAAGATGAAAATAGGATTTTAAGGTCGTGACCCCTGTGACCAATATTTGGGTTATAGATTCACCAAATCTTCAATTTAGAATTCCCTTCGCCAAGGGGTCTGCACAAAAAATTTCAGCTTTCTAGAGCTTAATGTACTGGAGAAGAAAATTATAATAATTTTTTAGGTCATGACAACTCAGGCCCTGTGACCCACATTTGGGGTCACAGGGTCACCAAATCTACAATTTAGAATTCTCATTGGCCAAGGAGTTTGTACACAGCTTTCTAGAGTCACTGGTTCTGGAGAGAAAGTCGAAAAAGTAAAGAGTTTACGGATGGACGGACGTCATGCCATGAACCCTTTCAGACCAGATGAGCTAAATGGGCCACATGATTTACCGTATTATCTTGGGTATAAGACCATACTCGAGCCTAAGACCAATCCTACTTTTCAAAGCCTTGTCCTGGTTGGGGTTATTCTCAGGTTATAGCCGAACCCCCAATTTGCCAGATGTTCCATGGTCATACATTACATATATATAATATTATTTTAAGTTCTGTCTGACGGTCTCCGGTATGAATTTTCATCTGAGTTTTCCTGTTTCCTGTTTTCCTGGTCTTATACCCGAGAGAATATGGTAACTGTTTTAGAGAATCTAAGAGACAACTTTCACATATGGTACTTCAATCTAAGATAAATTAGCGGTCTCATTTTATTCAGTTTTCTTTCATGATTTTCATTTTGAATGTTTAAAAATCATTATGACCTAATATGAAAAAAAACAACACAACAGATGAGCAAAAGATAAAAGTTGCTGTTTGCTATGTCAGTTGACATACTTGCAGTAGAGTGTGCACTGGTGGTATGGGTTGGTTTTGTTTGGGCAGTGGATTGAGGGATGGAGCAAAGGCTCCGAGCTGATGGGTAGAACCCCAGGGACAGTGTAGTCTTCACCCCCCTTCACTCTCACATCTCCATCCTCATCAACTTCAGTCTTCCCAGGCTCATCATAATCTTCAGCAAACACCTCTTCCACCTCCTCTGAAAGAACAATCAAATATTTGCATAAGTTGTACATGAGTGGATGAACAAACCATTTTTTCTTTTTTTCTATACTGTGTGAACTCATTACAAACATTTTTTTCTTTCAAAAGACATTACAAATTTACACTTAGCAATATGTGTGCTGTGTATCACAATATATCGCAATATGAATTTTGCCACAATATCCAGCCTTACTGGTTCGTAGGAGTAAATGTCGGTAATATAGTAGAGTTTCCAATGGTGTATTCGAAGGAGAGCTTTGATCGGATTATGTTGAATAATCGACAGGTTATATTTTGTATTAATAAATAATCTGGTAGGTATTATTTCACAAACACAGAACGATTGGTTGTTCCATAAAGCGAGACGACATTTCAGATTTAGATTCATTTATTATCCTTACCTTGCAGATAATTGGTTCAATAAAAGAACGGTTTTGGTACATGTGATATTAGCAACATACCATATGAAATATGTGTCTGACTAATCAGGACAGATGTAACGATTAGCAAATGGGGTCTTCGCATTTAGGCGACTTTCTGAAAATTGAAGAGGATCAGTGATCTGTCTTTGATGTTGGGTGTTGTTTCAGGAGGGGATTAAAATGCTGGTAATTGTGAAAAGCTGAATTGTTGGAAATACCAATACAGAAAATGAACCAAAAAATATATTTAACTATCTGTTCTGTTTCTTATGCAATAGTGTCTTTTCTGGAAATATATCGTAGGAAATACTTTAGAGGAAAATGAACGACGAATAGATTTTAACTTTATAAATACTGTAATGTAACTGTAATCTGTAATGTGTAATCTAGCAAATGCTGGTGAAGAGAAAAAAGAAAAGTCGGCGATAAAGTAATTTATAAGCAAATCATCTCACCACACACCAAAATGTATGCCTTGTCCTGATCAAGTTATTCACGCTTCAGATGACGTATTTGAAGAGTAAGTTTTTATATATTTTATTGATATTGATATAGTTACTGATAATAGAACACCATGAGACAAAATTAATATAACTTTTTTCAACTTGCAATTAATTGACAGGTTGTTGATACAATCTTTCGGAGTTATACATTACTTATTAGGGGTGACTATTGACCCAAAGAGACCATTGCGATATCCTCTTGAATTTCGTTTCCACAAAAAATACCCTGATAAAACCCTCCTTTTAACACATTGAATTTACGGTTTCCAGTGTTTTATTCAGGAACCCAGTATTCCTTTAAAAGGAGGGTTCTTTCAGGGTATTTTTTGTTGAAACGAAATTCGAGAGGATATCCCTGTTTACACACATATATGTTATTAATACAAGATTAAAATACAGTCAAATTGAAAGATACTAATGAAAGTAATATTTTGGTGACTTTATATTTCACAAATTGATAAAGGCAAAAGCACACTTGTTGAAAAATAAAAAAGATGAGAACTGAAGCCATTCATCGGCGCTGCGAGAGGGGAAAAGTTCACTACGGTCACATTATAAATCACTCACTTCTGACAGTGGTAAATGGTTGACGTTTCAATGGAAAATGTGAAATATATAACACATTTGAACTGTACTTATCTATTAAAAATTAAAACACGAATTACGTTAGACATGACACGTACGGGCACCTGCATGCGTATTTGATGTGCACTTTGCTTAATATTGAAGGACACATTAGAACAACTGTAATCAAACACAGATTTAGATCAACATTTACACACACAAAATACATCATTAACAATTTTAATTGGTTTTACCATTTCCTGGTCTTGTAGCAGTGTTACATATCTCGATATCCCGATATAACAATCTGACTTACTTTACTTACGAAAGGAAATAACAACTTCATGTCATTTTAAAAAATAAAGTATTTAAAAGAGTAATTAAGCGATGTTTATTGATAAGGGTGGTGATATTTGCTCTGTAAGAGTTTTTTAATTTATAATTACGGCTAAATATGTACAGAACAAAGCCCCAAGTCACTTTGGCGGCCTGCCAAATCGGCAAAAATTATGCTGCCACGCTTATGAGATGACCCCACCTGTCAATCAAGCGGGAAGTTAAAAATACCATGTCACATGTGACATGATGCAAGTCATATGACCTAACAGGAAGTTTATGCTCTGCAGACGAAATAAGTTCCAACTGTCAACAAATGTCTTGTTAGCAAGTTTGGTAGCTTTAAAACATGACTTTAAACGGTGACAATGGAAATTTGTGTTTATCTTCATGGCATAATCTTTATTGAATTAACGTCCAAATTGCAGGTTCATTCACTAAATAAATATTGTTACCGATAACTTTGTCATTTGTCACAAACATTTTGCTTTGTTGTTATTTTCGCACTCGCGTCTTGACAAAATTATAGCTCTGTGTTTTAGGGGCTCGAAAAGACGTGACGCTCGAAAACAGGTAACGTGGGGATATATCTTATTTTTTAGAAAGTGTAAAATTGGGTTAAATATAGCGTGTTTTCATTTCACGTAATGCCAAGAATCTAATATGGCGGATGCTGCCGATAGATCGGGGATAGAACTTTCCCTTTAAGACATGTGTATTGATAAGGGTGGTGAAATATGTTCTGTAAGAGCTTTTCCGTTTACAATTATGACTAAACATGTATGGAACCAAAGACGTAATTCGGATATTTTCTTTGCAATATACACGGTTGAAGGTTATATTACAAATCCAGAGGCAACATAAATGTTAACCAAGCTTAGATAAGAAATTCTAGCAAAAACTGGCTGTCATGTTTCAATGGTTACGGGTCAGTTCGCCCCAAAACCAGTTCGGCCTAGGGTCGTTTCGGCCAGGTCGGTTCGGCCCAGATATAAATGAAATACGTTTTATATATTATAGTATAACATATTGAGATGTTTTAATACAGAAATTACGGATAACGGTGTTGTTACTGTTAAACCATGCAATTAGGTGTTGCTTGCGCTTCATTTAAAAATCGCTTGCATGCTAGAAGATGTAATTTCTCTATACAATCATGACGTTGGAACCCCCAAATTTCAGATCCATAAAGCATAATAGGTTGGATTTGTGAATCAAACAATTTGAAAAATATTTTAGGGGTTAAAATGCCAAAGTTCTGAGAAACTGACATATGATAACACTAATAAGGGCTTTCTTGGCACGTGCTGTCAGGTTTATCACACTCTTTTTGAAGTTTATAGTGAAGAAAAACATAAATCAGAGATATGTATAGTGATTAACAGTGGATAACTGTTTGCCATTTAAAAACCACTTTTTCCTTAGAGGTGACTGGACCACCTTTTCTAAATATAAGAATGTTCGTTTTTTCAAAATTAACAGATAACTTCTAGTCATGTGTGTAGCGCTCTAAAACATTGAGCTGGTTTTGTAGACCGACTATAGTATCTGAAACTAGGATGACATCATCAGAAAAGAGTAGGATAAAAATTTCAATCACAGCTGGGAACAATTGGAGATATCATAATAAAGTTCGTTTATAAAGAAGGAAAACAAAATTGGACTTAAAATACATCCTTGTCGAACTCCAACAGGACAGTCAAAGAAATCGGTGACATCGTCACCACATCGAACACATGATTTAATATTTGAGTACATAGATTTTAAAATAGAATACATTTTCCCTTGTAAACCAGTTTGTCGTAAACATTGCCATAGTTTGCCGCGATCAACAGAATCAAAAGCTTTTTTAAAATCCACAAATGCTACATAAAGTTTATGTTTATTACGAGATAAACATTTTTGTATAATTGCATATATATAGTGTAAAGATATGGTCAGCAGTTGAATAATTTTTTCGAAAACCTGCTTGACATTCAGGAATTAAGTTTTATTTGTTTATAAAATAAATATGTTTTAATTTATCATCTTGTTCTATTTTTATTCTTATCCAATGCCAATGGTCTTCTTCACTTTCTGAAAAGAATAATTAATTGTATTACGTTACATGTATTACAAGTTCACCAATTACAAATAATGAAAACATTTACCACTGTGGTGTTCCCTATTTTTCGCGGTAGTCACGGCTCAATATTTAACGTATATGGAAGATAATAATTTGATATGAGTAATTTATAATTTCTTTTTATACATGAACAACTACACATATAATATCAAAGCATATTTGTTTATCATATATTAATTGGGGCGAACCGACCTGGGCCGAACCGGTACTGGGCCGAAACGACACTGGGCCGAACTGGTTTTGGGGCGAACTGACGGGATGCGGTGATTTCGTAGGCCAGACAAGTTCGTAGGAGCCGAGAATTCGTAGGACTCGTGAATTCGTAGGAGGTGAATTCGTAGGAGGATTAAAATATATATCATAAAGTGATATTTAAACTTGTAAATATTCGTTTGACTGTTATTATTTATTACTTTAGTACTTATAACATGTTATAACATATTTTGGATACCATGTCATGTTGATAGATTGCAGTACGAGACTCACAATGTCTCGAATCTTATATACCTTGTGTGTGTTTGTATACGAAACTGAGTCAAAGTTTGAGCCCAAGTAATTAGCCTACTCACCAAACTTGTAAAGTACGTTATTTGTTTGTTAAAAAAACATGGTGTGAGATGTTTTGATTGCTAAATACTCTGTCGGTGTTAAGTTGTATCAATAAAGGAATATAAATTAGGAAGTATGTACATGAACAACGTTAACAAAACAAGGGTTATATGATTGCAAGGGTTAGATGAGAATTCCGCAACTCTTGCGGAAATCCGCACTTTTGCCGCAAAATTTGTCGCTCAGAAATGCCGCAAAATTGTGTAAATGTGTAATGTAAACCATAATATAATCATACTTACCTGATTCTTTTATTTAGTTATAAAAAAAACTCGACCAAAGTAAATAATAACAACACTGAACACACGATTTTTTTATTGAACACAAAACGCAACACAGCGGACAAGTAAACACGTGTTATTGTCAAAATATCATTTAATAAGTTATTAATAATTTAATTGTAATAATATCGTACCATAAAGTCAGTCTATAAACATTTATTCCCTTAAACTACGAACTCCTACGAATTCACCGGCCGATCCTCCTTCGAATCCACTGAAATATACTCCTACGAACCGGTCTGGCCTACGAATTCACCTACACCCGAACTGACCCGGAACCGTTTCAATAGGCGCCGTTTGTCTTAGGGGATCGAAAACACCGTACGCAAGGTTATAATAAGAGACACCTTGATACCAGAACAGAACAGCTATTGCAACAATGAGAGACTGAGAAAGTTCATAATATTCAGACCTGGTTGTTTGGGTTCAAGCTTTTTCACTTCCTTGACGATTCCTCTTTTTGCTAATCTAGCAGCTAATGCAGCTGGTAGGGGCATAATGGCAAAAATGTACTAAACATATATTTATATGATGAACCTTTACTTCTCCGAAGTAATATCTAAGGGGGACAACTCTAAATTATTATTACTTCCTCCTTGCATACCGCTACAGTAGAAAACATCGGTGTGTAGTTTCACTATTTTGCGGCCTCAGTCGTACATCGATAATATTGAAGCCAACCTCATCCCCGTGACTGATCAACTATCATCCCTGAATTCACGGACCTGTCTTGGTCAGGATTCCTGTCTATCAAAAGTTACCTCTTTCCAGAAGTTATAACATGCAATTTATGTAATGAAAATGAGGGTTCTATCGGGGTATTTTTTGTGGAAACGAAATTCGAGAGCATTTTCCTGTTTACACATTTACATGCTTAAAAGTTAAAACACAGTCAAATTGAAAGATACTAATGAAGGTAATATTTTGATGGCTTTTATATTTCACAAATTGGTAAGGGAAGCGCACACTTGTTGAAAAATAAAAACGATGAGAACTGAAGCCATTCATCGGCGGGATGCGGAAAACTCATACCCAAAACGAACTCGTCTCAACCGGAAATTCGTACCAACGGATAACTCGTACCCCAAGAAATCGGATGGCGCACTTTCAAATCATAATTATCATAAGTAGGCTATACAGAAAGTATTTTTTTACGAGTTTCGCCAGGACATTCTCCTTGATTGATAATAAATAATATAATATTTTTATTTACATTATCAATACATCTAATACCAAAAATAAAAAATGGGTACGAGTTCTCCTGCAGATTTGGGTACGAGTTTTCCGATTTTTGTGGGTACGAGTTCGTTATGGGTAGGCCTACGAGTTTTCTTACAGCCTCATCGGCGCTGTCAGTGGGGAAATCTGCAGCATATCCCCAGAGCTCTTTCTCTTTCTTAACTTGTCAATCTCGGCATGATTTCGTACATATGTGCCATATCATGCAAAGTAGGCACCTTTTATACCCTGTAGAAGCATCCAGTTCATGCAAATACTGCTTGAATGTTGCTACATTTTAGTGATAATGCGTTTGGATGATAAACAAAAAAATGAAAAGTTTGAATTTTCAAGCAAAAATGTTCACAAAAATAATCGTCTGTGTTCTTAAATACTATTAAGTCATTTGTCAACACAGTAAACTCGTTTTCACTAAGGTAAATTACGATAAAAGATCTTTAATGACCAGAAAAATATATTTCATAAGTTTCACACTTAAACTTACTCAATAACAGTATTTTTCATCGTTTAGGGGTTATGATGTAAAGCATACAACCTTTTTGTCTAGTCAAAAAAGTAAAAGTTTACTTTCAACTTCTTCTGGACATCTAAATCACATTTATTGGTTACTACCCGCCTGGTCGAAAACCGGACAATTTTAAACTTCTTAAGCATCCTGCATTTTGCCACAATATGAATCCATCAGGAATTTTAAACGTGTTATTAGCATAAAGCTACGTTATTCAGCTTTCTTTTGAACCATTCATTTCTCAAATATCTTTGATACTTACAAGGTTATTAAAAAAAGAAGTGGGGTAACGTTTCTTTTGGCGTTCAGTGTAGGTGGCACCCATCCCTACAAGTCGATATAAGACAGACGGGAATAGCACGCGGTTTAAAGATAACAGACATAAGTAGATATTTGTCGTATTTGATCTAAAAACCAAAATACGATCGTAAACATAAAACTTTTTCTGATTTCAAGGAAAACTGACTTTGCCATGGTAAATGTAACAAAGCAAGTATCGTTCATGCAATACAGTGTCAATGTGCCATATATACACATGTGCGTTCTCATTACTTTGTCTTTGTTTTGAACAGTGCTATCATTGGGGCAAAGTGGGTCCAGCCAGCCCACTATACCCTACTCAGTTTTATACATTTAAAGGGATATTGCTTTGATATCAGAATGTTAATATATATCCTCAGCATTACCCTGTGGTAACATACCAAAATAGTAGATGGGCCTTTATATGTGGCTCAAACCACTGACCCAATGTCAAGGTAGATACACCACTCCTTATGTTTTACTTTCATTACACTATTGGGGGCGTTCTGTTAAGGTGAAACAAAGGTATATCATCAGGAACTTGCCATAATATTCTTATAAGTAAATGGCAGGTTGATTAGAATGTTATAAATTTACCGAAATTGCAAGTTGAGGAAACATTTTATTTGTAAAAGTTGTAAGCTTTCTTTATATCTTTCTTAAAAAAGTTCTCTTTGGTTTCTGTCACTACAGTATTCCCCCCCCCCCCCCCCCCCCCCTCCCCCCCCCCCCCCCTAAAGTCAGGATATCTTTGGCAAATCTTCCTTAGAAGACATATGCTGTTCATATTAATTGATTGAGTATTTCAGATGTAATGTAATTGCCTATGGCACAACCATTTTCGCTGATTTTTTTGCTTTGGTTCATTCTCGATATATATTCGTAATATCTTTTTTTCAAATTGTAATTGTGTTTAATTTGAGAAAATCAGTGAGGTACGAAGTCACAAAAGCAAGTGGGGTAAATAGAGCACACTGAATTCATTTTGCCCCAATACATGGGGTAAATCGGGACAACATTTTATAAACAATAATTAGTATTTTTCTTAATTTAGAGTTGTTCTTTCAAGTAACGCTTATGGTTAATGAAAGACACATCCTTAAAAATGTGGATAAAGTATAGACAACGTTTGACACTCTTCTCAAACTGGATAAACATGACATAATTCGTTAAAGATCTGATGAAATGCATTTTTCTCAAGAATGACAGATGATTACCTCTACGTATATTGTATATCGGAATCAATTGAGCATAAAATCGAGACAATTTACACTTGCAATTGATAATTAAGATGATTTTAATTCACCCATTTTAACAATACCGCAATTAGTTGTGCTATTCATTTTGAAAATGCTCACTGAGGCGTGACTGTGATAAGCGACAGACGAGGCCGGCTTGTCAGCTACTCCGCCGAGTCTCGTTAATTAATTAATGATGATTATCACTGCCGCTAAATGAATTTATGAGGTGTATTACATCGCCAAAAAGACATGTTTATGTAATAATTGTGTAAATGTCATCTGCGGAATTACCTAGTTGGATATCTAAACATTCGATATATTAATTTAAATTTAAATTTAAGTTGGTCTATTGAAGAGTTCTTTGTGAAATTAACAATCAAAATGTTGCGAAATTACGTTCAATTATGACTATCACCGAAAATCAGATTCCTCCACATACGTCACAGAAGTCACCCCTTCACGGGCCACACCTCCGCAGACTTTCATTCTGGTCGCCGGGGCTAAATTAGGCGGTTTTTTAAAAAGCCGTATATAAGTAATTTATGGACCGATTTCAGAAATTTAAAATCGAGCAATTGTCAAATTGACATCCCATTTTAATTAATCCGATTTGGACCATATGTCATTGCATCTATCCTTTAAGGTGCCCACGCTGCCCCGACCTCCCCTACAATAGACGACAGCACCCTTGCACTTCCCGGATTTGGCGGGTAGATGATCCGGGCAAGGCTATCGGTGGTGGTGTGTGTATTTATGTAAATGGGCAGTGGTGCAATAACTATGTGATCAGAGACCGAGTATGTACCCCTGATGTAGAACTACTCTCGATATCCCTGAGACCTTCGTATCTACCCTGGGAATTCGGACACATATTTGTCGTTCTCATGTACATTCCACCAAGCGCCATTATAACCACGCTGCTTCAGTTGTGCAAACTCATACTCAGAAACTCGAGTCTATCACGCCCGACGCCCCGAAGTTTGTGCTTGGCGATTTCAACAGTTCAACGTTAAAATCTGTTTTACCAAATTATGAGCAGTATGCCAAGTGTGCCATTCGGAAAGAAAAGACAATTGATCTTTGTTACGGTAACATCAAACAGGCGTATAAAGCGATTGCAAAACCTCTGCTTGGAATTTCAGATCACAACTCTGTAAATTTGATGCCATCTTACAGACAGGTACTGAAGACACAAAAAGAGCAATCTAAAAGTGTGAAGTCATGGGATCCCGAGTCCATACAGCGACTTCAAGGCTGCTTTGATTGCACAGACTGGGACATGTTAAAATAATGAATAATAATATTAATGGATAGTTTTTATATAGCGAACAAATCTCCACGTTGTGGACTCGGGGCGCTTCTAAACATTATTACCCTGGTCTAACCTAAGCTGCCGCAAAGCGCTTAAAGGCCACCTCCTCCACATCTTACACCAGGTACCCACTTTCTGCTGGGTGAACAGAGGCACGCGTTGAATAAAGTCACTTACCCAGGGTGACACCATAAGTCTTTCTCAGTGTGAGGCACTCTCAGTGAATTCAGCAATGAAGCGGGTAACCCACCCATGCGGCAAGCCGCGCCCATTGTTGCTGAACTTCACTGATAGCGGTCGACTGAGCTATGCACAGGACCACGTGCCACCACAAATCCGAAGATCCGTGTGTTATAACAGATACTATCACCAGCTACATCAACTTGTGTGTGGACCGTATCATCTTGGAAAAGGTCATCAAGGTTTTCCCCAACAACAAGCCTTGGGTAACGAAAGAACCGAAACTGCTATTTAACGAAAAGATGCGATTATATTTTGTGCTAAAGACAAATTGATTATGCAATATATACAAAAATAAATGAATATTCAGATTAGAATTACAAAGAGAAAGTAGAATCCCGATTCAGAGCGAACAACACCAATCATGGCAAGGTGTGAAGAAAATGATCGGCTGTTCCAAGAAATGTTCTCCCATCAACACAACATACGACCAGGGATATGCTGAAGATTTGAACAACTTCTACGCAAGATTTGATGCGCGTGACTTCAGCAGTGAACGGGAAGCTACTGTGCTTGATAAAATATACAAAAAGATGCGGACAACATCGTTATTTCACCAGAAACTGTTAAGCTTCAGTTTTCAAAACTCAATATAAGAAAAGCGCCGGGACCAGATGGTTTAGGCGGCATCGTCCTGAAACGGTGTTGTGACCAATTGTGTGCTGTATTCTGTCGACTGTATCAATTCTCCATCGGTGGTCATGTGATCCCAGAAATGTGGAAAACATCAAAGATTGTACCAGTACCTAAAAAGATTAATTCTACTGAAATAAATGATTTTCGACCAGTCGCTCTTACAGCTATGAAATGTTTTGAACGCATCATTCTAAGCTCATTATTGTGTGACGTTAGTCATTTACTTGATCCGTATCAGTTTGCATATAGAGCAAGAAGGGGTGTTGAAGATGCAAAACTATGCATCTTAAACAGCGTGTATAAGCAGAGAGAGATAAATATTTTATTTGCGTGTCACGCATAAAACTCATCAAATTTGTACAGTTATAAAATACAGTGTATGAGTAAATGTCCAGCCACATTGGCTTATGATACACGTAAAACACAGGTTTAAGACAGCTTTGCATAAATAATATGTAAAACATGATATTTACATAAAGGTTATTAAAAGTAAATATTGTTAGGAGTAAATTGTATCATAAGTAAAATGACCTCTTTGTGCATTTGTAAAGAGTAAAAGCTAAAAGTGGTTGTAAAAAACTTGCAATCAATAAGAAAATGTGTTTCGTCTACCACTGTGCGACTTGTATCTTCACAGAACTGACATACTCTATCACTCAGCGGGGTAGGAGGCTTGGAGTATCTTCCTGTCTCAATTGCTAAGGGGTGAGGGGTGAGGGGTGATAAAATGCGATATTTTACTGTTTGGACATAACAGCTAATTGTCGGAGCATTATTGAACGTTCTGTAAGTCCTGAGCCTGTTTCCATTTGGGTTTGCTGTGGTCGTTCCAAAGTTCACGTGTCCAGTCGTTGAATTCGCATTGAGTAAAAACTTCTGTAAACTCACTATTTTTCCTCTTATTTGAAATATCTCTTCCAAGTATATCTATAGCATCGAGATTTTCTAGCAACTTTAACACTCTCTTTTTCCAAGATTTTGGTTGTGTTTTTCCCCCACTCGTCTTTTATGGTTTAAACATATTTTATTTTCAAGGAAAAGGATTGGGAACAAGTAATCCAACTTAAAATACCCTCTCCTTATCATGTACAAGACTGATTTACATATATACAAGCATGACGACAGAAAGTGAACAAGAACAGAGTAAGAATATATAAAGAGAAACAGAATGACATAATAATGCTAAACAAATCGTTTTGTTTCACTAATATAAGTATGTATTGAAATGAATAATTGTCTATTTTGACATTCTGATAGGTCTGCACTTCCCTCAAGCAAAAGTTTTAGATCGATTGGAATACATGCTTGGACTACAATGCGCTGTAATGACGACATCAGTTGATTTCTTTGTTCATTATACAATGTACATTTAAATGAATAGTGATAAGCGTTTTCTACATTGTAACCGCAAATACAGTTAGCATTTGTTTTAATTCCAACTTTATAAAATCATAATTCAATGAGCTAACAGTATACCGTAACTTGGTATGAATAATATTTAGTTTTCTCTTGTCACATGAATAATAATATGGTGCAAAAGTGTCACGATGAGTAATACATGATTTAAAATTTGAAACTGATTTGGACTGACGGTGCGCGGTTGGTAGACCATTCCAAGAATTTATTGTTGATGGAAAGAACGAATCTTGTGAAAGTTTAAGTCTTGAGTAGGGAGTAGATATATTATGTTAGTTACGCAAGTTGTAATTATATTTAGAACTGACATTCTGAGGAAGCAGATCAGCAAGGTAATGAGGAGACAATCCATTTTGAATTTTATACATCAAGTTCAACTTTCTTTTTCTCCTACGTTCTTGTAATGTTTCCCAACCAGTTTCAAAATACAAATGTTTTTGTGATGTATATTTTGGTAATCCAGTAACTATTCTTGCTGCTTGTAGTTGAATCTGCTCTAACTTGTTTATTGATTCAAGAGAACACCCGTCCCAGACTTCGCATGCGTATTCAAGGTGAGGTCTTATAAACATTACATAAATTTTACCTAGAGTCTCTTTGCCAAATACATATTTCATATGTCTCAATGAACATACCATTTTAGAGACAAGTTTTATAATACCATCAATATGTTCAATCCACTTTCCATTATTCGCAAGCGTTACTCCTAAATGTTTATGTGTCTCCACAATTCGTATTTCTACCCCATCGAAGTAAAGTTGCGGTTTGTAAGTATATTTTTTTGAAGAAAACAAGATAGCTTCGGTCTTGTCAGGATTGTACTTGATTAGCCATGATTTACCCCACATATTTAATTTATACAAATTACTATTCAGGTTTCTTTCTATTACTTTATAATCTGCTGCAGAATATCCAAGGGAAGAGTCATCAGCGAAAAGCCTGGTTAAACAATCTAATTCATCTGCAATGTCATTGATATAAACAATGAATAAAAATGGGCCAAGCACAGAACCCTGGGGAGCACCAGCATTGAGTACGTAATTTCGGCTTGGAGGTAGTTCCATTAACAAACACGCTTTGACTACGACTACTTATGTAACTAGGTAACCAGCCCAGCAATTGACCTGTTACACCATAATTTTCAAGTTTCAACAATAAACCTTTGTGCCAAACTCGATCGAATGCTTTTGATACGTCACAAAATACCATACAATAATACTCTTTTTTGTCCAGTGATTCACAAATCTGATGGTATAATTCAATTAATTGGTGTACGGTAGAATGTCCAGGCTGGAATCCAGACTGATATTTATAGAGAAGGTTATTCTTATGGAAGTAATTGAATAAATGTTTAAAAACAACTCGTTCAAACAGTTTACCAACACAGCTGATAAGAGATATTGGTCTATAGTTTGAAGCTAATGTTGGATCCCCCTTTTTAAATAGAGGCATAGCATTTGCAACTTTCCACTCAGATGGATACACACATGATTGTAACGACATATTAAATAATAAGCATAGCACAGGACTTTTAGAGAACACAACCTTTTTCAAAAGTTGATGGCTTATTCTGTCAGGACCAGATGCTTTTTTTACATGTAAACATTTTATAATATCTTCAATTTCCTCTTTAGTTACTGTAAGAGTGTCGATTATAGCACTAGTTCTTTTTCTGAAATTTGGAAGACGCGTGTTTTGATCATCTAAGGTTGAAATCGATTGAAAATATTCATTCAATCGTTCTGCTTTTTCACTATCAGAAAAGCAAGCAGGATTTTCTTGATCATTTTTAGATTTAAGAGGAGGTATGCACTTACTCGAGCCAGATTGCTTTATTATGTAGCGTAACAGTTTCCAATACGAATTCTTACTTTCAACATACAAGTCAAGGAGAAAATTATCCACATTCGCATAAAAACTCTCTTTTGCATAGTACTTCATATTATTAACTTTCTGCCTTTGTCTCTTTTCCTGCACTCTCTTCTTAAATTTGAATCAAACCAGGGTTTGTCATTTGGTCTTATCGTGACTTTCTTTGTAGGAACACATGTTTTTATGAAACCATTTAATTTATCATAAAATATATCACAGGCTACAGTAACACCTCACAATTTGTAAATAATTCATCCCAGTCGGTTTCGTTGAGTGAGTGAGTGAGTGAGTTATTGTTTAACGCCGCTTCGGCAGTATTGCAGCCATTAGCGGCGAGATATTCGGTTTCGTTGATACGCTCATTCAACAATGTATAGTCACCTTGATTATAACATAATATATCTCTAGTATATGCCATCTGTGTATTCATAGAAGTGGCCAGTGTGAATGTAAGTGCCTTTATGGTCGCTTATTGAACTATTAACTCCGTAACACCACTATCAACATTATTCACATCTTCACTAATTATAATTGGATCTAAGAGAGTACTGGATTGATGTGTTACCCTTGTAGGCTTCTTTAATGATGTTTCTCAGATTCTTACTTAACATAATATCTTTGAGGTGTTTACCTCTACAAGATAGAAGATCAGCATTGAAATCACCAAGTAGAATAATTCGACTAGAGATATCTAATGCATTTTCAATACTATTGTCCAGTCGCTCCCAAAATTCTAGCGCATTAGGTCGCTCCCAAAATACTAGCGCATTCAGGTCTATAAGCCAAACTTATGATAAGCGGTTTTGCAGGAAGGTGTATGTTAATCCAAATTGTTTCATCATATCTGTTCTCTAGGTCATAAATGGTAAGTTCTCTCTAATATACATGACGACACCCCCTCCAAATGAGTTTCTGTATTTACGAATTGGATCATGATAACCCGTCCATTTTATTGAATCATTATCTATGTTCTTATCTAAGTGTGTTTCAGTGAAACCAACGATATGGTTATCTGATAGATACTCGCTTAGATAATTCAGCTTATTTCTCACGCTTCTGGTATTAAGATGAAACAATGTTAAATGTTTATCATGAAACTCGTGCGACGGCGGGCCTGGATTGGACTCAATATCACCAGCAAGCCGGAGTAACAATAGGAGCATGATTGTTACGTTAGTGTTACCGAACTGGCTCTGTAATACACACATCCATTGTTGACATTGTATATTATCATATAAGGTTAATGAAGAAAAAGCAAGATTCAAATTGCTGAAATCACTTTTCTATTCTAATAACATTCCATTTATGAAAGAAAACAACAATATAGCTCTGAATGATTATAATTTATTTTGAAAAAGTGACTTTAACAAAATAAAACAAGTTTGCCATTTTTTGAGGCATTACTACAAGAAAACATCATTTTGCAGAAAAAAAGGTCCGTGACATGCACTTTTTCTTTTTAAATCTCGAATAATACATATTCAGCTTGCATCATGCCAATTTACAGCAAGTTTTCATTTATTTTGATTATTGTTGGTAACCTCTTTAAAACCTGATTTTCGACATCATTTTGGATGCTATTTCAGGATTAATTCTGATCGAACTGAGATATGAATGTTCTTTCTCAGGCTCTGGAACAAGTCAAACTTGTCGACTTTATTTCAATCCTATTTTATTTCCATTTTATCGTGACTTCCGTTGTCTTGTCTGCAAATATTGAAGCTCATACAGATCCCTTGCAATTACAACTATATGGTCCTCAGTACCCTAACACACGCACTCAAAAATTCCAAATTGTTGCCATTATGGACTAATCGTGGCCTAGTGTAAACGCAGCATATGCAGATTAAACATTTGTAATGATTATTATCCGAAATATTAAGAACAAAAGAACTAGGAATATGATACATGCTAACTTTCAACTTTCTCGCGAGTATAGGTCTCTGTCCCTTTCACAGCTGTCCTTTCTCTCAAAATGAATGATTTCTATATTTTTAAATTTCCGCCTTTAAAAATATGTTAACGGTGCTTATTCTATTCAGGTGCATGTTTCAGTTCAAACACATTTTCAAATGTTCATTTCTGATTTGATCCAGGTACAATTTGGTGTATTTTCTTGACATAAAATCGATTTTCACAGCCACACCTGTGTCAAGTGACATTTTTTGGCCTCAAAAGCAAGGTCACGTGACATTTTTGGCCTCAAAAGCAAGGTCACGTGACATCCCCGTCATCCGGAGAAGCTAATTGCCCCCCCCCCCCCCCCCCCCCACTCAACACAGACGGGGTATTCTGACCCAAGCTCTCAACAAAATAAATGTGGGCCCCCCACCCCAAAAACCGTTCCTACGCCTATGAGAAACATGATGGTACGACAGAGCAATGTGTGACATGGAAATCGGGATAGTTCACTACAAGAAAATACAGATATTTGTAACATGCAATCAATGTAGACCGGAAGTGCAGACCTAATGAGATTACATTCACTTAGGGTATACTTTGTCATAGATATATACAAGGGAAAAACAGTAGAGAATGATGATAAGACACACATTATACAGAAAATAGAAATAGTAGAGAGTAGTAACATAGTAGAGATAATGAAACTTGTGTGGATCTAATCTAATATATACACGAGGCTTGGCTATTAGGCATTATGTACATTGAGTTTGAAACTCTGACATTAATATGGATTTATATATATATATATATATATATATATATATATATATATATATATATATATATATATATATATATATATATATATATATATATATATATATATATATATATATGGATATACATACATGCACAGGATTGGTTAACTTACAGTGTTCTTTAAGAACATCCGTTTAGTTCCTTCTCACAAATCTGTTGAGGTCCTCCTTACACTGGATGTGTCTGATGGCTCCTTCTGGTTGTTCCAAGATGAAATATATGGACGATTCTGTCAGTTTCCATAGTATCGAGTCTCGTGAGGAGTCTGCAGACCTCTGTGCACTGAATTACTGTACAAGATGTCCAGCCCATATCTCCTCGTGTTGCTATGTTAGGGGCATTTTGTCCGGTACCCAGGAAATACTTGCAGGCTCTGTTCTGTACAATCTGTACCTCTCTGTACGTAGGCTATTAATTCCCCAGATTCCGGCTCCATAGAACAATACTGGCTCCACGAGACTTTTGTATAACTTGGTATATACTTCAAAGGACATTCCTCCAGCTCGATTAAACTTTGTGTAAAGTGAAGATAATGCTCTACTTGCAGATTTGCAAAGTTCTCTCACTGCTTTCCTCATATCAAGGTATTCGTTGATATAGGAAGTCGCCTTTTCGCGGATTTTCTCTCTGACGTCGATTGATTCGTTCCGAAATGTTAAAATTCTAAATTATTAATTACATGTCTTTTTCTAAAGGATTGTAAACTATAGCTATTCAAGTGTTGAAACATGTTGACATTGTTAACATCATTCAATGGAAAATGTTCAAAACTAACCAATTTCGGGACCCACCCCAGTTGAAAAACTACTGTCTGTCGAGAAAATGGTTGTTGACGACTGCCAACTTCCGGTTTAGCATGGACAGGGCCTACCCCCCTGTGTATTAGGGCGATGTCGTCTGCGTATATAAGCAGAGATAGTGTCACATTGCTGATCCACACCGCAGTCGAGTTTCTTGATCTCCTCTGCTAGGTCATTGAGATCTTGCATGGTATCGATATCATTGTCATACCCCTGTAGCCAAGCGGATCTCTATGGTCACTTCCGGTCTAATGACGGAGTAATGACGCCTGTGCGCCATGCAGTCGGGCTTACACTGTTTTCAAAACAGAAACTGATAATGCAGTGTAGTACTAGTAGTAGTAGCTGAATGCACGTTCGATTTCGCAGTACTTCACTTGGTATATTATCCGGGCCTGTCGATTTTCCCATTTCCATGTGGAATATTGCCTTTTCAACTTCTTCAGTCGAGATTGCCCCATTCAGTGAAGAAAAGTCCGCTGACACCGACTCGGCTGTGTCGCACTCTATTGCACAAGCTGTCGCACAGGTAGCAAATCGATTGCAAGTCGATCGCAAAGACTGTTGCGTTGGTCTCATCGCCACTCGCATGTGAAATCGCCAATTCTGTCGTACCAAAGTACGACCCTATTGAGACCGACTCATCGACCGACCGATCATATCAGTCTCAACTCTGTCTCAGCGTGCTCACTAAAAAAATGCAAATGTGGTCACATTTTGGTCGCAGTGGGATCATACACCCGGCCTGGTGGAACCACAAACACAAAATTGTTGAAAATTGATCGCGGAAATGTCTGGGACCGCAGCGACCGGCTTGATCGCAGCGATCGCGCACCGTCGCATATGGGTCGCGGTTCGCTGGACTTGGTTTTGGTATAAACAGTTAATTCCCTGTACATCACACAGTCATCAGCAACAAGTCTGATTTGTGATCTGACTCTAAGTGGAAGGTCATTGATATGAAGCAGGACGAGAAGCGCTCCCCACGCTATAATCTGCCGACCTATAACTTTTGGAATTGCGTTTTCGTTAATATCTTATTAATACCCCCATTCCACCGAGCGTACCCCACTGCGATCGATTTTGGTCTTTTGGAACGTAAACATTGATATCACTATACATACTTAATGACTTCCTCAAGCTGTTCAAACTGTTAACACAATATTGATGTAATTGATGTAATAAAAGGTTTATTTGAATTATGTTCTTCTTTTAATACAAGCAATTAACGAGATATTCAAAACACGTAAAAATCGGAATCAAATAAAAAGTAGTTCCGGCCGTGGTCTAACTGAAATTCACGTTGGTTATACCACGGCTCAAACAATAGCAGCTATGGTCTAAATATGACATATATGTATGATATTGTTTATCTTTGCGTATATGTATGTATGTATGTCTGCATTGAGGGCGGGATAGCGCAGTGGTTAGCGCGTTCGGCTTCGTATCAAGAGGTCCGTGGTTCGAATCCCGCCAGGACTTTGTCTGCAGTAGGAACTGTTCTACACGCAGTAGGGGAGACCGGGGCAAAGCGCGCCCCTTAACTTTACAAGGGATTTTTTTAAACTATACAATTTTCAGCTTTAGACCTTCGGAAGAACTTAGTTTTGGAGTATGAAATTGACACACTCTTTTACTTCTGGTCACCATCGTTTTCGACTTAGAAGGAAAAACGTTTTTTTTAAACATGGGCCACAGTTCATTATAAACTGTACAGAATACCATGTGTACTTTAAATCGATTGTTTTTTAGTTCTACCCCAGAAACAGAACCAACTTTTGGATGAACGGATTATAGGCCTATATGCCTAGAACAGAAAACAAAGTTTATATAAAAAAAACTACTGACGTGTAAAAGGAAACTTCAGATATTTTAAAAAGAGAAGAAAATGAAATATTGATGTCGTAGAAAGTAGAATGTGAATGCATTTGATAGACACATGTTTTGTAAAGCAGTACTCACAATTTCAACCTTCAGAGTATGATACTTTTATTTCTTCAGACTGTTCAAATACACATGGGGTGTTAAAATCGCTTTTTCAAGAAGTTTTTTTGCCACAATATTTGCTTTTAAGTTTAAAAAATTAAAAAGTAGAAATTTAAGTAATAAAAGGTGTCTTCAACATAAATAACTTCTTGGATTTCAATTTGTTGACCCATCATTACTGTAGGACGTCACAAAACAAGCCAAACATTTCTTTTTGACGCTTCTATCTCGTCTAATTAAGGAGATTCCACAAAAAAGTAACAAATTTAACATTTGTTGAAAACACATTTCCAAGTGCAAACGTTTAAATACCATTCGAAGGTCTTATAAAACAAAGAATGACCTATCGTTAGCATAACTATTAAAGACGTTCCTAACAATTGTCCATGCCCAGAAACATTTAAAATCAAATCATCTTTCTATCTTAACAAAGAAAGGTAATGGTGTTATGGCTGAGTGAATAGTTTGTGTTTATGGTGATAATGATATTTGCTATATATAAACCTTATATAGATGAATGATGTAATAAAATAAAAATATTTTCCACTGAAGAGTTATCTTCCTTTGCCAATTGGTTTTCATAAATCTTGAACTTCAGCACCAAATATCTCAGAAAATAGGTCCGTGACATACATGTTTATGAGTCTTCAGCAGTACATTTTCATATTTGAATTGTTAATTGTTTTCATATTTGAATCGTTTTTCATTTATTTCTATTCTTGAACAGGATGCAGAATCCATTGTCGATATTGTATTTTTATCATATAAGGCTGACACAATTAAACTTACAAATTACATAAATCCCTTTTCTATTCTATTAACATTCCATTATTGAAAGAAAACAACACTAACTTAACACAACAACTCTGAATGATGACCATAATGTTTATTAAAGTTACTTACAATATCAAACAAGCGTGCCATGACGGTTTTTGAGATATTACTAAAAAAATATCATTTTGCAGAAAAAGGTCCGTAACATATGCACTTTTCCTCTTTGAATTTTTAAAAATACATATTCAGCTTGCACCATGCCAAGTTACAGAATTTTTTCATTTATTTTGATTATTGGTGGAAAGAGTGGCCTTTAAAAGGTATTAACATGACACTGATTAGCTTATTAAGAAAATACATTTGAAGGCCCAACATAACATAAACTGCATTGGGGCGGCGCGGCATATACCTTTTTATAATGGAAATAGAAGAAATTAGACCGGACACCAAGTGCATACAAACATGAAAATTGTAAGCTCAGATAATCTGTTTTCACCTAGAAAGTGATTATTTAGCTCCGGTGATAGAAACTGTGTCTATTAGTTATGATATTGTCTCCCGGTTTTTACATGAAAACATTCAATATCGAATATATCGCCCTCCTGTCGATTTGCCGCTGACTGCTCATGACGTCATCAACTTGTACGTTGCTTTACGTCATCTGTGATGGGCAGATAGAAACTGATAGTGTCATCTGCTGTTCATTCTAAAATTAAATCGTTGGGTCACTTTGCCCCGAGGGCGCACTTTGCCCCGGTCTCCCCTAAGGTTTGGGTGCAATGGTACACTGAAATTTCAGCGTAGTACCACCCATGGTTCGCTAGTTCCAGCCGATGCTCGCAGGTTTCACCGCAAAGCATAGCCACATGGCGATGCGGGCCGTAATACTAGCAGCCATGATATAAGTGAAATACTCTTGAAAGCGGCGATAAACACCAATATATATATATATATATATATATATATATATATATATATATATATATATATATATATATAAATCTTCTTTAATACGATGGGCTCATTTCAACCAATTTATCTGTACTTTTCGGATACTGTATATAATGAGTTGAGACGTTAATGAACTATATTTCTGTCTGTTTGTCTGCACCTCGTCCAAATCATTAGTTGCTGGGTACAGTATGTCACAATACTGTTTTAAATGTGGCCTAGCCAATTTTGATCTCTGTTCGATCTTCACATTAAATGATGTTTTCATTATCTGCCAATTTCATATACGGTAGTTTTAAACAATAGATTTATTGTAGAAAGACATCACCAAACATTGATTTAAATTGTATTTGAAGAGACGTTTTACTTGAAGCTGTTTAACTCTCGTTATGGGTGAACTGTGTTTGCGATTTCCCTCAGGCAGGCCGGTTTCTTCTGTCTCTATGAATGTAGAGGATGAATAGGAATGGTAAACACCATTGCAAAGACGAAGAAACAGTACATAGCGATGTGAAATATAAACACGGCTTAGAAATCCTACTGTTAATTATTGATGGTGCCCGGTGCAACTTGTTCGCTTGTGTTGTTGGTTATACATCAGGGAGACAGGACACCCAGTCGGAACGCATTGAGCGTAGCGTCGGCATAACATCAGCCAATAGCTTCATTTTGTCATCGATTTCGCACCTTGAAGCGTGTGTTTGTTGCCGGGAAACCATGTGATCAAACATTGTAACAAAGCAATGTCGTCACATCCTGCGGAGAGAAGAAACAGGCACTAATGTAGAAGAGCAAAATGGTGGACATGTTGATATCGGTACCTGTCTTGCTTGTCTACATACACGGTAAGCCACTTCATGTCCTTTAACGTACATACCCTGCTTCACCCAGCAATATCTTATTGTCTCTCTCTTCACATCAGTCCCCCGTCCTTCCTCTTCACATCAGTCCCCAGTCCTTCCTCTTCACACCAGTCCCCCGTCCCCCGTCCTTTATCTTCACACCAGTCCCCCGTCCTTCCTCTTCACACCAATCCCCCGTCCTTTATCTTCACATCAGTCCCCCGTCCTTTATCTTCACACCAGTCTCTTGTCTTTTATCTTCACATCAGCCCCCCGTCCTTCCTCTTCACACCAATCCCCCGTCCTTTATCTTCACATCAGTCCCCCGTCCTTTATCTTCACATCAGTCCCCCGTCCTTTATCTTCACATCAGTCCCCCGTCCTTTATCTTCACATCACTCCCCCGTCCTTTATCTTCACACCAGTCTCTTGTCTTTTATCTTCACACCAGTCCCCCGTCCTTCCTCTTCACACCAATCCCCCGTCCTTTATCTTCACATCAGTCCCCCGTCCTTTATCTTCACATCACTCCCCCGTCCTTTATCTTCACACCAGTCTCTTGTCTTTTATCTTCACATCAGTCCCCCGTCCTTCCTCTTCACGCTAGTCCCCCGTCCTTCCTCTTCACACCAGTCTCTTGTTCTTTATCTTCACACCAGTCTCTTGTCCTTTATCTTCACACCAGTCCCCCGTCCTTCCTCTTCACGCTAGTCCCCCGTCCTTCCTCTTCACACCAGTCCCCCGGCCGTCCTTCCTCTTCACATCAGTCCCCGTCCTTATCTACACATCGGTTCCCCGTCCTTTATCTTCACATCAGTCTCTCATCCTACATCTTCACATCAATCTCTCATCCTGTATCTTCAAACCCGTCCCCCGTCCTTTATCTTCACACCAGTCCCCCGTCCTTTATCTTCACACCAATCCCCCGTCCTTTATCTTCACACCCGTCCCCCGTCCTTTATCTTCACACCCGTCCCCCGTCCTTTATCTTCACACCCGTCCCCCGTCCTTTATCTTCACATCAGTCCCCCGTCCTTTATCTTCACACCAATCCCCCGTCCTTTATCTTCACACCCGTCCCCCGTCCTTTATCTTCACACCAGTCTTTTGTCCTTTATCTTCACACCAGTCTCTTGTCCTTTATCTTCACACCAGTCTCTTGTCCTTTATCTTCACACCAGTCCCCCATCCTTCCTCTTCACATCAGTCCCCCGTCCTTCCTCTTCACACCAGTCCCCCGGCCGTCCTTCTTCTTCACATCAGTCCCCGTCCTTATCTACACATCGGTGTTCCCTGTCCTTTATCTTCACATCAGTTTCTCATCCTATATCTTCACATCAATCTCTCATCCTTTATCTTCACATCAGTCCCCCGTCCTTTATCTTCACACCGGTCTCTTGTCCTTTATATTCACATCAGTCCCCCGTCCTTCCTCTTCACGCTAGTCCCCAGTCCTTCCTCTTCACACCAGTCTCTTGTTCTTTATCTTCACATCAGTCTCTTGTCCTTTATCTTCACATCAGTCCCCCGTCCTTCCTCTTCACGCTAGTCCCCCGTCCTTCCTCTTCACACCCGTCTTTTGTCCTTCCTCTTCACTTCAGTCCCCCGTCCTTCCTCTTCACGCTAGTCCCCCGTCCTTCCTCTTCACACCAGTCTCTTGTTCTTTTTATTCACACCAGTCTCTTGTCCTTTATCTTCACACCAGTCCCCCGTCCATCCTCTTCACGCTAGTCCCCCGTCCTTCCTCTTCAAACCACCAGTCTCTTGTCCTTTATCTTCACATCAGTCTCTTGTCCTTTATCTTCACATCAGTCCCCCGTCCTTTATCTTCACACCGGTCTCTTGTCCTTTATCTTCACATCAGTCCGCCGTCCTTCCTCTTCACGCTAGTCCCCAGTCCTTCCTCTTCACACCAGTCTCTTGTTCTTTATCTTCACATCAGTCTCTTGTCCTTTATCTTCACATCAGTCCCCCGTCCTTCCTCTTCACGCTAGTCCCCCGTCCTTCCTCTTCACACCCGTCTTTTGTCCTTCCTCTTCACATCAGTCCCCCGTCCTTCCTCTTCACGCTAGTCCCCCGTCCTTCCTCTTCACACCAGTCTCTTGTTCTTTATATTCACACCAGTCTCTTGTCCTTTATCTTCACACCAGTCCCCCGTCCATCCTCTTCACGCTAGTCCCCCGTCCTTCCTCTTCACACCAGTCTCTTGTCCTTTATCTTCACATCAGTCTCTTGTCCTTTATCTTCACATCAGTCCCCCGTCCTTCCTCTTCACGCTAGTCCCCCGTCCTTCCTCTTCACGACCGTCTCTTGTCCTTCCTCTTCACATCAGTCCCCCGTCCTTCCTCTTCACGACCGTCTCTTGTCCTTCCTCTTCACATCAGTCCCCCGTCCTTTATCTTCACACCACTCACCACTTTATCTTCACGCTAGTGTACCGTCCTCTACATTCCAGGTATAGTCTATCAACTAAACGTTTCGACTATTCGTTTTTCTCAAATAACATAGGTTTATTTGAATAAAGAGGTTTGTTTGATATTTCATCGCATTCCTTTACCTCATCATCAACCGGTCATAACACATATGACACATTTATAGATACACTTACAATTTCGATAACTTAGTCCAAAGAGTTAGGGTTGAACAATAAAGCCAATAACAGATCTCAAGGAAAATAGATATGCTGCTGCTCTGCACTACTTAACTTGAACTTAACTGCTTATCGGAGTTAATTCAAATGATGAACTGAGTTAATATCGAATTGACCAAGACGTCACTAACAAGTTTCTCTTAAAATCATTTAAACATCACCGTCAAAATATTTGCAGAACATATAATAACAATACAATATAAATGTAGAAGCCGCCAATGACATCATTCTTAGAGGAATTCAAAGTCAATGAATCAAATACAAAAACTAACACAATATTTGTGTGTGACTTCAATGGTAATTTTGGCAATGGTCATTTTTCTGAAAGAGACACGATAGTTAAATGTTGACTATGCATTGGCTATGTTATTCAACAAGATCAACAAAACTCTCTGAGTAAGGCAATGCAATCAGAGATTCGTGATGCACCTACTTCCAATGAAGGATCTACTTGTGAAGATTATAGGAGCATCAAAGAAGATCCATGAATCCTATTCCTACTTCGATGTTGATGGATTATTTAGATATGTTTCTTAGTTTCATCAAGAATCTGGTGAACTCGAGTTCATCAAGCGGATTTTTTCAAGACTCTCTTACATCTGCTATTGTGAAGCCTCTTCTCAAGGAAAGTGATTTAGATCCTAACAATCTATGAGAAATTCTATCAAATGCGTCCTTCATCGAATCATCGAAAAGGCAAGGCTTTGAATATAAGACTTAAGGATCATATCCAAGAATATAGACTGATGGATGAGTTCCGCCTACCGTGATTACCATAGTACAGAAACAGCTTTGCTGAAACTCATGAATGAACTAAGAAGTCGAGTGGACACTAGAAACATTGCAGCTTCATTAACACTATTAGATCGTTCGACAGCGTTTGACACTGTTGATCACAAGCTTCTACTCTCCAAACTTCATCAGGAGATGGCAGTAACAAATGTTGCGCTTGCCTGGATTGAATCGTATCTCAGAAATGGATCACAAACTGTGGTTTTACAACAAGCAGAGTGAACGCTTTTCGCTTTCGTGTGGAGTACCTCAAGGATCCGTGCTTGGTCCAGTGCTGTTTGTACTTTATTCTTCTAATCTTGTCTACAGAATAACAAAACGGACCATCAATCTTATGATGATGATATTCAACTGATTAACAGTTTAAAACCAGATATGCAAAGGGTGTTGTGCAACGTACTACTGATTGCACACATGACATCAAGTCCTGGATGTCATCATATATGCCAGCTCAATGATGAGAAAACAGAGGCATTGTTGGTAGGCACTACACGTTATTTGCGTGATATTCAAGTAGCTCTGTTGAATTCGGGATTGCTGCAATCCCTTTTGCTGACCATGTAAGAAATATTCGGGTCATCATTGATTCTCAGCTTACAGTGGACTCGCATATAGATAAACTTGGGAAAACTTGTTATTGCATCAGTCATCAGCCGCTAAAATACTTGTCCAAATGCTTGCTCAGTCAAGGCTTGATTACAGCAATAGCTTACTGTTAGGAATCAGTAAATGTCAACTTACAATCCAGAGTGTCTTCCAGTAAATGTCAACTTTTAATCCAGAGTGTCTTCCTCTACCACTCACTGTTAGGAATCAGTAAATGTCAACTTATAATCCAGAGTGTGTCTTCCTCTACCACTCACTGTTAGGAATCAGTAAATGTCAACTTATAATCCAGAGTGTCTTCCTCTACCACTCACTGTTAGGAATCAGTAAATGTCAACTTATAATCCAGAGTGTCTTCCTCTACCACTCACTGTTAGGAATCAGTAAATGTCAACTTATAATCCAGAGTGTGTCTTCCTCTACCACTCACTGTTAGGAATCAGTAAATGTCAACTTATAATCCAGAGTGTCTGCCTCTACCACTCACTGTTAGGAATCAGTAAATGTCAACTTATAATCCAGAGTGTCTTCCTCTACCACTCACTGTTAGGAATCAGTAAATGTCAACTTATAATCCAGAGTGTGTCTTCCTCTACCACTCACTGTTAGGAATCAGTAAATGTCAACTTATAATCCAGAGTGTCTTCCTCTACCACTCACTGTTAGGAATCAGTAAATGTCAACTTATAATCCAGAGTGTCTTCCTCTACCACTCACTGTTAGGAATCAGTAAATGTCAACTTATAATCCAGAGTGTCTTCCTCTACCACTCACTGTTAGGAATCAGTAAATGTCAACTTATAATCCAGAGTGTGTCTTCCTCTACCACTCACTGTTAGGAATCAGTAAATGTCAACTTATAATCCAGAGCGTCTTCCTCTACCACTCACTGTTAGGAATCAGTAAATGTCAACTTATAATCCAGAGCGTCTTCCTCTACCACTCACTGTTAGGAATCAGTAAATGTCAACTTATAATCCAGAGTGTCTTCCTCTACCACTCACTGTTAGGAATCAGTAAATGTCAACTTATAATCCAGAGTGTCTTCCTCTACCACTCACTGTTAGGAATCAGTAAATGTCAACTTATAATCCAGAGTGTCTTCCTCTACCACTCACTGTTAGGAATCAGTAAATGTCAACTTATAATCCAGAGTGTCTTCCTCTACCACTCACTGTTAGGAATGAGTAAATGTCAACTTATAATCCAGAGTGTCTTCCTCTACCACTCACTGTTAGGAATCAGTAAATGTCAACTTATAATCCAGAGTGTCTTCCTCTACCACTCACTGTTAGGAATCAGTAAATGTCAACTTATAATCCAGAGTGTCTTCCTCTACCACTCACTGTTAGGAATCAGTAAATGTCAACTTATAATCCAGAGTGTGTCTTCCTCTACCACTCACTGTTAGGAATCAGTAAATGTCAACTTATAATCCAGAGTGTCTTCCTCTACCACTCACTGTTAGGAATCAGTAAATGTCAACTTATAATCCAGAGTGTCTTCCTCTACCACTCACTGTTAGGAATCAGTAAATGTCAACTTATAATCCAGAGTGTCTTCCTCTACCACTCACTGTTAGGAATCAGTAAATGTCAACTTATAATCCAGAGTGTCTTCCTCTACCACTCACCGTTAGGAATCAGTAAATGTCAACTTATAACCCAGAGTGTCTTCCTCTACCACTCACTGTTAGGAATCAGTAAATGTCAACTTATAATCCAGAGTGTCTTCCTCTACCACTCACTGTTAGGAATCAGTAAATGTCAACTTATAACCAGAGTGTCTTCCTCTACCACTCACTGTTAGGAATCAGTAAATGTCAACTTATAATCCAGAGTGTCTTCCTCTACCACTCACTGTTAGGAATCAGTAAATGTCAACTTATAATCCAGAGTGTCTTCCTCTACCACTCACTGTTAGGAATCAGTAAATGTCAACTTATAATCCAGAGTGTCTTCCTCTACCACTCACTGTTAGGAATCAGTAAATGTCAACTTATAATCCAGAGTGTGTCTTCCTCTACCACTCACTGTTAGGAATCAGTAAATGTCAACTTATAATCCAGAGTGTCTTCCTCTACCACTCACTGTTAGGAATCAGTAAATGTCAACTTATAATCCAGAGTGTCTTCCTCTACCACTCACTGTTAGGAATCAGTAAAAGTCAACTTATAATCCAGAGTGTCTTCCTCTACCACTCACTGTTAGGAATCAGTAAATGTCAACTTATAATCCAGAGTGTGTCTTCCTCTACCACTAAATGTTAGGAATCAGTAAATGTCAACTTATAATCCAGAGTGTCTTCCTCTACCACTCACTGTTAGGAATCAGTAAATGTCAACTTATAATCCAGAGTGTCTTCCTCTACCACTCACTGTTAGGAATCAGTAAATGTCAACTTATAATCCAGAGTGTCTTCCTCTACCACTCACTGTTAGGAATCAGTAAATGTCAACTTATAATCCAGAGTGTCTTCCTCTACCACTCACTGTTAGGAATCAGTAAATGTCAACTTATAATCCAGAGTGTCTTCCTCTACCACTCACCGTTAGGAATCAGTAAATGTCAACTTATAACCCAGAGTGTCTTCCTCTACCACTCACTGTTAGGAATCAGTAAATGTCAACTTATAATCCAGAGTGTCTTCCTCTACCACTCACTGTTAGGAATCAGTAAATGTCAACTTATAACCAGAGTGTCTTCCTCTACCACTCACTGTTAGGAATCAGTAAATGTCAACTTATAATCCAGAGTGTCTTCCTCTACCACTCACTGTTAGGAATCAGTAAATGTCAACTTATAATCCAGAGTGTCTTCCTCTACCACTCACTGTTAGGAATCAGTAAATGTCAACTTATAACCCAGAGTGTCTTCCTCTACCACTCACTGTTAGGAATCAGTAAATGTCAACTTATAATCCAGAGTGTCTTCCTCTACCACTCACTGTTAGGAATCAGTAAATGTCAACTTATAACCAGAGTGTCTTCCTCTACCACTCACTGTTAGGAATCAGTAAATGTCAACTTATAATCCAGAGTGTCTTCCTCTACCACTCACTGTTAGGAATCAGTAAATGTCAACTTATAATCCAGAGTGTCTTCCTCTACCACTCACTGTTAGGAATCAGTAAATGTCAACTTATAATCCAGAGTGTCTTCCTCTACCACTCACTGTTAGGAATCAGTAAATGTCAACTTATAATCCAGAGTGTCTTCCTCTACCACTCACTGTTAGGAATCAGTAAATGTCAACTTATAATCCAGAGTGTGTCTTCCTCTACCACTAAATGTTAGGAATCAGTAAATGTCAACTTATAATCCAGAGTGTCTTCCTCTACCACTCACTGTTAGGAATCAGTAAATGTCAACTTATAATCCAGAGTGTGTCTTCCTCTACCACTAAATGTTAGGAATCAGTAAATGTCAACTTATAATCCAGAGTGTCTTCCTCTACCACTCACTGTTAGGAATCAGTAAATGTCAACTTATAATCCAGAGTGTCTTCCTCTACCACTCACTGTTAGGAATCAGTAAATGTCAACTTATAATCCAGAGTGTCTTCCTCTACCACTCACTGTTAGGAATCAGTAAATGTCAACTTATAATCCAGAGTGTCTTCCTCTACCACTCACTGTTAGGAATCAGTAAATGTCAACTTATAATCCAGAGTGTCTTCCTCTACCACTCACCGTTAGGAATCAGTAAATGTCAACTTATAACCCAGAGTGTCTTCCTCTACCACTCACTGTTAGGAATCAGTAAATGTCAACTTATAATCCAGAGTGTCTTCCTCTACCACTCACTGTTAGGAATCAGTAAATGTCAACTTATAACCAGAGTGTCTTCCTCTACCACTCACTGTTAGGAATCAGTAAATGTCAACTTATAATCCAGAGTGTCTTCCTCTACCACTCACTGTTAGGAATCAGTAAATGTCAACTTATAATCCAGAGTGTCTTCCTCTACCACTCACTGTTAGGAATCAGTAAATGTCAACTTATAATCCAGAGTGTCTTCCTCTACCACTCACTGTTAGGAATCAGTAAATGTCAACTTATAATCCAGAGTGTCTTCCTCTACCACTCACTGTTAGGAATCAGTAAATGTCAACTTATAATCCAGAGTGTCTTCCTCTACCACTCACTGTTAGGAATCAGTAAATGTCAACTTATAATCCAGAGTGTCTTCCTCTACCACTCACTGTTAGGAATCAGTAAATGTCAACTTATAATCCAGAGTGTCTTCCTCTACCACTCACTGTTAGGAATCAGTAAATGTCAACTTATAATCCAGAGTGTCTTCCTCTACCACTCACTGTTAGGAATCAGTAAATGTCAACTTATAATCCAGAGTGTCTTCCTCTACCACTCACTGTTAGGAATCAGTAAATGTCAACTTATAATCCAGAGTGTGTCTTCCTCTACCACTAAATGTTAGGAATCAGTAAATGTCAACTTATAATCCAGAGTGTCTTCCTCTACCACTCACTGTTAGGAATCAGTAAATGTCAACTTATAATCCAGAGTGTCTTCCTCTACCACTCACTGTTAGGAATCAGTAAATGTCAACTTATAATCCAGAGTGTCTTCCTCTACCACTCACTGTTAGGAATCAGTAAATGTCAACTTATAATCCAGAGTGTCTTCCTCTACCACTCACTGTTAGGAATCAGTAAATGTCAACTTATAATCCAGAGTGTGTCTTCCTCTACCACTCACTGTTAGGAATCAGTAAATGTCAACTTATAATCCAGAGTGTCTTCCTCTACCACTCACTGTTAGGAATCAGTAAATGTCAACTTATAATCCAGAGTGTCTTCCTCTACAACTCACTGTTAGGAATCAGTAAATGTCAACTTATAATCCAGAGTGTCTTCCTCTACCACTCACTGTTAGGAATCAGTAAATGTCAACTTATAATCCAGAGTGTGTCTTCCTCTACCACTCATTGTTAGGAATCAGTAAATGTCAACTTATTATCCAGAGTGTCTTCCTCTACCACTCACTGTTAGGAATCAGTAAATGTCAACTTATAATCCAGAGTGTCTTCCTCTACCACTCACTGTTAGGAATCAGTAAATGTCAACTTATAACCCAGAGTGTCTTCCTCTACCACTCACTGTTAGGAATCAGTAAATGTCAACTTATAATCCAGAGTGTCTTCCTCTACCACTCACTGTTAGGAATCAGTAAATGTCAACTTATAACCAGAGTGTCTTCCTCTACCACTCACTGTTAGGAATCAGTAAATGTCAACTTATAATCCAGAGTGTCTTCCTCTACCACTCACTGTTAGGAATCAGTAAATGTCAACTTATAATCCAGAGTGTCTTCCTCTACCACTCACTGTTAGGAATCAGTAAATGTCAACTTATAATCCAGAGTGTCTTCCTCTACCACTCACTGTTAGGAATCAGTAAATGTCAACTTATAATCCAGAGTGTCTTCCTCTACCACTCACTGTTAGGAATCAGTAAATGTCAACTTATAATCCAGAGTGTCTTCCTCTACCACTCACTGTTAGGAATCAGTAAATGTCAACTTATAACCAGAGTGTCTTCCTCTACCACTCACTGTTAGGAATCAGTAAATGTCAACTTATAATCCAGAGTGTCTTCCTCTACCACTCACTGTTAGGAATCAGTAAATGTCAACTTATAATCCAGAGTGTCTTCCTCTACCACTCACTGTTAGGAATCAGTAAATGTCAACTTATAATCCAGAGTGTCTTCCTCTACCACTCACTGTTAGGAATCAGTAAATGTCAACTTATAATCCAGAGTGTCTTCCTCTACCACTCACTGTTAGGAATCAGTAAATGTCAACTTATAATCCAGAGTGTGTCTTCCTCTACCACTAAATGTTAGGAATCAGTAAATGTCAACTTATAATCCAGAGTGTCTTCCTCTACCACTCACTGTTAGGAATCAGTAAATGTCAACTTATAATCCAGAGTGTGTCTTCCTCTACCACTAAATGTTAGGAATCAGTAAATGTCAACTTATAATCCAGAGTGTCTTCCTCTACCACTCACTGTTAGGAATCAGTAAATGTCAACTTATAATCCAGAGTGTCTTCCTCTACCACTCACTGTTAGGAATCAGTAAATGTCAACTTATAATCCAGAGTGTCTTCCTCTACCACTCACTGTTAGGAATCAGTAAATGTCAACTTATAATCCAGAGTGTCTTCCTCTACCACTCACTGTTAGGAATCAGTAAATGTCAACTTATAATCCAGAGTGTCTTCCTCTACCACTCACCGTTAGGAATCAGTAAATGTCAACTTATAACCCAGAGTGTCTTCCTCTACCACTCACTGTTAGGAATCAGTAAATGTCAACTTATAATCCAGAGTGTCTTCCTCTACCACTCACTGTTAGGAATCAGTAAATGTCAACTTATAATCCAGAGTGTCTTCCTCTACCACTCACTGTTAGGAATCAGTAAATGTCAACTTATAATCCAGAGTGTCTTCCTCTACCACTCACTGTTAGGAATCAGTAAATGTCAACTTATAATCCAGAGTGTCTTCCTCTACCACTCACTGTTAGGAATCAGTAAATGTCAACTTATAATCCAGAGTGTCTTCCTCTACCACTCACTGTTAGGAATCAGTAAATGTCAACTTATAATCCAGAGTGTCTTCCTCTACCACTCACTGTTAGGAATCAGTAAATGTCAACTTATAATCCAGAGTGTGTCTTCCTCTACCACTAAATGTTAGGAATCAGTAAATGTCAACTTATAATCCAGAGTGTCTTCCTCTACCACTCACTGTTAGGAATCAGTAAATGTCAACTTATAATCCAGAGTGTCTTCCTCTACCACTCACTGTTAGGAATCAGTAAATGTCAACTTATAATCCAGAGTGTCTTCCTCTACCACTCACTGTTAGGAATCAGTAAATGTCAACTTATAATCCAGAGTGTGTCTTCCTCTACCACTCACTGTTAGGAATCAGTAAATGTCAACTTATAATCCAGAGTGTCTTCCTCTACCACTCACTGTTAGGAATCAGTAAATGTCAACTTATAATCCAGAGTGTCTTCCTCTACAACTCACTGTTAGGAATCAGTAAATGTCAACTTATAATCCAGAGTGTCTTCCTCTACCACTCACTGTTAGGAATCAGTAAATGTCAACTTATAATCCAGAGTGTGTCTTCCTCTACCACTCACTGTTAGGAATCAGTAAATGTCAACTTATAATCCAGAGTGTCTTCCTCTACCACTCACTGTTAGGAATCAGTAAATGTCAACTTATAATCCAGAGTGTCTTCCTCTACCACTCACTGTTAGGAATCAGTAAATGTCAACTTATAACCCAGAGTGTCTTCCTCTACCACTCACTGTTAGGAATCAGTAAATGTCAACTTATAATCCAGAGTGTCTTCCTCTACCACTCACTGTTAGGAATCAGTAAATGTCAACTTATAACCAGAGTGTCTTCCTCTACCACTCACTGTTAGGAATCAGTAAATGTCAACTTATAATCCAGAGTGTCTTCCTCTACCACTCACTGTTAGGAATCAGTAAATGTCAACTTATAATCCAGAGTGTCTTCCTCTACCACTCACTGTTAGGAATCAGTAAATGTCAACTTATAATCCAGAGTGTCTTCCTCTACCACTCACTGTTAGGAATCAGTAAATGTCAACTTATAATCCAGAGTGTCTTCCTCTACCACTCACTGTTAGGAATCAGTAAATGTCAACTTATAATCCAGAGTGTCTTCCTCTACCACTCACTGTTAGGAATCAGTAAATGTCAACTTATAATCCAGAGTGTCTTCCTCTACCACTCACTGTTAGGAATCAGTAAATGTCAACTTATAATCCAGAGTGTCTTCCTCTACCACTCACTGTTAGGAATCAGTAAATGTCAACTTATAATCCAGAGTGTCTTCCTCTACCACTCACTGTTAGGAATCAGTAAATGTCAACTTATAATCCGGAGTGTCTTCCTCTACCACTCACTGTTAGGAATCAGTAAATGTCAACTTATAATCCAGAGTGTCTTCCTCTACCACTCACTGTTAGGAATCAGTAAATGTCAACTTATAATCCAGAGTGTCTTCCTCTACCACTCACTGTTAGGAATCAGTAAATGTCAACTTATAATCCAGAGTGTCTTCCTCTACCACTCACTGTTAGGAATCAGTAAATGTCAACTTATAATCCAGAGTGTGTCTTCCTCTACCACTAAATGTTAGGAATCAGTAAATGTCAACTTATAATCCAGAGTGTCTTCCTCTACCACTCACTGTTAGGAATCAGTAAATGTCAACTTATAATCCAGAGTGTCTTCCTCTACCACTCACTGTTAGGAATCAGTAAATGTCAACTTATAATCCAGAGTGTCTTCCTCTACCACTCACTGTTAGGAATCAGTAAATGTCAACTTATAATCCAGAGTGTCTTCCTCTACCACTCACTGTTAGGAATCAGTAAATGTCAACTTATAATCCAGAGTGTCTTCCTCTACCACTCACTGTTAGGAATCAGTAAATGTCAACTTATAATCCAGAGTGTCTTCCTCTACCACTCACTGTTAGGAATCAGTAAATGTCAACTTATAATCCAGAGTGTGTCTTCCTCTACCACTCACTGTTAGGAATCAGTAAATGTCAACTTATAATCCAGAGTGTCTTCCTCTACCACTCACTGTTTTAAATCTCAACACAAAACTCATCTATTTTCTAGCTATTACTCATGGACTTTACTTCAACATTTCCCCCAAATACTTAATGTTTTTGCCAATCTAATTATGTAATTATTGAACTGATTGAGAGGCATTCTAGAAGCTGGTGTGATGAAGAACACAAATATTTAATGGTTGATCAACTTCTTAAAAATAGCGACGTTTCGGTATAGATCCTTATACCGTTGTCAAGCATATGGAAGAGATGGTGAAACAGCAGGTTATAAAAAGGATACATGTTGGTATGATAAAGAGGTATCAAATACAACAAGATGAGGTAACAATGACATAAATGGTTGAACAAGTGAAGTTGTGATAACAAGGAAACCAGACAGTAATTATTGGTATGATTTAATATATTCTACAGTTTTAGATTTTATTTCCTAGTTCCTATTTCTTACCTTCAATTTCTTACTTTTCAAAGCGCTTTGAGCATGCACCATGTTTATGGATACAGCGCTTTATAACGCTATAGGTTTGAGCTCCGTCCGTCCGTTCGCGATAAAGGAGACAGCTTTTTTCAGAAGCTGTTTAAGATAGGACAACCAAATGTGGTGTGTGGCTTGAGGGCATTACTACCTTCATGGAGTTCGAAAATGAAAAGCGTGCAATTATTTTTTGCTGAGTTATTGCCCTTGTTCCATATTTTTGGACTCTGTTCATGGTATCTCCAAATGGAATAGCTTTTCTCAGAAACTATTCAAAATAGGATTTCCAAATTTGGTCTGAGGCTTGAGAGCATAAATACCTTGATGGAGTTCCAAAATAAGAACGGTGTGATGTTTTTTTTCCGGAGTTATTGTCCTTGATCCGTTTTTTCAACTCGGTTCAAGGTATCTTTAAATTTTCTCAGAAACTGTTTAAGATCAAATCATTTGGCTTGAGGGAATCGATACTTTGATGAAATGAAGATGAGAAGCTCACAAATATTTAGTCTCAAATGATTGCCCTTGTTCGTATTAATTGGGTCTGGCAGGGGACGTTGAAGACTGGGTCTTCTTGTCAGTATTATTAGTAGTATTACCCTGGGAACTGTTTTGAATGAGGGGTGTGATGTAAGTGCAGAAATCCCCGAGGGTGAGCACGTCCCCCGATGTGTAGTCACAGAAGACCCACCTTCAACAAAGGGGGTAGATACCATGCATGATTGATGGTACACATAATACACAACACGACTATCAGAAGTTTGCCCGCTGTTGCCGGGCTGGTTTCGGACTTGGCGAGTTGTTTAGTTTCAGAGATCCCGCAGGTACCAGCGCCCTCATGTATAACTCATAACTCAAGCTGCCTGGTTTCAAAAGGAGTGTTGTTGATCAGCCTAAACACAAAGATGCATTTTGCTTTGCTGTAACCAAAGCTTGTTCCAAATTGTGACGGCTGTTCAACACTTAATAAGAGGTTAAATACATTTAGGATTCTTGTAAAACTTTCTTTTTTTCCAAAGATGTACACTGTGTTTAAAGCATTGCTTGTGTACTACTGATGTAAGTGCGCTTGCAGTGTGGCGCTTGTTGACAGGTATTGATTGTTGAGTGTGTTTACTTGAATTCCCAGGGGACTGCAATACAACCAGTAGTTCAAGCAGCTCCATCTTGCCATTGCAGCACCCATCGCTATCACGCAAACCCCTCATTGATTAACACTCGAACAACTGGTTATCGTAGACTATTCTGTAGCTGCTAATAGAGCTACTTGTAAGCTTCTATCCGTCTTCATAATTCATGATAGCTGATGTGTGTTAGGAAATAAGTTTCAAGGCTTCTTTTTTTAAAAGGTAAAGAGCAGTGTAATATGGAAGAACTTATGGCTTTTTAGTTCATCAGGCCTGAAAGGCCCGATGGGCTTATGGCATGGGATGGCGTCCGTCCATCCGTCCGTCCGTCCGTAAACTTTTCACTTTTTCGACTTCTACTCCAGAACCAATGACTCTGGAGAGCTGAACTTTTATGTACATACTCCTTGGCCAATGGGGATTCTAAATTGTAGATTTGGTGACCCTGTGACCCCAAATAAGGGCCCCAGGGGATATAACCTTAAAAGCTTTTTTCATCTTCTTCTCCAGAGTAATGACTCCAGAGAGCTGAAATTGTATGTACAGACTCCTTGGCCAATGGGGATTCTAAATTGTAGATTTGGTGACCCTGTGACCCCAAATAAGGGCCACAGGGGTCATTACCTAAAAAGCTATTTTGATCTTCTTCTCCAGTCCCAATAAACATAGAGAGCTAAATTTTTGTGAACAGACTCCTTGACTGACGGGGATTCTAAATTGTAGATTTGGTAACCCTGTGACCCCAAATAAGGGCCACAGGGGTCACAACCTAAAAAGCATTTTTCATCTTTTTCTCCAGTCCCAAAAGCTCTAGAAAGCTGAAATGTTATGTACAGACTCTTTGACCAATGGGGATTCTAAATTGTAGATGTGGTGATCTTGTGACCCCAAATATGGATCACAGGGGTAACCACTTAAAACAGCTGTTTTAATGAGTTTGTGATACCACATCTTCTTTTCCAATAAAGAAAAATTAATAAAGATGGGGAATTTTAAAAAAAAAATATATAATTTACTGGCTGTGAGTCCAGGGTCTGCATGTTGTGTAATTGCAGGTGTTGACCTGGGGAGTGACCACTCCCTGGCAGAGATGCAAACAGCAGCTAATACACGGAGGTTTCAGGTTACTTCTCTGCTGTGTTACTGATTTAGTCTTACACTCAGTTGTCAATAGAATTTATTAATTAAATATTGAAAAGGAGCCTATGAAACTATGAGCCTATGAGAAACTGGATTTTTAGAAACAAATAGGGGCTCTTTTTCATTATATAATAAATGTTGATAATTCAAGAATAAAAATAAGAAGTAAAACAATAAATTGCAACGGTCTACATTATTTATAATGAATATGGATTAATGTGTAACCAATTTTGATAATAAATTTGATGACTGGGCAATGACTTATTATGAGATATTTTAATATTTTCCTTAGAGATAATAAATAACATCATTCCTGATGAGCTTTAGAGCCAGTGGCTCTATTTTTCTATGAAACTAGACCACGGCTCATTTATTTAAATAGTGGTCTAACCAACACCAACACTTACATCTGTTAGACCACGGACGGAACTACTTTAAATGATTTTATAAGATTTTTCACATAACACTCTATACATATTGAGAGAAGAACATAACACTCTATACATTGAGAGAAGAACATAACATTATACATATTGAGAGAAGAACATAACACTCTATACATATTGAGAGAAGAACATAACACTCTATACATATTGAGAGAAGAACATAACACTCTATACATTGAGAGAAGAACATAACACTATACATATTGAGAGAAGAACATAACACTCTATACATTGAGAGAAGAACATAACACTCTATACATTGAGAGAAGAACATAACACTCTATACATTGAGAGAAGAACAAAACACTCTATACATTGAGAGAAGAACATAACACTCTATACATATTGAGAGAAGAACATAACACTCTATACATATTGAGAGAAGAACATAACACTCTATACATTGAGAGAAGAACATAACACAATACATATTGAGAGAAGAACATAACACTCTATACATATTGAGAGAAGAACATAACACTCTATAAATTGAGAGAAGAACATAACACTCTATACATTGAGAGAAGAACATAACGCTCTATACATTGAGAGAAGAACATAACACTCTATACATATTGAGAGAAGAACATAACACTCTATACGTTGAGAGAAGAACATAACACTCTATACATATTGAGAGAAGAACATAACACTCTATACATTGAGAGAAGAACATAACACTATACATATTGAGAGAAGAACATAACACTCTATTCATTGAGAGAAGAACATAACACTCTATACGTTGAGAGAAGAACATAACACTCTATACATATTGAGAGAAGAACATAACACTCTATACATATTGAGAGAAGAACATAACACTCTATACATATTGAGAGAAGAACATAACACTCTATACATTGAGAGAAGAACATAACACTCTATACATATTGAGAGAAGAACATAACACTCTATACATATTGAGAGAAGAACATAACACTCTATACATATTGAGAGAAGAACATAACACTCTATACATATTGAGAGAAGAACATAACACTCTATACATATTGAGAGAAGAACATTACACTCTATACATTGAGAGAAGAACATAACACTCTATACATATTGAGAGAAGAACATAACACTCTATACATTGAGAGAAGAACATAACACTCTATACATATTGAGAGAAGAACATAACACTCTATACATATTGAGAGAAGAACATTACACTCTATACATTGAGAGAAGAACATAACGCTCTATACATATTGAGAGAAGAACATAACACTCTATACATATTGAGAGAAGAACATAACACTCTATACATATTGAGAGAAGAACATAACACTCTATACATATTGAGAGAAGAACATAACACTCTTTACATATTGAGAGAAGAACATAACACTCTATACATTGAGAGAAGAACATAACACTATACATATTGAGAGAAGAACATAACACTCTATACATTGAGAGAAGAACATAACACTATACATATTGAGAGAAGAACATAACACTCTTTACATATTGAGAGAAGAACATAACACTCTATACATATTGAGAGAAGAACATAACACTCTATACATAATGAGAGAAGAACATAACACTCTATACATATTGAGAGAAGAACATAACACTCTATACATTGAGAGAAGAACATAACACTCTATACATTGAGAGAAGAACATAACACTCTATACATTGAGAGAAGAACATAACACTCTATACATTGAGAGAAGAACAAAACACTCTATACATTGAGAGAAGAACATAACCCTCTATACATATTGAGAGAAGAACATAACACTCTATACATATTGAGAGAAGAACATAACACTCTATACATTGAGAGAAGAACATAACACTATACATATTGAGAGAAGAACATAACACTCTATACATATTGAGAGAAGAACATAACACTCTATATATTGAGAGAAGAACATAACACTCTATACATTGAGAAAAGAACATAACACTCTATACATTGAGAGAAGAACATAACACTCTATACATTGAGAGAAGAACATAACACTCTATACATTGAGAGAAGAACATAACACTCTATACATATTGAGAGAAGAACATAACACTCTATACATATTGAGAGAAGAACATAACACTCTATACGTATTGAGAGAAGAACATAACACTCTATACATTGAGAGAAGAACATAACACTATACATATTGAGAGAAGAACATAACACTCTATACATATTGAGAGAAGAACATAACACTCTATATATTGAGAGAAGAACATAACACTCTATACATTGAGAGAAGAACATAACACTCTATACGTTGAGAGAAGAACATAACACTCTATACATATTGAGAGAAGAACGTAACACTATTCATATTGAGAGAAGAACATAACACTCTATACATATTGAGAGAAGAACATAACACTCTATATATTGAGAGAAGAACATAACACTCTATACATTGAGAGAAGAACATAACACTCTATACGTTGAGAGAAGAACATAAAACTCTATACATATTGAGAGAAGAACATAACACTCTATACATATTGAGAGAAGAACATAACACTCTATACGTATTGAGAGAAGAACATAACACTCTATACGTATTGAGAGAAGAACATAACACTATACATATTGAGAGAAGAACATAACACTCTATACATATTGAGAGAAGAACATAACACTCTATACATATTGAGAGAAGAACATAACACTCTATACATATTGAGAGAAGAACATAACACTCTATACATTGAGAGAAGAACATAACACTCTATACATATTGAGAGAAGAACATAACACTCTATACATTGAGAGAAGAACATAACACTATACATATTGAGAGAAGAACATAACACTCTATACATATTGAGAGAAGAACATAACACTCTATACATATTGAGAGAAGAACATAACACTCTTTACATATTGAGAGAAGAACATAACACTCTATACATATTGAGAGAAGAACATAACACTCTATACATATTGAGAGAAGAACATAACACTCTATACATTGAGAGAAGAACATAACACTCTATACATTGAGAGAAGAACATAACACTCTATACATATTGAGAGAAGAACATAACACTCTATACATTGAGAGAAGAACATAACACTCTATACATATTGAGAGAAGAACATAACACTCTATACATATTGAGAGAAGAACATAACACTCTATACATATTGAGAGAAGAACATAACACTCTATACATTGAGAGAAGAACATAACACTCTATACATTGAGAGAAGAACATAACACTCTATACATATTGAGAGAAGAACATAACACTCTATACATATTGAGAGAAGAACATAACACTCTATACATATTGAGAGAAGAACATAACACTCTATACATATTGAGAGAAGAACATAACACTCTATACATATTGAGAGAAGAACATAACACTCTATACATATTGAGAGAAGAACATAACACTCTATACATATTGAGAGAAGAACATAACACTCGATACATATTGAGAGAAGAACATAACACTCTATACATATTGAGAGAAGAACATAACACTCTATACATATTGAGAGAAGAACATAACACTCTATACATATTGAGAGAAGAACATAACACTCTATACATTGAGAGAAGAACATAACACTCTATACATTGAGAGAAGAACATAACACTATACATATTGAGAGAAGAACATAACACTCTATACATTGAGAGAAGAACATAACACTCTATACATTGAGAGAAGAACATAACACTATACATATTGAGAGAAGAACATAACACTCTATACATTGAGAGAAGAACATAACACTCTATACATTGAGAGAAGAACATAACACTCTATACATATTGAGAGAAGAACATAACACTCTATACATATTGAGAGAAGAACATAACACTCTATACGTATTGAGAGAAGAACATAACACTCTATACATTGAGAGAAGAACATAACACTATACATATTGAGAGAAGAACATAACACTCTATACATATTGAGAGAAGAACATAACACTCTATATATTGAGAGAAGAACATAACACTCTATACATTGAGAGAAGAACATAACACTCTATACGTTGAGAGAAGAACATAACACTCTATACATATTGAGAGAAGAACGTAACACTATTCATATTGAGAGAAGAACATAACACTCTATACATATTGAGAGAAGAACATAACACTCTATATATTGAGAGAAGAACATAACACTCTATACATTGAGAGAAGAACATAACACTCTATACGTTGAGAGAAGAACATAACACTCTATACATATTGAGAGAAGAACATCACACTCTATACATATTGAGAGAAGAACATAACACTCTATACGTATTGAGAGAAGAACATAACACTCTATACGTATTGAGAGAAGAACATAACACTATACATATTGAGAGAAGAACATAACACTCTATACATATTGAGAGAAGAACATAACACTCTATACATATTGAGAGAAGAACATAACACTCTATACATATTGAGAGAAGAACATAACACTCTATACATTGAGAGAAGAACATAACACTCTATACATATTGAGAGAAGAACATAACACTCTATACATTGAGAGAAGAACATAACACTATACATATTGAGAGAAGAACATAACACTCTATACATATTGAGAGAAGAACATAACACTCTATACATATTGAGAGAAGAACATAACACTCTTTACATATTGAGAGAAGAACATAACACTCTATACATATTGAGAGAAGAACATAACACTCTATACATATTGAGAGAAGAACATAACACTCTATACATTGAGAGAAGAACATAACACTCTATACATTGAGAGAAGAACATAACACTCTATACATATTGAGAGAAGAACATAACACTCTATACATTGAGAGAAGAACATAACACTCTATACATATTGAGAGAAGAACATAACACTCTATACATATTGAGAGAAGAACATAACACTCTATACATATTGAGAGAAGAACATAACACTCTATACATTGAGAGAAGAACATAACACTCTATACATTGAGAGAAGAACATAACACTCTATACATATTGAGAGAAGAACATAACACTCTATACATATTGAGAGAAGAACATAACACTCTATACATATTGAGAGAAGAACATAACACTCTATACATATTGAGAGAAGAACATAACACTCTATACATATTGAGAGAAGAACATAACACTCTATACATATTGAGAGAAGAACATAACACTCTATACATATTGAGAGAAGAACATAACACTCGATACATATTGAGAGAAGAACATAACACTCTATACATATTGAGAGAAGAACATAACACTCTATACATATTGAGAGAAGAACATAACACTCTATACATATTGAGAGAAGAACATAACACTCTATATATTGAGAGAAGAACATAACACTCTATACATTGAGAGAAGAACATAACACTCTATACGTTGAGAGAAGAACATAAAACTCTATACATATTGAGAGAAGAACATAACACTCTATACATATTGAGAGAAGAACATAACACTCTATACGTATTGAGAGAAGAACATAACACTCTATACGTATTGAGAGAAGAACATAACACTATACATATTGAGAGAAGAACATAACACTCTATACATATTGAGAGAAGAACATAACACTCTATACATATTGAGAGAAGAACATAACACTCTATACATATTGAGAGAAGAACATAACACTCTATACATTGAGAGAAGAACATAACACTCTATACATATTGAGAGAAGAACATAACACTCTATACATTGAGAGAAGAACATAACACTATACATATTGAGAGAAGAACATAACACTCTATACATATTGAGAGAAGAACATAACACTCTATACATATTGAGAGAAGAACATAACACTCTTTACATATTGAGAGAAGAACATAACACTCTATACATATTGAGAGAAGAACATAACACTCTATACATATTGAGAGAAGAACATAACACTCTATACATTGAGAGAAGAACATAACACTCTATACATTGAGAGAAGAACATAACACTCTATACATATTGAGAGAAGAACATAACACTCTATACATTGAGAGAAGAACATAACACTCTATACATATTGAGAGAAGAACATAACACTCTATACATATTGAGAGAAGAACATAACACTCTATACATATTGAGAGAAGAACATAACACTCTATACATTGAGAGAAGAACATAACACTCTATACATTGAGAGAAGAACATAACACTCTATACATATTGAGAGAAGAACATAACACTCTATACATATTGAGAGAAGAACATAACACTCTATACATATTGAGAGAAGAACATAACACTCTATACATATTGAGAGAAGAACATAACACTCTATACATATTGAGAGAAGAACATAACACTCTATACATATTGAGAGAAGAACATAACACTCTATACATATTGAGAGAAGAACATAACACTCGATACATATTGAGAGAAGAACATAACACTCTATACATATTGAGAGAAGAACATAACACTCTATACATATTGAGAGAAGAACATAACACTCTATACATATTGAGAGAAGAACATAACACTCTATACATTGAGAGAAGAACATAACACTCTATACATTGAGAGAAGAACATAACACTATACATATTGAGAGAAGAACATAACACTCTATACATTGAGAGAAGAACATAACACTCTATACATTGAGAGAAGAACATAACACTATACATATTGAGAGAAGAACATAACACTCTATACATTGAGAGAAGAACATAACACTCTATACATTGAGAGAAGAACATAACACTCTATACATATTGAGAGAAGAACATAACACTCTATACATATTGAGAGAAGAACATAACACTCTATACGTATTGAGAGAAGAACATAACACTCTATACATTGAGAGAAGAACATAACACTATACATATTGAGAGAAGAACATAACACTCTATACATATTGAGAGAAGAACATAACACTCTATATATTGAGAGAAGAACATAACACTCTATACATTGAGAGAAGAACATAACACTCTATACGTTGAGAGAAGAACATAACACTCTATACATATTGAGAGAAGAACGTAACACTATTCATATTGAGAGAAGAACATAACACTCTATACATATTGAGAGAAGAACATAACACTCTATATATTGAGAGAAGAACATAACACTCTATACATTGAGAGAAGAACATAACACTCTATACGTTGAGAGAAGAACATAACACTCTATACATATTGAGAGAAGAACATCACACTCTATACATATTGAGAGAAGAACATAACACTCTATACGTATTGAGAGAAGAACATAACACTCTATACGTATTGAGAGAAGAACATAACACTATACATATTGAGAGAAGAACATAACACTCTATACATATTGAGAGAAGAACATAACACTCTATACATATTGAGAGAAGAACATAACACTCTATACATATTGAGAGAAGAACATAACACTCTATACATTGAGAGAAGAACATAACACTCTATACATATTGAGAGAAGAACATAACACTCTATACATTGAGAGAAGAACATAACACTATACATATTGAGAGAAGAACATAACACTCTATACATATTGAGAGAAGAACATAACACTCTATACATATTGAGAGAAGAACATAACACTCTTTACATATTGAGAGAAGAACATAACACTCTATACATATTGAGAGAAGAACATAACACTCTATACATATTGAGAGAAGAACATAACACTCTATACATTGAGAGAAGAACATAACACTCTATACATTGAGAGAAGAACATAACACTCTATACATATTGAGAGAAGAACATAACACTCTATACATTGAGAGAAGAACATAACACTCTATACATATTGAGAGAAGAACATAACACTCTATACATATTGAGAGAAGAACATAACACTCTATACATATTGAGAGAAGAACATAACACTCTATACATTGAGAGAAGAACATAACACTCTATACATTGAGAGAAGAACATAACACTCTATACATATTGAGAGAAGAACATAACACTCTATACATATTGAGAGAAGAACATAACACTCTATACATATTGAGAGAAGAACATAACACTCTATACATATTGAGAGAAGAACATAACACTCTATACATATTGAGAGAAGAACATAACACTCTATACATATTGAGAGAAGAACATAACACTCTATACATATTGAGAGAAGAACATAACACTCGATACATATTGAGAGAAGAACATAACACTCTATACATATTGAGAGAAGAACATAACACTCTATACATATTGAGAGAAGAACATAACACTCTATACATATTGAGAGAAGAACATAACACTCTATACATTGAGAGAAGAACATAACACTCTATACATTGAGAGAAGAACATAACACTATACATATTGAGAGAAGAACATAACACTCTATACATTGAGAGAAGAACATAACACTCTATACATTGAGAGAAGAACATAACACTATACATATTGAGAGAAGAACATAACACTCTATACATTGAGAGAAGAACATAACACTCTATACATTGAGAGAAGAACATAACACTCTATACATATTGAGAGAAGAACATAACACTCTATACATATTGAGACAAGAACATAACACTCTATACATTGAGAGAAGAACATAACACTCTATACATATTGAGAGAAGAACATAACACTCTATACATATTGAGAGAAGAACATAACACTCTATACATATTGAGAGAAGAACATAACACTCTATACATTGAGAGAAGAACATAACACTCTATACATATTGAGAGAAGAACATGACACTCTATACATTGAGAGAAGAACATAACACTCTATACATTGAGAGAAGAACATAACACTATACATATTGAGAGAAGAACATAACACTCTATACATTGAGAGAAGAACATAACACTCTATACATTGAGAGAAGAACATAACACTATACATATTGTGAGAAGAACATAACACTCTATACATTGAGAGAAGAACATAACACTCTATACATTGAGAGAAGAACATAACACTATACATATTGAGAGAAGAACATAACACTCTATACATTGAGAGAAGAACATAACACTCTATACATTGAGAGAAGAACATAACACTCTATACATATTGAGAGAAGAACATAACACTCTATACATATTGAGACAAGAACATAACACTCTATACATTGAGAGAAGAACATAACACTCTATACATATTGAGAGAAGAACATAACACTCTATACATATTGAGAGAAGAACATAACACTCTATACATATTGAGAGAAGAACATAACACTCTATACATTGAGAGAAGAACATAACACTCTATACATATTGAGAGAAGAACATGACACTCTATACATTGAGAGAAGAACATAACACTCTATACATTGAGAGAAGAACATAACACTATACATATTGAGAGAAGAACATAACACTCTATACATTGAGAGAAGAACATAACACTCTATACATTGAGAGAAGAACATAACACTATACATATTGAGAGAAGAACATAACACTCTATACATTGAGAGAAGAACATAACACTCTATACATTGAGAGAAGAACATAACACTCTATACATATTGAGAGAAGAACATAACACTCTATACATATTGAGACAAGAACATAACACTCTATACATTGAGAGAAGAACATAACACTCTATACATATTGAGAGAAGAACATAACACTCTATACATATTGAGAGAAGAACATAACACTCTATACATATTGAGAGAAGAACATAACACTCTATACATTGAGAGAAGAACATAACACTCTATACATATTGAGAGAAGAACATGACACTCTATACATTGAGAGAAGAACATAACACTCTATACATTGAGAGAAGAACATAACACTATACATATTGAGAGAAGAACATAACACTCTATACATTGACAGAAGAACATAACACTCTATACATTGAGAGAAGAACATAACACTATACATATTGAGAGAAGAACATAACACTATACATATTGAGGGAAGAACATAACACTCTATACATATTGAGAGAAGAACATAACACTATACATATTGAGGGAAGAACATAACACTCTATACATATTGAGAGAAGAACATAACACTCTATACATTGAGAGAAGAACATAACACTCTATACATATTGAGAGAAGAACATAACACTCTATACATATTGAGAGAAGAACATAACACTCTATACATATTGAGAGAAGAACATAACACTCTATACATATTGAGAGAAGAACATAACACTCGATACATATTGAGAGAAGAACATAACACTCTATACATATTGAGAGAAGAACATAACACTCTATACATATTGAGAGAAGAACATAACACTCTATACATATTGAGAGAAGAACATAACACTCTATACATTGAGAGAAGAACATAACACTCTATACATTGAGAGAAGAACATAACACTATACATATTGAGAGAAGAACATAACACTCTATACATTGAGAGAAGAACATAACACTCTATACATTGAGAGAAGAACATAACACTATACATATTGAGAGAAGAACATAACACTCTATACATTGAGAGAAGAACATAACACTCTATACATTGAGAGAAGAACATAACACTCTATACATATTGAGAGAAGAACATAACACTCTATACATATTGAGACAAGAACATAACACTCTATACATTGAGAGAAGAACATAACACTCTATACATATTGAGAGAAGAACATAACACTCTATACATTGAGAGAAGAACATAACACTCTATACATATTGAGAGAAGAACATGACACTCTATACATTGAGAGAAGAACATAACACTCTATACATTGAGAGAAGAACATAACACTATACATATTGAGAGAAGAACATAACACTCTATACATTGAGAGAAGAACATAACACTCTATACATTGAGAGAAGAACATAACACTATACATATTGAGAGAAGAACATAACACTCTATACATATTGAGAGAAGAACATAACACTCTATACATTGAGAGAAGAACATAACACTATACATATTGAGAGAAGAACATAACACTCTATACATTGAGAGAAGAACATAACACTCTATACATTGAGAGAAGAACATAACACTCTATACATATTGAGAGAAGAACATAACACTCTATACATATTGAGACAAGAACATAACACTCTATACATTGAGAGAAGAACATAACACTCTATACATATTGAGAGAAGAACATAACACTCTATACATATTGAGAGAAGAACATAACACTCTATACATATTGAGAGAAGAACATAACACTCTATACATTGAGAGAAGAACATAACACTCTATACATATTGAGAGAAGAACATGACACTATATACATTGAGAGAAGAACATAACACTCTATACATTGAGAGAAGAACATAACACTATACATATTGAGAGAAGAACATAACACTCTATACATTGAGAGAAGAACATAACACTCTATACATTGAGAGAAGAACATAACACTATACATATTGAGAGAAGAACATAACACTCTATACATTGAGAGAAGAACATAACACTCTATACATTGAGAGAAGAACATAACACTCTATACATATTGAGAGAAGAACATAACACTCTATACATATTGAGACAAGAACATAACACTCTATACATTGAGAGAAGAACATAACACTCTATACATATTGAGAGAAGAACATAACACTCTATACATATTGAGAGAAGAACATAACACTCTATACATATTGAGAGAAGAACATAACACTCTATACATTGAGAGAAGAACATAACACTCTATACATATTGAGAGAAGAACATGACACTCTATACATTGAGAGAAGAACATAACACTCTATACATTGAGAGAAGAACATAACACTATACATATTGAGAGAAGAACATAACACTCTATACATTGAGAGAAGAACATAACACTCTATACATTGAGAGAAGAACATAACACTATACATATTGAGAGAAGAACATAACACTATACATATTGAGGGAAGAACATAACACTCTATACATATTGAGAGAAGAACATAACACTATACATATTGAGGGAAGAACATAACACTCTATACATATTGAGAGAAGAACATAACACTCTATACATTGAGAGAAGAACATAACACTCTATACATATTGAGAGAAGAACATAAAACTCTATACAATTTGTGACGTAGCGAACAGTTTGAAGAGCTTGGGGAGATGTAAACCATGGCGAGTTTTGTTAGTTGACAATGATCAAGATGGATCTTCCCCGTTGATAATCGATATCTGTAATCCAACATTTATTGTATCATAGATAAAGTTTACCTTCCCAAATACCTGCAACATGTAAGAAAAGATATATTTTCTTTGGTACAGAAGTACATTGTATGTTCCTTAATTGGATAACACGTTTCAATTGCAGCTTTGGAAAATAATTACACTAATTTGCAGTTGTGTTAAAAATGCATACCGTTTAAGAGTAAATCTTTTGACAACTCAGTTCATTTGAGTTATTCAAGCAACGATGAACATGCATGTGGAGACTAGGCTGTCCGTAGCACTTGGCATTTTGTATCATGGTATTTCTTACTGGCTTTCCAGTGAGGCTGTCCGTAGCACTTGGCGTTTTGTATCAGATATCATAGTATTTCTTACTGGATCAACAACTAGGCTGTCCGTAGCACTTGGTGTTTTGTATCAGATATCATGGTATTTCTTACTGGATCAACAACTAGGCTGTCCGTAGCACTTGGCGTTTTGTATCAGATATCATGGTATTTCTTACTGGATCAACAACTAGGCTGTCCGTAGCACTTGGTGTTTTGTTTTAGATATCATGGTATTTCTTACTGGATCAACAACTAGGCTGTCCGTAGCACTTGGTGATTGTATCAGGTATCATGGTATTTCATACTGGATCAACAATTAGGCTGTCCGTAGCACATTGTGTTTTTTATCAGATATCATGGTATTTCTTACTGGATCAACAATTAGGTTGTCTGTAGCACTTGGCGTTTTGTATCAGATGTCATGGTATTTCTTACTGGATCAACACACAAGTAGAAGAATGTCCCCAGGTGCGTCTAGTTGAGGTGTGAAGCTCCACGCCTGAACTTGTCAAATGCTCTTATCCAAATGACAGAAGCGCGACATGCGCAAGTCAGAGGTGTAGTCGCACGTGCACAGTGTGGGAATGTGTCCTCACAACGGCTTTTTTATTAATTTTTGAAGAAGTTCACTCATCAGAAGAGACATATTCAACATTTTTTGACCAATAACGAAACCAAATCACGTTCCACTAGTGGCTGAAAGTGTGTCGTAAACAATTAAGACCAAAATTAACCAATATCCGTTCTTATACAATCTTATGATTATTTGAACCGATGGCAGACATTTGCCAATAGTTACGATTAAACCTGCCATAGATCAACCGGTATGGCGCTACTAAAGTAACTTGAGACTAGGGAAACCATATGTAGTTGAGTATGTACTGGTCCAAACTAACACCAAGAAAACTAACACCAAGAAAATGATAAAATAATAAAAACAAGGAGGTAGAGTCTGCCTGTCCTCGGAATACAGTATGTAGAGATTACGACGAGAAGTGGACAGGAGAAATATTCACCATCTCCTACTGTATATAATCAAATACTACGATAGTAATGATATTGACGGTCGGCGTCTGAGAGGACGATGTATTGAAAGAAGAGTAATTTAGACCATGAAAGAGACAAATAAACAACATTCCGTTAAATGGCTTCGTGGCCAACGTCCAATCAGTGGAGTCAATTCAAATCTTACATTACAAAGAGTTGTTTTATTGAAGGTTTGTTTGTGAAATTAACGATCATGTTGCGAAATCACGTTGTATTATGACTATCGCCGATAATAAGATTCCTTGTGTGACGTCACAAGAGGAATCGCATCAGGGACCACCCCCCGCAGATTTTCATTCTGATCGCTGGGGCTAAATTAGGCGGTTTTAAAAAAGCCGTATAAGTAATTTATCGGTCGATTTCAGAAATTTTAAATCGAGTTATTGCTAAATTGAAATCCAATTTTAATGAATCCGAATGTGACCATGTGGCTTGACATCTAACCTTTATTATCAGGTGGATCTCTGAACTGTATGTTATAGAATGTAAGAATGTCTATTAGACGATGTAAGTGTCTATAGGAGCGCGTTGGGCTTGTATACTATACTGTATGTATTGACCAACTGTCTGCTTCTGTTTAAGATGTGTTTGGACTTGGTGAGGACGTCTGCTATCATGAGCGGCGGGGCGAGGAGTACGACTGCCAGTGGGGGTGCTGTGGGAGTACCGGTGAACAAGAGTGCTGCGACCATCTCTCCATGATCATCGGCATCTCCATCGGTTGTGTCCTCGTCATCGCCGCTATCATTACCATCATCGTCTGCTGCATCAAACACCAAACCCGAGGTAGACGTCGCCTCACCCCGAGACAGAGTGGCCAGATCATGATGGTTTCCCAGGCCAGTAAGTTGTCTTCCTTTCTTGTGATGTATGTATCTGTATCACCCCAACTGTGATGAGTAACTCTGGTACACAAGCGATCCATCTTATTCATTACTTCAATGTTAACGAATAAAACGTGCATATGCTGAGGATACATACTTTATTCTGCTGGTGTTTCAGAAGGCCCCCCTGCATACCCAGGTGAACCTCTCCAGTCCTACCCAGCCTACACGGGCAGCTACAAAGGGCCACTTGTCCAGCCTCCGATCACCTACCACCAGAATCCTGCCTACGACCCGCCTCCCTACATTCCACCCAACCAGCAGATCCTGTACGGAGGAAACAGCGAGCTTGACGACAAGCTGACACCCGTCGCAACCCGGGCAGATCACACCAGCGACAACTCCCCACCACCCCCTTACTCAACCTGATCTCTCGCCTTTTAACCCTTCCCTTTAAACAGGATTCAGAATAAGTTCTTTGGACCTCATTTGTACCTCCACCTGACTGGAACGATCACAATTGAAGAATTCGACTGACCAATCCCGGAAATGTATAAATATATGAAGCACATTATCTGCACAGTTTACAGTTAAACTTGGCTGTACTTTATAAGCGTGGATGGAAGGGATACTAATTCAAACATTGTACCATCGATCCCAGTCTCCACAGTAAAAGATTCTTTTCTTTCCTGTCACCTTTTTGTTTTACCAGAATGTATCTGAAAATGAAACAGTTTAATTATTGTTCATGGGAGCGGAGAAACACTGTTGTACTTTACAAAAATTTTGTTCTAGGATTGAATGTTCAGGGTAAATTTAGAGTTGTATAATTATCACAAAGAATGGGAAAACCTTTGTAAGGGGAAAACTTCTCAACCTGATCACTTGTCTTGAAAGTTAGTTACGTTATCAGACTCTCCACATGCTCGTTATTGGTTATTGTAAAGATGCATCTACATTACTTTGCTCCTTTACTTTTATTATCTTAATAGAATCATGTGTTTGAAATTATTTTGCTGTCCATTACCAAGAAAAGTCACAAATGGGCATATATGTTCTAATTTACGAACCAAATAACCATTGTTTAGTGTTGAATTGCTGTTTGACATTTTAGAAAGGTAAACTTACGATTACGTCATCAAACTCTTAAAATGTTTTAGTTGGCAGTTTTGGTTTAATACTACGGTTTACGACGCTTTTCAAATGCACTTTTTACAGGGCTTATGGAATGGCATGGCGTCCGTCCATCCGTAAAGTTTTAGTTTTTTTCAACTTCTCCAGAACCAGTGACTCTAGAGAGCTGAAATGTTGTGTACAGACCCCTTGCCCAATGCGGATTCTAAATTGCAGATGTGGTGACCCTGTGCCCCTGTGGATAACAGGGGTCATGACCTAAACCGTATTTTCATCTCCTTCTCCAGTACAAAAGGCTATAGAAAGCTGAAATGTTGTGTACATACTCCTTAGTCAATGGGGATGCTAAATTGTAAATTTGTTGACTCCGTGGCTCCTAGAAAAGAGGGGCCATTCCCTAGAATCCTGTGAAGATACCCTGGTCTGTCCTATGTGGATTATGAATTATACATTTTCAACCTAGATGTATAATGTATAATTTAAAACCTGATGATCTACAGAGCCCATGACTCTATTTTTTAAATAACAGTTGAAGAACAAACTTGTTGCTCTTGTAAACAAAACACTGTCAAGGTTGTTGCAAATGAATTGAACGGGTAGTTGATGTAAAAGTGGTTAGCAGCAGATAACAGAAGGACGTTTTACAGAATAAGCAGATTAACATTGATCTAACATGGTAACTATAAGATTACCTGATTCTAATGTCACAGTTTGCGTGGAGCTATGTTAAATAGAAGTATAAAGAAAGATGAATATAGATAATAGATTAAAAATGTTCTTTCCTTCTGTCTCCCGTGTAATACACCTCTCTCACTTCTGTTTTAATTTAACTTCTGTACATAGACATGTATATAGCAACTGTACAACTGCTGATCTGTCTGCCCTCCTGTATGTATCTGTCCCTGTTAGCTGCTGATCTGTCTGTCCTCCTGTATATCTCTGTCCCTGTTAGCCGCTGATCTGTCTGCCCTTCTGTATATATCTGTCCCTGTTAGCCGCTAATATGTCTGCCCTTCTGTATATTTCTGTCCCTGTTAGCCGCTGATCTATCTGCCCTCCTGTATGTATCTGTCCCTGTTAGCTGCTGATCTGTCTGCCTTCCTGTTTATCTCTGTCCCTGTTAGCTGCTGATCTGTCTGCCCTCCTGTATGTATTTGTCCCTGTTAGCTGCTGATCTGTCTGCCTTCCTGTTTATCTCTGTCCCTGTTAGCTGCTGATCTGTCTGCCTTCCTGTTTATCTCTGTCCCTGTTAGCTGCTGATCTGTCTGCCTTCCTGTTTATCTCTGTCCCTGTTAGCTGCTGATCTATCTGCCCTCCTGTATGTATCTGTCCCTGTTAGCTGCTGATCTGTCTGCCTTCCTGTTTATCTCTGTCCCTGTTAGCTGCTGATCTGTCTGCCTTCCTGTTTATCTCTGTCCCTGTTAGCTGCTGATCTGTCTGCCCTCCTGTATGTATCTGTCCCTGTTAGCCGCTGATCTATCTGCCCTACTGTATATTTCTGTCCCTGTTAGCTGCTGATCTGTCTGCCCTCCTGTGTGTATCTGTCCCTGTTAGCTGCTGATCTGTCTGCCCTCCAGTATATATCTGTCCCTGTTAGCTGTTGATCTGTCTGCCTCCTGTATATCAGTGTCCCTGATAACTGCTGATTCCTCTATTTCCAATATTTATATTTTATATATACATTTACAACACATTGTCTGTGATATTGTTATTTCGTTGTTTCTCTAAAGGTTCTGCAATATACAAATAAATGTGCCGTGCCCATGTGTTTCAACATCCTTGTAGTTTTTTCCTTATTGAAGAATTGATGGATTCATATGCAATATATTCATGTTATAGCTCCATACTCTTTATCGAGTTCGAAAACGAGTTATGGCCCTTGAATCCGAAATTGAACTTGGTACCAAAATTGCTGTGATGCTCCAATGCGGACAAGTTTTCTCGCAACTATTACCTGTAGGTGAATGGAATTTAAATGTAGGTAGTCCAGATGGCACTCTATATCGAGTTCAAAGTCCAGTTCCGAAATATTATTTTAACGGAGTTATGGCCCTTGAATCCGAAGTTGAACTCAGTATCAAAAGAGTTGTGATGCTCCAATTGGGACAAGTTTTCTCGGCAACTATTACACTCTAGGTAAATGAAATTTTACATGTAGGTAGTCCAGATGTTACTCTTCATCGAGTTCAAAGTCCAGTTCCGAAATATTATTTTTTACGGAGTTATTGCCCTTTAATCTGTAATTGAACTTGGTACAAATTACCGGTGTGATGCTCTAATGGGAAAAATTAAGTTGCCTGAAAAATATTACATCTGGGTGAATGAAATTTTGTAATAACAAAGCCAGTTCCCAACAATTATTGTGGACAATATTATGATGCTTTAATCTGTTTTTTTTTAAACATAGTACCCTTGATATCTATAATGCTCAACGGACTGATAGCGGATGGTGGGGGCATATGAGCATGCTCAATTTTTTCTTGTTTTGAAACCCATTTGATCTTTAATATTTAAAGAAAAAATATAAAGAGATTAAACTATTCAACCAAATTTTTTAATGGAATCATTAAAAAAAAGAACTTATTACAATTAAAATGGTTGATAAAATGCATTTTGAATTTCTATAATTATGCTGATGAAAGTCTACGTGATATATACTGAGTATGTGTGTGAGGAAACAAACATATTTTGGAATGAGTTTCAAAATTGGATTAATCAAAACGTATAGGAATTGTTTCCTTGTTTAGTTTGGTACTTTTTATTAAAATTTTAATTTCGATAAAAAGTTCAAATACAAAAGAAAACATTATTTCGATAGATGTTTCTTTTATTCTTAAACTTTAACCAAAAATGTTTGTTTCCCAATTTGTATGGATCTAAAACAAAAACTTGTATCAGTTTTGCCAATCTTGTGGGTGAAACTTGTATTACTGGGAACAATAAAGATAATAATGATACATTTTTATAAAAAACAACAACCGGTCTATCGAGAAAAAGGTTGTTGTGGACAGGTTTACTGCAGACGAATGACGAGTGGAGATGGAGTGATGAGTGACCCAGTGGACATACAGCACACATATACTGTACATGATGTCGTGCATTGTCTCATATGTACATAGTCACGAGTTAACACAATGTAACTGTCTTGTTACACTTTGTAGTCAAGAGCCAGTAAAGCATGTCAAGTTTTAAATCGAATTATAAGAAAGCGAACATTTGTTTGTTCTTTTGGTTATAGATTTAAGAATAACACTACAGATGAAAAAACTCAGTAATATTTTAAACTGTGATGCGGGTATGTCCTATTTAGTTAAAAGTGCTCATGTCTCTATTTATATCAGTTAACAATTCTTTGTACTTGATCTGAAATAAAACTTGTTTTGCCCATTTGACAATCTATGTTATATATATATGCTAATATAAGTGTAATTGATGTAAATCGTTTTAATGGGGAACCTAGAATTGGTATTAAGCTGTGATACAGTACACTCAGCGTCAAGGCAGTGGTAGCACAAAACGTTTAAACCAGAATCTCAACATGCTCTCCTCAAACATGTACATAAATCAGTCATGGCCTTTGGGCATGGTGGTGGGCAATCACATATATCTGTGCTCTCTTCAGACATGTTCATAAATCTGTCATGGGGCCTGGTGGTGAGCGTTCACATATATGTGTGCTCTCCTCAAACATGTACATGAATATGTCGTTGGACCTCGTGGTGGGCGTTCACATTTATGTGTGCTATCCTCAAACATGTTCATAAAGGTGTCATGGCGCCTGGTGGAGGGCGTTCACATATATGTGTGCTCTCCTAAAAAATGAACATAAATCTGCCATTGGGCATGGTGGTGGTGGGCGTTCACTTATATGTGTGCTCTCCTGAAACATGTACATAAATCTGTAATGGGGCATGGTGGTTGGCATTCACATATATGCGTGCTCTCCTCAAACATGTACATAAATCTGTCATGGGGCCTGGTGGTGGGCGTTCACATATATCTGTGGTCTCCTCAAACATGTTCATAAATCTTTCATGGGGACTGGTTCTGGGTGTTCATATATATGTGTGCTCTCCTCACACATGTACATAAATCTGTCATGGGGTCTGAAGATGGGTGTTCATCCATGTCTGCTCTCCTCACACATATACATAAATCTGTCATGGGGTATGAAGATGTGCGTACATCGATGTGTGCTCTCCTCACACATGTACATAAATCTGTCATGGGGTCTGAAGATGTGCGTACATCGATGTGTGCTCTCCTCACACATTTACATAAATCTGTCATGGGGTATGAAGATGTGCGTACATCGATGTGTGCTCTCCTCACACATTTACATAAATCTGTCATGGGGTCTGAAGATGGGTGTTCATCCATGTCTGCTCTCCTCACACATTTACATAAATCTGTCATGGGGTATGAAGATGTGCGTACATCGATGTGTGCTCTCCTCACACATGTACATAAATCTGTCATGGGGTCTGAAGATGTGCGTACATCGATGTGTGCTCTCCTCACACATTTACATAAATCTGTCATGGGGTATGAAGATGTGCGTACATCGATGTGTGCTCTCCTCACACATGTACATAAATCTGTCATGGGGTATGAAGATGTGCGTACATCGATGTGTGCTCTCCTCACACATGTACATAAATCTGTCATGGGTCTGAAGATGGGTGTTCATATATATGTGTGCTCTCCTCACACATATACATAAATATGTCATGGGGTCTGAAGATGGGTGTTCATCCATGTCTGCTCTCCTCACACATTTACATAAATCTGTCATGGGGTATGAAGATGTGCGTACATCGATGTGTGCTCTCCTCACACATGTACATAAATCTGTCATGGGGTCTGAAGATGGGTGTTCATCCATGTCTGCTCTCCTCACACATTTACATAAATCTGTCATGGAGTATGAAGATGTGCGTACATCGATGTGTGCTCTCCTCACACATGTACATAAATCTGTCATGGGGTCTGAAGATGTGCGTACATCGATGTGTGCTCTCCTCACACATGTACATAAATCTGTCATGGGGTATGAAGATGTGCGTACATCGATGTGTGCTCTCCTCACACATTTACATAAATCTGTCATGGGGTATGAAGATGTGCGTACATCGATGTGTGCTCTCCTCACACATGTACATAAATCTGTCATGGGGTCTGAAGATGGGTGTTCATCCATGTCTGCTCTCCTCACACATTTACATAAATCTGTCATGGGGTATGAAGATGTGCGTACATCGATGTGTGCTCTCCTCACACATGTACATAAATCTGTCATGGGGTCTGAAGATGTGCGTACATCGATGTGTGCTCTCCTCACACATTTACATAAATCTGTCATGGGGTATGAAGATGTGCGTACATCGATGTGTGCTCTCCTCACACATGTACATAAATCTGTCATGGGGTATGAAGATGTGCGTACATCGATGTGTGCTCTCCTCACACATGTACATAAATCTGTCATGGGGTCTGAAGATGTGCGTACATCGATGTGTGCTCTCCTCACACATGTACATAAATCTGTCATGGGTCTGAAGATGGGTGTTCATATATATGTGTGCTCTCCTCACACATATACATAAATATGTCATGGGGTCTGAAGATGGGTGTTCATCCATGTCTGCTCTCCTCACACATTTACATAAATCTGTCATGGGGTATGAAGATGTGCGTACATCGATGTGTGCTCTCCTCACACATGTACATAAATCTGTCATGGGGTCTGAAGATGGGTGTTCATCCATGTCTGCTCTCCTCACACATTTACATAAATCTGTCATGGGGTATGAAGATGTGCGTACATCGATGTGTGCTCTCCTCACACATGTACATAAATCTGTCATGGGGTCTGAAGATGGGTGTTCATCCATGTCTGCTCTCCTCACACATATACATAAATATGTCATGGGGTATGAAGATGTGCGTACATCGATGTGTGCTCTCCTCAAACATGTACATAAATCTGTCATGGGGTCTGAAGATGGGTGTTCATATATATGTGTGCTCTCCTCACACATATACATAAATATGTCATGGGGTCTGAAGATGGGTGTTCATCCATGTCTGCTCTCCTCACACATTTACATAAATCTGTCATGGGGTATGAAGATGTGCGTACATCATTGTGTGCTCTCCTCAAACATGTACATAAATCTGTCATGGGGTCTGAAGATGGGCGTTCATATATATGTGTGCTCTCCTCACACATATACATAAATCTGTCATGGGACCTGGTGGTGACCGTTCACATATATGTTTTCTCTCCTCAAACATGTACAAACATGTCATGAGGTCTGAAAATTGGCATTCACATATGTCTGTACTCTTCTCCAACATGTACATTAAAATGTTATGGCGTCCGAAGATGGGTGTTCATCCATGTGTGCTCTCTTCACACATTTACATAAATCTGTCATGGGGTCTGAAGATGGGCGTTCATATATATATGTGCTCTCCTCAAACATGTTCATAAGTCTGTCATGTGGTCTGAAGATGGGTCTTCATCTATTTTTATTTTTTTTATTCATTTACATAAATCTGTCATGGGGTATGAAGATGAGCGTTCATCGATGTGTGCTCTCCTCAAACATGACATAAATCTGTCATGGGGTCTGAAGATGGGTGTTCATCCACGTGTGCTGTCCTCACACATGTACATAAATATGTCATGGGGGTCTGAAGATGGGCGTTCATCCATGTGTGCTCTCCTCAAACATGTACTATGTTTTATAGACTGTGATTGTTCCTGAAGGTGGACATTCATCTACATGTCTACTAGACATCATCTCTCCAGACTACTAAAATTCTCTTCAAGCAGTGTTAATTCAATTATTAATTATTTTATACATAAAATAATAAACACCAGAAAAATTACCAATATTTATTGCCAATTTGTGAGTATGTTTACAAAAGTGTCACGATTCGTCAGATTTATAAATTATCATATTTATGTGATGAAATGGGAGTCTCATTGTTGGAGAAAACAAAATTACCCACTTTCAAAAATTCAAAAATTTCACATCACAGTAGGCTTTTTAAAATCTCTTTCAAATGATATGTTTTAAAATATAATGACTGATCATTGTTGGCTTAGATGATAACTATTGATTAACTAAATAATCTTAACAAATACAAACCTACATCAATATTAGCCCCTACAAAAAAAAATCCCTTGAAAACATATTACTGCACCATTGCCACAAGCAAAATTTTACCATCGCCACAACCAATCCGCAAGGCTGTTCCAGAACATATCCAGAAAGACTAAATTGTAAAATGAGTTGCGGATATGCTTTGGTAATATAGCCATAGGGATCCCCACCCTATCCAATAAAGCCATAAACCATCCACAGGTAGTCCATATGCGGATATGGTTTGGTAATATATCCAAAGGGATCCCCACCCTATCCAATAAAGCCATAAAACCATCCACAAGTAGTCCAGAATGGAGTTGCGGATATGGTTTGGTAATATATCCATAGGGATCCCCACCCTATCCAATAAAGCCATAAAACCATCCACAAGTAGTCCAGAATGGAGTTGCGGATATGGTTTGGTAATATATCCATAGGGATCCCCACCCTATCCAATAAAGCCATAAAACCATCCACAAGTAGTCCAGAATGGAGTTACGGATATGGTTTGGTAATATATCCATAGGGATCCCCACCCTATCCAATAAAGCCATAAAACCATCCACAAGTAGTCCAGAATGGAGTTGCGGATATGGTTTGGTAATATATCCAAAGGGATCCCCACCCTATCCAATAAAGCCATAAAACCATCCACAAGTAGCCCAGAATGGAGTTGCGGATATGGTTTGGTAATATATCCAAAGGGTTCCCCACCCTATCCAATAAAGCCATAAAACCATCCACAAGTAGTGCATTTGCATATATTATTCATAAAACCGTCCACAGGCACTCCAGAAATTTAATGTTTCAGATATACCTCAAAATCAAAGAACCATTTCCAGTTAAAACAAAAAACAAAAACATAGTACACTTCACGATTTTTAATAGTACACAATAAATACTATAATATTAATGTTCATCTTGAGATCCTGAGTGCTGTACAAATATATACATAAATATCCTTCTGCAAAGGAATTCAAAGGACATTCAACTGCGTTCAGTAACACATCCTGCTTTTAACGTTTACTTAATAACATTCCTGAGATCTATGACATGTACAATCAGGATCTTGGAACCTCCAGGTCACTTTCAGGGGCCATGTTAATGTGATTGCGCCGAGCTCCTGAAAAGTAGAATAGTAAGAATATAGATACCATGGTACAAACAGGCAAGTTACAAATCACATGATATGAAAAGACTTTTTGATATATATAGACCATAACCAATGGCAAATTCATGTCCCATTACATACAGGACATTCATACTCACACGAATCTTGTTGAGGCAAAATATAAAGAAAACAAAAGAGACATTTTGTAAAACATTAGTAATACCTAATTTCCGGAATGCCTTCCTCAGGCTACAGATCTTCGACAGGTGGTCAGTGTACTGGGAGTACAGGAGGTGCAATACCAGGATGGCAAACACTGGAAACAAAGAACAGTAATAGTATTTCAATAAATTAGTCATCACTGTAAATAGTAAAATGATTTTAATGTTACTTCAAATGTTTTCAAACAAATTGTTATTCAAATTCATATGATATGACAATATATATATATACATTTAGAAAAAAACTTAGCTTGGAGTAGTGTTACTGTTCCTTTAAATTTTAATGTTTAATTTAAATGCTTAATATGAAATGACAATATAAATCATGTTAAATTCGCACCTTCAATGGCTTGAAGCACAGTTTCATTCTTTTGAACTGTGCTGGCGTCTTGAACCCTAGATCTGGACTTGACTATGTAAACCAACATAAACATTTGTAAGTTCAAACTATAACGTATATTTATAATTTAATCAAATAAATTGGTAAAATAATGAATTATTACAAAATGTGAAAATACAAATTTGATTTTCATGATTAATGACTGATAGCAAAATTTGTATGTAAAATATAATCAATCTGTCTGGATGCATATTAAGGTTGTAATTTGTAATCTGCAATAAATTAAATAACGATGACCGTTAGTGTCCATTAAAGTAATCAATCAGCTTGATTGGGTGCATATTCAGAAAGAAGATTATCAATTAAAGAAGCTAATTGTCAAATTCAATGCCAACCCCACCTTCAATAGACCTTGAATAAACAACGTCTGAGAGTTGTGTCCACCAGGTGAGTGTATTTCTGTGCGATTCAGTCCACACTGAAATCAATATTGACACTTTACTGAATAAGATCAAACTATTTGATGAAAACAAAAAGAATTTGAAAAGTATAAATCAAAATTGATTAATTTTATTAACTGATAAACATATACTGGACCAAAATAGAATATTAATGTCATTATTAGTTAAGATACTAGTGAAATATTAATCTTAATATTCATAAAACATCAAATATCCCTTAGAAAACAGATTACAAATTACCAATAATCACAAATAAATTAAATATTTGATATTATATATAGTAAATATATAACATGTCAATACTATTAAAGAGTATAATGAATAAATGTCTTTATGATGAAAATAAGGATACTGAGTATTTTAACCAACAAACAATTGTTTTGAATTTCTTTATAAAACAACAAATTAAGATTTGTAAGTCAAACAAACATAATTGATAAAATTGGTAAAATAAATATGGATTAAAAAACCTTTAAAATCCAAAAGTAATTTTGACTATTAATGACTCATAGCAAATTTATATTATATATATTTATATTAGCAATCAGTCAGTCTAGATACATTTCCAGAACATCAATTAAGCAAAACAAATGTATTGATTAATTGTTATCAACAATGAATTCAATGCTATTTAACAATTTGTTTGTTTATACAACAATATGTCAGCATCTCAAGTCTTACCTTGAGTGGTTACATCATTTCCTGCCTGAGAGTAGGTTACATCATTTCCTGTATTGTCCCAGACCCTGTCTGGCTGTCATCATGGCCGAGTGCACAGTCACCTGTGTTATAAACATTGACATGTTTATAAAGCAGTTTTTAAAGTATTTGAAATACAATTTATGTTTATTCCTATTCATAATCTGATCTGAACTTAAAGCAACCAATAGCAAATAAATACCACAGATGCCTTGTTACACATGCCATGACTGAGACATGAGTGCCTTTTAATAAATGAAGCCAAAAGTCAGAAAATATTACTCAGTCTGTCCATTGATTTAAACTGTCCATTCAAAAGGGTAAATGAAATTAGATTGATACATTTGGAATGCAGTGATCACAAGTACTTACCTTGGATTAATCAACTGAGAAATCTTGTACTTGTACTTGTCTTGTGAACTGTAAAGCTTGGTGAGATTTCTTGTTGATGTTTTGAAAGCAACCATCTTGGAATAACAATACAGCAGCAAAACTAAGGAGGCTTCTGATTGGCTAACTATGATTGATCTGATCATAGTGACAAATATTGGTTGTGACAGTTGGTAATATTTAAAGGATTTGAATTGATTATAAAATATTATGAACAATATTTGTTTTATCTATCAATTGTAAAGGGCATGCAGGTCACACACAAAAACAGTAATAAATACTGAGAAGCCTTCTGATTGGCTAAAATTGACTGATCTGATACTAGAGGCAATTATTTGGTTAAATATGCCAGTTTTTGATATTTAAGGGATGTTATCATGATATTCTGAAATGGTTTGTTTCTATCAATTTGTTAAACTAAAAAATTATATGGTCTAATTTATTTACTGGTATTTTATTTCCTTCATCATATGAAATTTCTCTAATATCAAATGAAACTATAGTTAAAGAATTTGAATAATGTAACCTTTTCATTGAAATTTTATGTAATTCAACTGTTTGAGCATTATTTGAGTGTTCATAATAAAAAAATAAATAAAAAAAACATTTCGACCAAACGATTTGTGCAAAAGATTGGTTTTAGAACATATCAGAGCTAATAATATGTTAGTGAATTTCATTATTTTTATTTGGTATCAATACTCAAAATAATATTTTGACTTGGTGTACTCTTTTACTGATTTAAAAGCATTGTATAAATTATTCTAATACATAGGTCGTTAATTAGATATACCTCTACAGCCCAAGTTTACAACTTGAAACCACTTACACAAATACACAGCAACCCTCCACATCACTTCTCAGCTCTTAACAAACAAATTGATTAATCTAATGAAATGTACACAGTATTTAAGCTACTTGTAAAGCAATCAACTAGGTGTCTCCAAGAGGTATATTTGGGGTCATTCCTGTAATCTTACCATTGGACAGTTTATCAATTAATTAAGCTCCACCCATTTCAAGTCTAATGACCAATAGATTTGCACTTGTTTGTTGTTGCAATTTCTCAGAGGTATACCAATTTTAGTGATTGTAAATATGTAATGACTGCACTTGTTTTAAAAAAACATTGTCAAGTATTTCAATTGATTGTCATTTAAGGCCAGAGAAAATTAAACTAAAATTATTTGTATTTTTATTCAATATGTAAATTTCTTTCTGATATCTTCACTTTGGCGAAGTATATAATTATTTATTAAAGTATACTTTTAACTGAAATAATTGTAATAGTGGTTTTGTAATGCATACATACTAAAATATATATTTCATGCAATTTTGATCTTTAATAAAAAATTAGATGATTACTTCAATCACATATATTGACATGGGATGAATGTTTATATCTCAATTGTGTAAAATCAATAGATTTCTAAATACCAATTGAATTAATGAGTGTGATAATTAAATAGAATAGGCATATTTCTAAATTACAACCCAAATTGACAACTTGTAAAAAATTAAGCTAGTGTTTATCAACCAACTACAATTTCTTTAAAAGATAAAAATGGGCTATTTTTATATATTTAGACAATACGTATCAAACCCTAAGCTCTAGATTTTCAGTCATGTGAAGATATGCAAAACCTTTGTTGACATAAGACTCACAATATTAAAAAAAAACATAAAACTGTTAATTAATGAAAATTAACCTGAAGATTAATTTGAATAATAAGAAGAATAATGTTGAATCTTACACCAAATGTATTAAATTGTTTGTTTGAAGATAGTAAGTAAAATGTACGAATGTAATATGTATTGTGTAAGGTATCAAATTATGATCTCTGATATATATATTTATATTTGAACCTGCTCTCTCTGTTAAAGTAATACAGGTAACACCACAGTCCTTTAACATGATTTGAAATAACGATAATTTGAAAGATGATATTAATTTTGCAATCATATTTGACATACCTTAAGAAAAACATAGATCTTATCAAAACTAAATGTTTAAACCTTATTTCCTTGCCCATTCATACTGTTATAAACATATGTTTTTATGTTGTGCTTTTCTCAGTATTGCATGAATGAATATTGTGTTATGTATTTTTTTTGTACCGGAGAGGTATTTACATAGGCGTAATGCATCTTTACCATTCCATTTAATTTTAAAAATAAATATTGTTTAAACCAGAAGGATGATGGTGATCAACAAAGTTAAAGAACTTGTTATTTTAACCATCTTATAGACTTCTGGGCCGTGTTCAAGAGAGGTTTCAAAGAAATCGCTCATTAGCGATTACTTTTAAACCTCTCTTGAACGCGATTGCTCAATGTAGCGCTGCGTAGCAAAGCGAGCGAACTTTGAGGTATTTCACTGTGTCGTTCAGGAGACAATAAGCGCTACTTGAGCGCTACATTGAGCCCTGAATTGAGCAATCAATGAGCGATTATAAGTGCCTGCTATTATGGACACTGCACTGTTCCACTCAGCTAAAAGCTAAACTCAAATCATAATCTTTCTTTACCATATCTTAAGTGCTAACATCAATTTAATCTGTTTTCACAATAACAGGACTTCTTTGGCAGAAGACTCTTTTACCAATGATTTTTTACCAATACTTCTTACAGAGGACTTTTCCCCCTTGAATTTACCATATAATTACAATCTTCCTACTACCAACTTCACATCGATGCCTATCCGTAGCATTCCCATAAAGCCAGTGATCTTGTGCTCTTTTGTGGCTATACTGTGAACAACAGGGACTCGGTAGTGGATATGTTACCGTAACATTTTCGGAAATGTTTGATGGTCTTACAGCTAACGGATACATCGTTGAAACAAATCCGCAAAGGCAGCTATCTTGTGCTCTTTTGTGGCTATACTGTGGACAACAGGGACTCTGTAGTGGATATGTTACCGTAACATATTCAGAAACTTTTGATGGTCTTACAGCCAACGGATACATCGTTGAAACCAATCCACAAACGCAGCTATCTTGTGCTCTTTTGTGGCTATACTGTGGATAACAGGGACTCGGTAGTGGATATGTTACCGTAACATATTCGGCCAACGGATACATTGCTGAAACCAATCCACATGACCAATCCACACCATGTCCGGATCTGATCCGCTAGCGGCAATGGTAAAATTTTGCTCTAACTGCTTGAAAAGATGCTGTGGTGCTCCTGTGGATATATTGCCTAAACATATTTTCAGGATATTTTTTTTGTAGGGGAGGTTATTAGTATTTCCCCATAACTCTGAATCATAACCCAAAACACAGGCATCCCAAAGATAATGACTTTCTTCAAGTGATACTGAGCATTGTATCTAAAGAATAAATCAATATTCCATATGGTAATGTATGTTTTACAATAAATCAGGTTGATGTTCAGAGAGACAGTAAACTTGTTGGCGCAATCTCCTTCTGGAGGATTACATAGGATTACCACTATATATATATATGTATACACAATAAATATACAGCCTGGTCAGCTGGAAGCATCAACAGAAGGTATCCAGTTCAAAAACCCAGTCTGATTAAAATCGACCTTGTTCCGAGGAATAAAATTTGCAAAATCATATATCTACCCGGTAGATTCTACCGGGATACGAACAGGTTCTGTAGATTCCTCGCCACAAGGTCTGAGAACATCCCGTATAGGCGTGTCTTCCGAACAAGTTTAGTGCAGCCAAAGCCCAGTCAAATAGTTGACCAATCACATCATAGTTTTTAAACAGTCGCTGTTTTGAAAGCATTCGGAACAAACAAAAGGATAGCTGTTTGGAGTTATCTGCCTGTAGCTTCTCCCACCGAAAGCTTTTGTTGGACGTCTTGCGATTGGTTTACTGAATTGCATCAGAACATGGGAGTCTACGGGCTGTGACCAGATGGTTTGGCGTGGAAACCTTCGTACGATATGAGTTCGTATCCCGGTAGATGCACAATTTTTGCACAATTTTCCCGCGGAATACTGTCAGTTTTCATCAGACTGTTCAAAAACCTATTCCTTAAATCTGAATAGAAATTACAGTGAGAGGGTAGGCAAGAAAAGATCACTTATTGTTTTTATGCTTAATTACTTGTATTAATATATATATATGTAATATGTGCTTCTGAAAATTATTGCTGAATAATATTATGTGTCTATGCTGGACAGAGTTATTCTCAATGAATGTTATTTGCTATTATTTGGACCAGTTCATTAGTTGGGTAGGCTAACAGTGTAGTCAACTTCAGTGCATCCAACCATAACGGATGTTGTTTTGATTCGTCTGAGTTTTGGGACCCAAAAATGTTACTGTAAAATAACATTCCCACCACAAAATAGCAAGATGGGTTTTGGAAACATTTTGGCAAAAGATACCAAATTTTATTTTTATCATATACCTTAATTATCACTTCACATGTTTGATGTGTAATAGAGAGTTAGAGAGTATTTAAGTAACAAAGTCTACCCATAACAATCAACAGTTACGGTCAAGGTTAAAGTTAAAGCACAATGAAAGCGTCCCTTAGATTAAAGGGCATATGGTCAAAAATTAATCCATCATTTGATATAATTGCATGTTTGAAGATTCATTGCATATCATAAACCTGTTATTTTATATGTATTAGTCTTCAAGCTCAATGAAGCATGCAAAGACTGATGAGGTGGTGCCACTTGCTCTATTATTTTCTGTATTAATCTTGATTTGGCACAGAAATTACTCAATTACTTAGGGTGGCCTGTGATAGACATTGATACTTGATAAGTGTAACCATGGATGTTCATGAGACCATTAACATGTCTACATAAGCATTCTAATGCTTTTCATTTTTTAAACGAAGTTAAACAAGCAGAGAGGGTCTACTATATCCCCCGCCAAGTGGTTAAAGTTTAAAATATATTCAACAATGATTATGGAGTTTTATTCTTGAATAAATCCTAAATCACCCATTTGTTATAAATTCTTGCTAATACACAAGAGTATACTTCTAAAGATGTATTAATCTCTGCTTAACAGTTTTCAAAAACTGTTCTGGAAGCAAAATTGTAAAACGCATTTTGAATTTTGTTCTAAAATAAAGATGAAGATGTTTTTCCATGGAAACGGCTAAAAATAGAATTCCAAAGTAGTTAAAAGGTATATCTACACATGATGATTGTTCCACACACACACTAAGGCTCATTAAGCTAGGCCTTACAGTTTTTGAGTTCTGGTTGGGAAACAAAATGTCAAGTAATGTTTCCATGGAAAAGGCTAAAATTCCAATGAAGTCGAAAACCCCAAAAGGCACATCAACAAACTGTGTCTGATCCACAAACCAAGTTTCATTGAGCTAGGCCTTATGGTTTTTTAGTTCTGGTCTGGAAACAAAACCCGGATGGACAGACAGACAGACAGACAAAGGTCATTTCCATATCCCCCGACAATGTCGTTGAGCGAGGGATAATATAGGGAGTGATCTCTATGCTCTGTCCAAGGTTGAAGTATTTGTGTCCTTTGTCAAAGTCCTGATTGACCTTATCTGGAAGGTCTCATCACATACACATGGCAGGTAACAAAAGCTAGTCATTGACCAATCACAATTAAATTATGACCAAGGATTTTGGCTGCTGCAAACAAACAAAGAGACATACAGACAGGTGAATGTTTGATTCAAGAGGCATACACATAATGATGAAGATATATAATATTATTATGACTCATCTGTGTTTGGTCAACAGTTTTTCTGTATCACATGCTTTTAAACAGGTATGTAACTAGGCCCTTAGAAATTTCAAACAAACATACATACAAACATTAACACTAGTCTTGGAATTCTCAAAACGCAACCTACCAAATTTGCAAACAATTATGTTACAAGTTTTTCATTTATCTTGTTCAGATAACAAATGAAGGAATCATAATTTTCTGATGTTGGGTATAATTAAAAGCCCATCACAAAAGTAACCCCCCCACTTGTCAAACAACATTGCAAGACATCAATGAGCAAACAGCTTTTCAAAAGATACAGCTTGAGATTGGAATGTTGAATATGTTTTATTCTGTGTTTTGTCATTCACTTTATATACAGAACAAACACTATTTAATATAATGTTTCATCCATTGATGCCTGAGGACTGATTTACTAGCTGACAACTCCAGATTATTATTTCAGTATTCTGGGTATTTCTCCAATTGTATCTTTTTCAAAGAAATACTTATAATAATGTTTAGTTAACACCCACAACTTTTATATTCACAAAATTAGGAAAATATTTTACAAGGGAACTCTATTAAAGATCATTACAACTGAAATAGGTATGGTATGTTCTATTGCATGATAGCTAGGGTATCCTGATAATGAATGAAAACAGTTGCTTGATCTGCTCCTACTTTTGGTCTCTCAAATGTTTGCTAACCATGTATAAATAATTGGAGCAGAGAGAAGAAGAGCATGCACTTGCTGGCCAGCACAATGTTTTAATCAATAACTTCATGGGTTGAATTCCTTCAGCTTGTGGTCACTTTCCAACCAAATGATAAAGCTTGGTTTATTTAAAAATTTCAGAGGGAATGTAGGAAAGAACAAGTAATTGTCACAAACATGACCATGTCCCCCGCCACAATTAAGAAATGAGCTAAAAGACAAAGAGCTTGTACCGAGTAGTGACATTTACATGTTTGATTCAATTATTGTTATATCGGGCAAAATTTTTAAAATGGTCAAAGTCTTGTAGTGACCTTGAAAACCGGGTCAAGGTCACCCAAATCGACTGATGTCTGCGTATTCCCCAAATGAAGACAGGTACCAAATTTGAAGACTCTAGGTACAGCAGTTCATGAGATATCGTGCTAACAACATTTGACAATCAGTCTTGTAGTGGCCTTGAAAATAATTTTAAGGTCAACCAAATCGACTGGTATCTGGATATTCCCCAAATAAAGACTGATCCTAATTTAAAACCAATAGTTCTAGCGGTTCATGAGGAATCGCACTAACAACATTTTCAAAACTGGTCAAAGTCTCGCCCTGACCTTGAAAATGAGGTCACGGTCACCGAAAACTTTTCAGGTCTACGTATTCCCCAGATGAAGATTGGTACCAACTTTGAAGATTCTAGGTTGAGCAGTTCATTAGATATTGCGCTAACAACATTTTTAAAACTGGTCAAAGTCTCGCCGTGACCTTGTAAATGAGGTCGAGGTCAAGGTCACCGAAAACTTTTCAGGTCTGCGTATTCCCAAGATGAAGACTGGTACCAAGTTTGAAGATTCTAGGTTGAGTGGTTCATTAGATATCGCGCTAACAAGAAGCGGGACGGACGGACAGACGGAGCTGAATACTATGTCCCCCGCTCCGCGGTTCGCAGCGGCGGGGGACAACTAGATGAGCGTTTGCGGGACACCGCAAAAGCAGAGCAGCCCTGAAACCTTGGGTCTCGCCTTCCCTGTTCCGCCTTCTCGTCAGCATACATAAAATGGGAATTTTTTTGAAAAAAATTTGTTCATTATTCAAGTTTTTCTAATAAGTTGAATCATTACTGAGGCACTTTTCACAAGTTTGTTCTTAAAACCTATTTCTGATTTCAGAATTGGATCAAAGGATTAACATGGCATTAACCAATATCTCATGACCTTGACCTTTGACCTTCAAGGTCACACCATCAATGATTACTTTTCATTGTGTATAACAATTATGCAATGACTCAAAGTGTTCATAGTTAACATAAGACATATTCATAATAGCATGCTTAAGCTGTGACCTTGACCTTTGACAGATTTTAGCGAAAACCTTTTCAAATCTCGGTCTTTCTCCAAAGTTGATATATACCAAGCAAGGGCCTGATAGCACAAAAGTTTTTGAAGTTATCGTTTTTACAAGGATTTTTGTAGTGATTTCATAACTCATGACCTTGACCTCTGACCTTGAATGTGAGCATGTCAAAATTATTCCCAAAGTGTATAAGAAAGAAGCTATAATGTATATAAGGTGTTGATACCTTCTTGGAAAAAAGTTATTTAGTGATTTCAGAACTGGTGACCTCGACCCTTTCTCGTGATCTTTAAAATTCAAGGTCACACAATAAGTGATCACTTTTCATTGTGTATATCACAATCATGTAATGATTCAAAGTGTAAATAGTTGAAATAAGACATTTTGACATAAGACAAGTTGTGACCTTGCTGTGACCTTGACCTTTGACGGATGTTAGCGAAAACCTTTTCAAATCTTGGCCTTTCTCCATGGAAACTGCGCAAAAACTGATAGCAACCACAATGAGAAACAAGTGTTTGCCACTAACATGGCAATGTCTCCTGCAGTTAACATTGCGTTTGGTAAGACACATTGGTCAAGTGTCAGTCATCTTGAAAATAAAGTCAAGGTCACCAAAATCGACTGGTGTCTGTGTCATCCCAAAATGTAGACTGACACCAAATTTGAGGACTTTGGGTGCTTTGGTTCATGAGATATCACGTTAACAAGAGTTCGAAAAGTGGTCAAAGTGTTGTGGTGACCTTGAAAATAAATAAATGGTCACCAAAATCGACTGGTGTCTGCGTAATCCCACAATATAGGCTGTCAGAAAATATTAAGACATTATGTCAAACCGGTCATGAGATATCGTTTTAATACAAGATAGAAAGTGGTCAAAGTGTCGTGTTGACCTTGAAAATATTGTCAAGGTCACCAAAATCTACTAGTGTCTGCGTAATCCCCCAATGTAGCCTGGTACCACATTTGAAGACTTTGGGTCCATCTGGTCATGATATATCGCGTTAACAAGAGTTCGAAAAGTGGTCAAAGTGTCGCTGTGATCTTGAAAATAAGGTCAAGGTCACCAAAATTGACTGGTGTCTGTGTCTTCCCCCCAATGTAGGCCGACACCAAATTTGAAGACTATGGATGGAACGCTTCATGAGATATCAAGAAGTGTGACGTACGTAAGGACGGATGCCGCTGAATAAATCTTCCCCCGTTCCGCGTTGCGGCAGGGGACAAATAGGCCAAAAGAACAACTGACAAAGAGAAATAAATTTAATAACTATTTAAAAGATTCACCTCATGCAAGTCTCACTGTTATTTTGTTAATTAAATTTGCATTCTACAAATATAATTCATATAAAATAGAGCCATGGGCTCTGTAGCTCATCAGGATTTCATTGATTTATTATCTAAGGTTGAATATCTAAGTTATCTCAAGTAATACATTGTTAACAAGCAAAAAATAGGTTTTTAGATCATGACCCCTGTGACCCGTATTTGGAGTCACAGGGTCACCAATCCTACAATTAAGATCCCCTTTGACCAAAGAGTCTCTACACAACTTTTCAGCTCTCTAGACCTTTTGGAAATGGAGAAGCAAATGAAAATAGGTTTTTAAGGATGTGACCCCTGTGACCCCATTTGGGGTCAAGGGGTCACAAAATCTACAATTTAGAATCCCCATTGGCCAAGGAGTCTGCACCCAACTTTTCAGCTCTCTAGACCTTTTGGAACTGGAGAAGAATATGAAAATAGGTTTTTAAGGATGTGACCCCATTTGGAGTCACAGGGTCACCAATCCTACAATTAAGAATCCCCTTTGACCAAAGAGTCTCTACACAACTTTTCAGCTCTCTAGACCTTTTGGAACTGGAGAAGAAGATGAAAATAGGTTTTTAAGGATGTGACCCCTGTGACCCCATTTGGGGTCACGAAATCTACAATTTAGAATCCCCATTGGCCAAGGAGTCTGCACACAACTTTTCAGCTCTCTAGACCTTTTGGAAATGGAGAAGAAGATGAAAATAGGTTTTTAAGGGTGTGACCCCTGTGACCCTATTTGGGGTCACGGGGTCACGAACTCTACAATTTAGAATCTCCATTGGCCAAGGAGTCTGCACACAACTTTTCAGCTCTCTAGACCTTTTGGAACTGGAGAAGAAGATGAAAATAGGTTTTTAAGGATGTGACCCCTGTGACCCCATTTGGGGTCAAGGGGTCACGAAATCTACAATTTAGAATCACCATTAGCCAAGGAGTCTGCACATAAAATTTCAGTTCTGTGGAGTCATTGGTTCTGGAGAAGAAGTCGAAAAAGCGAAAAGTTTACGGATCGACGGACGGACGCCGGACACCATGCCATGCCATAAGCCCATCGGGCCTTTCAGGCCTGATGAGTTAAAAATTAGATCTTATCATTTAGATCTGCATTAACATGAGATGATCTTTGATCAGCTTGAAATTACGGCATCATCTGAATGACCTAGTGAAAATAAATGTCAAAAACAATTGTGTCTTTCATCAACGTCAATGTAAAAAATATGACTATTTCAATGTTTAATGTCAAGGGAAACACATTTACCAATGAAGTTTCAATGACAGATCAAAAGTTTGAGGCAACTTTATAGTTAAAGTTGAACCCACAGTCTGAAATCAGAAAGGGTGAGCGCTCAAAGTCAAGGGCCGCAACTCGGAAAATATTAATTTGACTTTTCCGCAAAACGCAAATGCCTATAACCAATGTATATCCAAACTTTGTGTGAATATGCAGAAAACATATAAACTTCATCAGTACATATACTGTCTACAATGACGAAAACAGAGTATTGATCTACGATGACGAAAACAGAGTATCTACAATGATGAAAACAGAGTATAGATCTATGATGATGAAAACAGAGTATAGATCTACGATGATGAAAACCGAGTAAAGATCTACGATGACGAGATATAATTTGACAAATGCACTGATTCTATTTTAGATCCAACTTCCAAACGCAAGGCATAACTCTTGCCAGTCTGCATTACTGGCTGATTTAACCCTTGCGGTATTTCCCTAGCTTTCTTGTGTCGAGGCAGTGAATCGCTGCACTGGAAATGCATAGCGGGCCTGGATTTCTAAACACAGATTTCTTAAGGAAATACTGCAAGGCCTAAATCAGCCAGTAATGGAGACTGGCAAGAGTTATGCCTTGCATTGGGAAGTTGTTTTAGATCATGTAAAGATTGAGGTAAAGGAAATGTCCAACATAATAAAATGTTTACATCTAAAAAAAGAGTTTCTGGGCCATATAAAATCAGTCATAAGTTTCTATGTGGTATATTTAATAAATATCTAACTATGCCATCTATATAATTTGTCATTAAAATACAGTGTGTATCCAAGTGTGTGGAAAGAAGCAAATGTTATGCCTTTATTTAAAAAGGGTGACCCCTTAAAAGCCTCCACTCAACGACCAGAATCGTCTTCAAACATCTGTACAATTATTTCAATGCAAATCAGTTATTATTTAATTCTACAATGATTCTGATCAGTTCTCCAGAAAAATCAATTGCAATCTGATTTTAGCGCCACTTCACCAACTGTTCATACCTTGTGATATCACAATCCATCCACACTAATGGCCAATTCTAAATCTTGTATTTATTTCTAAATGACAACAAGTGGTTGCCACTAACATGGCATTGTCCCCCGCCGAAAAAAAAAGAAATAAGACTTATTAACAAGTTATCATTTTGTCACATGAAATTTTACCTGTAGTGTACACTTCTGAGAATCTTGTCATTCTGAAGATATTCAGGAACTATTCTTGATTTGCAAGATCCTTGCGTCTATACTTCAGGAGGATATAACCACGGTCAGTATCAGCATTAGAGTTAACCCTAATCATTTATCACCCAATTCATCTGGTGTCTGCATAGTCACCAATTTTAGGTTGGTACCAAAATTGAAGACACTGGGTGCAATGGTTCTTGAGATATCGCGTTAACAAGAGGCTGAAAGCCCGTCAAAGTGCTGTGGTGGCCTTGAAAATAAGGTCACGGTCATCCAATTCTACTGGTGTCGGCATAGTCCCCCATTATAGGCTGGTAAAAAAATTTAAGACACTTGGTGCAACGGTTCATGAGATACCGTGCTAACAAGAAATTTGACGTATGGACGCCGCTGAATACGTAGTCCCCAGTTCCGCTCTGAGGCGGGCGACAATTAAGCTAGTTAAAGTTCGTCAGTATTGAGATCTATTGCAATAGTGACACTTCATTCTACGAAATTAAAAGGCAAGCAAAAGCATTGTTATTGAAGCAATAGTCAGATGGTTCTAACATTTGAGCGCAACGGTTTGATGCAAAATAAGAAAAAAATACATTATATCATATGCACAACTATTTCAATAACTAGCATGTGTGTTCCTTTCCCCAAATGGACTACCAGGAACACTTCCTTTTAATAAATACGCTCTGCATTTGGTTTCAATTTTAATTTTACTCGTTTTCAATCAAGTTTAACATTTCTCCGATTTTCAAACATAGTAGATTTATCTCCTAAATAACAAGTAATTGTCACAAATGTGATAATGTCCCCCGCCACAATTAAGAAATGAGCTAAAAGGGTGGACACACAGCTTGTACCGATTAGTGACCATTCCATGTTTGATTCAATTATTAATATATCGGGCTAACAACATTTTAAAATTTGGTCAAAGTCTCGTAGTGACCTTGAAAATGATGTCAAGGTCACCCAAATCGACTGGTGTCCGTGTATTCCCCAAAAGAAGACTGGTATGAAATTTGAAGCCTATAGGTACAGCGGTTCATGAGGAATAACGCTAACAACATTTGAAAAACTGGTCAAAGTCTTGCAGTGACTTTGAAAATTAGGTCAAGATACTCCAAATGAAGACTGGTACCAAGACGAACGGAGCTGAATACTATATCCCCTGCTCTGCATTTTGTGGCGGCGGGGGACAACAATCAGGTTTTCAGTCTGTTCACTCAATTAATTTGAGTGAGTGAGTGAGTTTTTGTTAAATGTCACTTATTGCAATATTGCAGCCATTAACGGTAATGAATTAATTGAAATATATGACTGAATTTGTGTGAAATTAGATAATAATAATGAGGATGCTTATACTGCTGGGTGAACAGAGGCACACTGAAAAAGTTTCTTGCCCAGTGTAAACCACAAGTTTCAGATTTCTTTGAGAGGCAGGGGAATCAACTCTTAGATTATCGAGCCATGAAGTGAGTCACCCATACGGTGAGCCATGTTTACCGGTGCTGTACTGTTTTTTTTGTGATGTTTCTAAGGCTTTTGATCATGTGTGGCACAATTTAAGGTGTATTGATGAAATTGGAAAAATATCAAATTCATGGTCATTGTTACACTGGCTAGCTACACTAGCTGTCCCACAACAGTCAGTTCTCGTCCTTTTTTGTTGATGATTTAGACTGCCTTACAAGATGTTTTGCTGATAACTCGTCTTAATCTTATCTTTTAATGATCGTCTTTTCAATGAAACTGAATTTAGAAATTTAGAATTTAGAAATTTTAAGGCAATTATTTTCTCCATGCAAAAGAATATTGACGCACTTAATCTCTATTTTACCGGTGTCAGTGTTAAATTAGTTAATTGTAATAAACATTTTGAATTAACAGCTAGTTTCAAGTGACTTAATATGGAATGACCACCTCAATAATATTACAACATTAACATAAAATGGAGCCATAGGCTCTGTAGCTGTATTAATAATTACTTCTATGAAATATGATAAAAGTTACAAAAAGATGGTTTTATAAAATAAATATTACAAACAGGTTTGTTAGACCCTCAATTCTTAATTTTCAAGTCTCAACTTCTTTCTCAACAACCATTTCTCAAAGCACATGTTAGAGCTCATGCGCATATTTGGGATTACCTCCCTTAGTGCCTATACTGACTAAAGTGAAGAGCACATAAAATCTCGAGAGTACTTTTTAAAGCCTACTACAGTTTTTTAGGTTGTGACCCTGTGATCCATATTTGGGCTCACAGGGTCACCAAATTTACAATTTAGAATCCATTTTGGCCAAAAAGTTTGTACACAACATATTTCAGCTTTCTGGAGCTTTTCATACTGGAGAAAATATGAAACTACCGGTAGTTTTTTATGTTTGTGACCCCTGTGACCCAATTGGGGGTCATGGGGTTACCAAATCTACAGTTTAGAACCTCCATTAGCCAAGGAGTCTGCACACAACATTTTAGCTCTCTAGACCTTTTGGTACTTAAGAAGAAGATGTTAATAGGTTTTTCCTGGGAATGTGCCATCATGAATAAAATATACTTGAAACAAAAGAAAGCCTCCATATGTCACTAACTTTGTCTGCTGGAGAGGACTGCTTTCCATTACCAGTATTATAACAATATTGACCAAAACTTTGAAAGGACTTCTGTTTGTTCTGATTAATTTATAACTTAATCAAACATTGCATGATACCTATATCTAATTCTTTAATGTAAACAATTTGTATCATTATGCAGAAGAATTACACATCTTTAAATGAAAGCCAAGTGATGGAAACATCCTGTAGCAGAAAATCAACACAAATATCAGTCCTTGACAATCCGTATCACAAGCTGAAAAATTAGCATTAAATGGTCACAATGAGTGGTAATGTAATGAAATACAAGCTGACTTGGGGTAAACCTACAATCATTTCATGTGAAGTGATGTTCATTGAAATCATGATGACTGTGCCAGACTGCTTGTGCTCTATACGCTATCCTGACAATGGTTGCATAATCAGACAGCAAGTCGCACATCACAGATAATCAGAAAGCAAGTCACACATCACAGATAATCAGACAGCAAGTCACACATCACAGATATTACAGCAAACTGCATTAGCACCTTCACTACGCAAGAAATTATTGAGTATATGGAATGACATCAACATAATCTATGCTTCTTCTTCCTCCATGTCACTCCACAGCAAGTAGACAGAGAGAGGAGAGAGATAAACAAAGAGAGAGTTGGACACATTGCTCACAACCGGGGGGCGCTCTTGTCTACTGTCTTCACCTTTTTGAGGCCTCCCTTGGTGAATCCACTGATAGAGCTGAGTAGTGCTCCACGTCTACCAGCTCCTGCAGCAGGAGTTGATGAGGTTCCAGCAGGGGCTGGCGGAGGATGGGGTGGTGCTCCAGCGGGGGGTGGGGGTGGTGCTGCAGCGGGGGGAGGGGGAGGAGGGGGTGGAGGTGACATCCCTGGTGATTGTGTTTTAACTGAAATAAAAGAAAAGAAAGTTATATATGCATTTTTATCATATACTTATTTAAAAATAAAGAGATTTTGCATGTATGATAGAAGCTCCATCATGTATCAGTCAAAACTCTGTATTTTTAGAAAACCTACAAACTGTCCTATGGACAGGGGTATAAAAAATAAATGCAAAGCAAAGTTATCTATGATTCATGAGAGATGACTTGGTTGAAAATCAAAATAAATCCCATATTTCCTACTTTGAGATATTGTAAAATATAGACTGACTACAGCAATGCCTTCTCTTGGACATATGCGTTGTCCAGAAATCTATTTTTAGACTGCTATATACAACTCTCAACCATGAATCATTTACACATTACAGGATATGCCCAGGATAGTAATTGATTATAAAGAGTCTTAAACATTCAGAAAAAGTTTCCTTTACTTCAATACCTCCAAACTTCCGACATGAAATGTATGCTCACTGGAAAATGCAAACCAAACACCAGATCGAACATATATTTGCTTTGGGATGAATGTTTTAATGTTTTAAACATTGATTAGATTGACCTAACTAACTTCCAATGAGAGTAAAGTATTATAATGTAGGTAACCTTTTTGGTATAATTAAAAATAAGTCAACATTAAACATGCAACAGATAGAAATACAAAATGATTTGAGCTAGGGAGAAGGGAGGCTAATAGTCTGTCAGCTAATGGTCTGTCAGCTAATGGTCTGTCAGCTGATGGTATGTCAGCTAATGGTCTGTCAGCTAATGGTATGTCAGCTAATGGTCTGTCAGCTGATGGTATGTCAGCTAATGGTCTGTCAGCTGATGGTATGTCAGCTGATGGTCTGTCAGCTAATGGTCTGTCCGCTGATGGTCTGTCAGCTGATGGTATGTCACCTAATGGTCTGTCAGCTGATGGTATGTCAGCTAATGGTCTGTCAGCTGATGGTATGTCAGCTAATGGTCTGTCAGCTGATGGTATGTCAGCTAATGGTCTGTCAGCTGATGGTATGTCACCTAATGGTATGTCAGTTAATGGTCTGTCACCTAATGGTCTGTCAGCTAATGGTATGTCAGCTAATGGTCTGTCAGCTGATGGTATGTCACCTAATGGTCTGTCAGCTGATGGTATGTCAGCTGATGGTCTGTCAGCTGATGGTATGTCAGCTAATGGTATGTCAGTTAATGGTCTGTCACCTAATAGTATGTCAGCTAATGGTATGTCAGTTAATGGTATGTCAGCTAATGGTATGTCAGTTAATGGTATGTCAGCTGATGGCCTGTCAGCTAATGGTATGTCAGCTGATGGTCTGTCAGTTAATGGTATGTCAGCTAATGGTATGTCAGGTAATGGTATGTCAGCTGATGGTATGTCAGCTAAGGCCACACTTTTTTTTTTACTTGGTTTACAGATCCGCCGACCGTCATTTTTGTTAAATTGGAAAAAAAATCAAATTAAAATTTGCCCTTTTTTAAAATACCGCCGACGAAATAAATTGACAATCATAAAACAAAAATTTTGAAGAATATTGGGATGTTAATATACAACAAAATAAATCGTTCAACTGACTGTACATACCGTATTCATCCTAATAAACGCCCTCTCCTAATAAACGCCCCCCTAAGCCATTTTTGACTCGCGGAAAATGACCCCTAATAAACGCCCCTCTTTTGTATCGACTTATCTTACTGATGTTTCATTGAAGAAGAGTTTTCAATCTTGCTATCAACCTCTTATGTCCAGTAAAGTGTAAGGTACATGGTATTTCCAGTCCCCCGGCGACTGTCGAATGTCTGTAACGATCAGTCACTACACAGTTTATGCAACCGCCATGTTTTAAGAAACAGGAAAATGTCTTGCTCAACTCTCTTGGAAGATTTCCCACAACTACAGATGACACTAGCACACTGACCACAAATTTATCATGAACGTTATTTTGTTCACGTGTAGTTGTCAATGTGATATAAATAAAGAATATCATGACCCGGGAATAGTGTTTACATAATCGTTCTGCACCATGTGCTTATCAGCTGATTGTGTTTATGCTGCCGTTCATTGGTGGTTATATTTAGATTCCTAGCGAACTAAAGTTTCATTGGATAAGAGTAATGACCCGACAAGATGGCGGATTCAATTACTCAATGTATCTTCGTGAGTTTTAATTAGTTTCAATTGCCATTGCAAATTGTGTATCAGTACTGGTTGAAATTTGATACAAATAATAAACTGCGATATTTAACTCTTCTTTACATTTATTTGATACACTTATTTTGATTAAAACTCTGAAATAAAATCGATGTTTCTTTTTCTTTTGGACATCAACAGACATTTTTTTAATAAACGCCCCCTTTTTACGATTTTTTAAAGTCATTTTAATAAACGCCCCCTTTTTCCAATTTTTTAAACGCCTAGGGCTTCTATTACGGCGAATACGGTAATTCGTTTTTCAAACTATAAATCTGCCTCAAAGATGCCATATCGCGAAACACATATGTTCTATCTATAGAAATGAGTAAACGCACTCAACACATGTCGGTTTTCTTCGACTGAAGTCGGCAGCCAGTAAAAAAGTATCAGTATTTCAAGGTTCAGTTGACATTTGCAGTTCTTCCGAATGATTAATGGCCTTGACATTCAGTCTTCCGAATGAATGAGCGGTGACAAGTATGGGCCTTATCTGGTAATAGCCCGGAGCCCGGGCTATTAGTTTTAGGCCAAAGTTACATTTGGTACAAATGCCTGTTAAAAATACGTTCGTGTTGTGTGTAAAAGTAGGATCGGTTTTTGTAATGGAAACAGATTTTGGAACATTCCTGTTTTTCCTGTCATTCTTGTTACTCCCGATACTTAAAATGCTGATTTTATTGATTTGCTAAATCTGATTCACTCGTTACATTCTATCATACATCGGGACTAAAGGAAATGCATATATATACAGTACACTTTCACTCTAGAAATCACTTAAAACTAATAGCCCGGAAAACGTCATTTTACATGATGGCTGTAAGGCAAATTCTGTGTTTTCCAGGCTATTACCGGAGTATATATAGGGAGACGAATCCTATTTATCATACTGAAAACACACACCTCCCGGGAAAGGGATTTCCTTTGGGGACTATTATAAAGAAAAAAGGGCTTGGTTTGTTTTGGGGGGAAAGATACTAAAAATGCTCAATTTATTGATATCATGAATCTGATTCACTCGGTACATTCTATCATACATCGGGACTAAGAAGAAATGCATATACAGTACATTTTCACTCTCGAAATCACTTAAAACTAATAGCCCGGAAAACGTCATTTTACATGATGGCTGTTAGGCAAATTCTGTGTTTTCCGGGCTATTACCGGAGTATATATAGGGAGACGAATCCTATTTATCATACTGAAAACATACACCTCCCGGGAAAGGGATTTCCTTTGGGGACTATTATAAAGAAAAAGGGGCTTGGTTTGTTTTGGGGGGAAAGATACTAAAAATGCTCAATTTATTGATATCATGAATCTGATTCACTCGGTACATTCTATCATACATCGGGACTAAGAAGAAATGCATATACAGTACATTTTCACTCTCGAAATCACTTAAAACTAATAGCCCGGAAAACGTCATTTTACATGATGGCTATTAGGCAAATTCGGTGTTTTCCGGGCTATTACCGGAGTATATATAGGGAGACGAATCCTATTTATCATACTGAAAACACACACCTCCCGGGAAAGGGATTTCCTTTGGGGACTATTATAAAGAAAAAGGGGCTTGGTTTGTTTTGGGGGGAAAGATACTAAAAATGCTCAATTTATTGATATCATGAATCTGATTCACTCGGTACATTCTATCATACATCGGGACTAAGAAGAAATGCATATACAGTACATTTTCACTCTAGAAATCACTTAAGGCCAGACACTGCACCCAAAGATGAAACAAATATTTCAATGGATCTAATTGGTTTATTATGTCTAAATAGCTTGGTAAACATGTATTAAATTATTTTGGATTATTTTCCAGATGACCTGTCACCCGTTGCCATGGAAACATCCAAGATGGCCGCCGTAGATCTGAAAATAATGAATCTTAGTGAAAGTTTTTCTCAAAAACTATTAAAGATATTTCAATAATTCTTTTTGTGAAATATATCTTATATAGTGATGAGTGCAATGACAGAGAGAAATTATTGAAAAAAAACTTTTAATTTTTGTTTTTAAATTTTTCAAAAATTCAAAATTTTTCAGCGATTTTTAGGATGGAAAGGTGTTATAAAATATTTTTGGAATAAAAATCTTTAAAAAACTCTCTGTCATTGCATTCACCTTATATTAATCTATAAATATGTCAACTTTCATTGTGGTAGGACAGAAACTAACTGAGATCTATGCGCACTAAGTTTGAAAAATACCGTTTTCCAAAAACTTCGAAAAAACTTTTTTTCTTTCTTTTTCATGTTTTTCTCACTGATTCTAGCACTTTAAACTTGTGTTTTATACTCAGAAATACTCCTGCTTAATGTTTTAATGATTAATAAACACCATTGTGACAGTAATATTTAAAAAAAAAACATAATAATTATTAAAATCATCAGTTTAAGTGTTTCGCGAGCTGAACTAATACAGCGATTGCATTGCTACAAATTATCAAATATCAAAATTATCAATTGCAATGCTTGAGGTAAGTTTGGCAATTTGCTTATAATTGGTAAGAAGACTATTTCAATAAATTAGTATGTCACAACATAATAAACATCCTATATCCATACTAACATAACACTGGGCCATTCAAGCTGAACTAACAGAGATCTTCATTATGACAAGACCTTTCAAGTCAAGTCAAGTCCAGTCAATAAAGTCTGACAAGTCAACCAATACACTGAAGAATAGTTTGATGTTTGAACAACAAAACAAGTCTTCTCAGTGATAAAATCAGAAATGACATCAAGTGCATCTTCAAGTGATCAACTTATCAACTTTGTTGCAGTATCTCCTCAGAATTTGTCAATGATAGACTAATGTCACTTTGACATTATAATGTTGAATTTCTTTTAGGTGAAGAGCGTCCATATGAACATGCAAAATATTTTCTTGACAGCAAAACCTATTTCAATTATTTCAATATGAATGTACAGTATTTTTATCTGAAAAGGGCTATCACCGGATTACACTCAGACCTTTCAGTTAGCAGATTTAGTGTTTGTTTTTTCCTCAACACAAAATTGACATTCAGTGCATGTGAAAATGTATTATTAAATACCAAATGCAAAGTTATTATCATGGTCACTTTCTTTTAAAAATGCAAAAGTACAGTACTATTTTGACAGGATGCAGGATATTCCATTTTTATTACAAAAATGAAAACAAATCATTGAAGTGTGGTAGTGTTTGATCAATTTCATTATCATTACGTGATAGAAAATTATCTGAAATTTTGGAGTCGTAAATTGTAATAACTGATTGTCAATTCTCAATCCAAATAAAAAATAAATAAAATAAAAAACGAAAGCGTACCTGGTACGTGGATGCCCCATGAGGATGTTTCACTTTCGGTATCAGTTCAGTTGTGACCGAACTTGCCAGCCGCTGAATCCACGAGTATAAACTAACTTTTCTATCCTTTTGTCTATAAATGACTAGTGTGACGTCGTTTGTTCGTTAGAAAATAATTCATTTTCAGTATTTTAATCTCAGTTCCAATATTAATTACAAATTTCATTAAACAATTCGTAAAAATCGCATTTATTTGTTTCTCATTCCATGTGCGGCCGCCATGTTGTATACTTACCGGAAAAAGCCGAAGTTTACGTAACTAAGCCGAATGTTGCATTTTGGGATAGGTATTTCTAAATATAGCTCTCACGGAAATTTCCGACTGATGCATTACGGGAAATTTGTCCTTATATGGAAGAAATCTTAATCTTGACCTGTCATAAATTGCCGGAAAATCCCTTATATGGCAAATCTATAAATAGCTGCTATTGACACTTATGATAGCGCAGACGATCGGCTTTCCAGCGATGTGTAACATTGCTAGCTCAACTGTCGTAGTAGATACGTTGCTACGGTTCAAACTTGCGCATTTTTGGGGCATATATAAAACAAACTTTGAAAACAAGCTGTCTATGCAATCTTTATTGATGTTTTTATTACAAAAAATGATAAAATATCAACGTAAGACATATGGAATCACAAAGTACATGTATTCAAAGTATCAAATAAACGAAAATCTCATTTTTGATTGAGTGAAGGAAAATTGACAAATAAAGGGTGCCGTGTCTGGCCTTAAAACTAATAGCCCGGAAAACTTCATTTTACATGATGGCTGTAAGGCAAATTCGGTGTTTTCCAGGCTATTACCGGAGTATATGTAGGGAGACGTATCCTATTTATCATACTGAAAACACACACCTCCCGGGAAAGGGATTTCCTTTGGGGACTATTATAAAGAAAAAGGGGCTTGGTTTGTTTTGGGGGGAAAGATACTAAAAATGCTCAATTTATTGATATCATGAATCTGATTCACTCGGTACATTCTATCATACATCGGGACTAAGAAGAAATGCATATACAGTACATTTTCACTCTAGAAATCACTTAAAACTAATAGCCCGGAAAACGTCATTTTACATGATGGCTGTAAGGCAAATTCAGTGTTTTCCGGGCTATTACCGGAGTATATGTAGGGAGACGAATCCTATTTATCATACTGAAAACACACACCTCCCGGGAAAGGGATTTCCTTTGGGGACTATTATAAAGAAAAAGGGGCTTGGTTTGTTTTGGGGGGAAAGATACTAAAAATGCTCAATTTATTGATATCATGAATCTGATTCACTCGGTACATTCTATCATACATCGGGACTAAGAAGAAATGCATATACAGTACATTTTCACTCTCGAAATCACTTAAAACTAATAGCCCGGAAAACGTCATTTTACATGATGGCTATTAGGCAAATTCGGTGTTTTCCGGGCTATTACCGGAGTATATATAGGGAGACGAATCCTATTTATCATACTGAAAACACACACCTCCCGGGAAAGGGATTTCCTTTGGGGACTATTATAAAGAAAAAGGGGCTTGGTTTGTTTTGGGGGGAAAGATACTTAAAATGCTCAATTTATTGACATCATGAATCTGTTTCACTCGGTACATTCTATCATACATCGGGACTAAGAAGAAATGCATATACTGTTCATATTATTGAAATCATTCCTCTAATTCACTCATTACATTTTATCATGCTAGGGGACTAAGAAGAATTATATATACTCTGGTAATAGGCCGGAAAACCCCGATTTCCCGTAACAGCCATCATGTAAAACAACGTTTTCCGGACTGTTAATTCTTAGTGATTTGGAGTGTCAAAATGTACGGTATATGCATTTCTTCTTTGTCCCCATGTATGATAAAATGTAATGAGTGAATTAGAGGAATGATTTCCATAATATGAACAGTATATGCATTTTTTCTTATTCCCGATGTATGATAAAATGTAACGTGTGAATGATTTATGTAATAGTATACAATTATGATTCGTAATCATATTCCGTTTCTTATACGATCCCACTTTTGGAAAAAATGTGTTACCATATGAAATGTAAGGAGAATTAATACTGGTATTTGGCCAAAAACTAATAGCCCGGAGCCCGGCCTATTACCAGATATTGCCTAAGTATGCGAGTAGCCGATTTATGTTTATAATTTACAATGCTACTGGAGAAAATTATTTTGACATTGAGAGGGAACCAAAATATTTCGAAAATCTTCATATTTACTTCAGAAGTAGAGAAAGTGACTGACATTTGGTGAGAGCCTGATTTTATGAATGGATAACAGGGATTTACGAGTGGACAGCTGTAAATACTAAATGAGTTTGTGAGTTCAAGTTGTAGTTCAAATATTATAAATAATAAATAAATATATTTAAATGATAACCTGGTTGTTCAGTTTATCATAAACAAGTCTTGATATTGTTTTCATGATAGCATGACAGATGTTTGCAAGAAATCAACATTTTATGATTTGCTTGATATAGAAACTAAATACATAAAATATTTCTGTTTGAAACAAATTGTTTCACAGTACATAACTGCAATACTATTTTGTTTTACATTGATAATTTGTTATAAATCAATTGAAATTTTCAAGTGATAGAATTTACATTCATTTGCCTACCGGTAAGTGAAATTGAAAAAATGAAATGATTAATTTGTACATGTTTATTGTTAGCATTTGAAATTAATTTAGTTATATCAATCATAATCTGTTAATATATTAATATCAAAATATATATGATAAAATTTAGAATTCCAGTGAATATATTCATAAAATTGGTATTTTAAAACACTACCTTTCTACAATATGTGTCACTCAGGGAGACTGTTCCATTATATACATTGATGAAAATCATTCAATATTCCCTCTAAAGCTGTATGACATCAATGTTCAATTGTTTTATTTTGTCTCATTACATTATAATCATGAAAAATCAGGGCAAGTGAAAAATTAGTCAAGGCAAGTGGCTTTTCAAAAAAAATTTGAACCCCTGACATTATCTCACGAGACGCTAGACATGCACACACCGTTTGTAATTCTCGACAAAGGGAGGCTACTCTTCCTGCGCTTTGCGGTATTAAACTGTACTGGACAAAAATATGGATTTTTGTTATTAAAGACTTCATTCACTGGCAAAATATCACTCAAACGTTCAATTTCAAGGACTTGTTTTGCCCAGTAAATTCTGCAGCCTACTTTGCTAGAAGCTGATTTGGAAAAAAAATAATCTGAAGAGGCTTTTTTTTTTTTTTACCACCTACGGACTACAAAATTCCTCTTGAAAATCCGTAAACCAAGTAAAAAAAAAAGGTGTGGCCTAATGGTCTGTCAGCTAATGGTCTGTTAGCTGATGGTATGTCAGCTAATGGTATGTCAGTTAATGGTCTGTCACCTCATGGTCTGTCAGCTGATGGTATGTCAGCTAATGGTATGTCAGCTGATGGTCTGTCAGCTGATGGTCTGTCAGCTGATGGTATGTCAGCTAATGGTCTGTCAGCTGATGGTCTGTCAGCTGATGGTATGTCAGCTGATGGTATGTCAGCTGATGGTATGTCAGCTAATGGTCTGTCAGCTAATGGTCTGTCAGCTGATGGTCTGTCAGCCCTATTCAGTAATAGATCAGGTAAATCTACTAACTTTGGAGGAACATGTAGCAACCTCAGCGGTTAAAAAATCCGAGGTCCGAGGTCACTGACGTACCAAATTCACTTAGCAGTTAATGACTAGCCTACTTTCTAAAAACAATCAACTATCTATAGAGGCTTGACTTCAAGACAAAGCTCTTTGACTTAGTAAATGAAATTATTGTTTTAATAAATAATAAAAAATAAATAAAAAATAACAAAAACAACTAGGATTGCCACAGGCAATACTTAGGTCTTCAAGACTTCTGCTTGACTTTGAACTCCATGTTTGACTCTCGGTTATTCATCAGTTTCGCTGTTTTAAAATGAACTATCAAACATGTCTCTTTCTTCAGTAGTTTTTTTTACAAAAAATCTCCAAAGACAATGACCCTCTGAAAATGGAACACTCGCTTATTAATGGTCTCCTACATGACCTTTCTCACGATTAAGACAAAATGGTTAATATTTTCATACTAAGTTGCAACATAGAAAATGTTGTGCTTTAATTTTCACTTAAGTAGATGTAATCATCATTTAGATTGCATACATAATTAAGGCGTTATGTTTTCCTAAATATTCAAGAAAATATTCAAAAATGTTTAAATTTTGACCTCTTGAGAATGTTTGTGATGTTTGGAGCTTAACTATAAATTTTTAGATGCTAGGGTTCAACAGAAAAGTTGTTCTTGAATTTGTGCATCCTAAGATGTAACTATAATTTGATTATCTTGATTGATTGAAAAATTACAATCTTCTATGACTTGTCATACATAAACTAGGAAAGAAACATGTTTCAAATTTATTCTTCTTAATAAATATCATCTCTACTTCAAAATGAGGTATTAAACAAAAATTATATCACAAGTGGTTTACGATCAACAATTCTCCAAAGGATATCCCTCAAAAATGCTCAAAATCATAAAATTTTGCTTTTTTTGAAATATGTCCAAATTGTGCACAAACTATCAATTTTTATATGATATTGATGTGTTATGGACTTGTTAAGCTGGTTATTACAAAAGGATTGCAATAAATAACTTTGACATAGGTGTATTCCACACAGAGTTATGTCTCTTTAAACGGGGGCCGAAAATTTAACATTTAAAAAAGGACCATATTCAAGGGCAGATAATTTTAGTTGTAGGACGAAATTAAAAATTTTGGCTTGTTACTTTGTTGACCATTCATTTAGCTTTGCAATGAGCTATCACACATGGCTGTACATATTTCTGTGATTTAGAAGAAGATTTTTGGAGACGTATACCCTCAAAACCGCGAACTTGCACAAAGTTTTTGAAATGGCAAAAAATCTATTATAACGGCCGAAAAAAATACCATTAACCTTTTCGATGGGGAATGTTGTTGCCCACATTTTGGTGAAAGTTTTGTGAAATTATCTTTTTTAGTTTTCGAGCTATTAAAGGTTGAAGTTTTGAGGGGAGATAACGCAAGAAAGAAGTCGAAAATTCAAAATCGCCCTCGTTATTTTTTAGAGAAGGTCACGGGCTATCATCCCTGAAAATTTCGTGCAAATCGGAGTAACCGTTATTTCAGCATTTAATAACAATAGGTCTTCTGACTTTCGACTTGAAGACCTAATTATGGCCATGGTTAAGTTTCTCAGAAAATGGATCCTATATCAAGGTCAAGGTTACAAGGTCAAAGGTTATAACCTCAATGTGTGACATCGGAAACATACCATTTTCAAATGCTGATGAATTAAAAGTTACTGTAAGTCTGAAATTTGAAAGCCATAACTCTGAAAATATTAATGCGATTGGTCCCAAAAGTACATGCGTATCACCAATGTATATCCCAAGCATGTCTCAAGCTTCAGAAAGATTCATAAAACTGTGGGAGGAGTTGATTTTAGAACACATGTACTGTCAGTCTGAAATTAGAAAGCTGAGTGCTCTAAGTCAAGGGCCATAATTCTGAAAATATTAATCCAATTGGTCCCAAAAAAGCATATGCATATCATCAATTATATCCAAAGCATATGTAAAGTTTCAGAAAGATTGATAAAAAACTGTGGGAGGAGTTGATTTCAGAATACAAGTACTGTGTTTGGGATTGACAGAGGGACAGACAGGCTGTGACATTAACCCGCCTGGGTTTCACCCAGGGGTTAAAACTGTGAACAGTTTGTCGGCTCGATGACAGACGATGAGCCATGCCATTAACTCAACATGCCTTACAGGTCTGATGAGCTAAAGAAACAAGCGATTAGCTGAAATAATACACATTCATAAAGCGCAAAATAAAAGTAACAAAAGTAACAAAAGTAGAAATAGCAAAGGGGCTAAAGAGCTAGAGTGCTAGAGAGCTAGAGAGCTAGAGAGCTAGAGAGCTAGAGAGCTAGAGAGCTAGAGAGGCAGCATGCACCCAGTAACATGTGGTATACCTGCCACAGCAGGCGCTACTCCCCCTCAGCAGCTGTGTGGAGAGAAAACAGTAGTCAGTTGCACTCAATCATCTGCCCTTTGCTAAATGGCTAGGGGCTCATACCAAACTGCTTTAGAAGACCAAGGAGTGCATATATATACAAAATATTTCTCATCATTAAATTTGACAGATATCATAGGATAATTGGTTTTCGTACAACAGTACAATTATCAAACTATGAAAATATGTTTAATCAGATTAACCATTGCGAGACACCACAAAAGCAGAGCAGCCCAAAAAACTGCATGTCTCACATTCCTCTGTTCTGCCTTCAATATAATATAATTTGCAAAAAGCATGTATAAGTCGTGAACTTGCTATGACCTTGACCATTGACATATTTTAGCGAAACCGTTTTCAAATCTTGGTGTTTCTCCATAGTTGATATATAACTTGATTAGCGGAGCAGCCCCCGCGCAACTGAGGGTCTCGCCTTTCCCTGTTCCGCCTTCTCAACAGTCTCAGGTAAACTTTTTAACAACATTTTTTTCATCATTGGAGTTATTTCTAACAATTTGAATCATCACTGGGGTCACTTTACACAAGTTTGTTCTTAAACCTATTTCTTATTTCAAAATTGGATGAAAGGGTTAACATGGCCCTAACCAATATTTCATAACCTTGACCTTTGACCTTCAAGGTCACAAAATCAATCATCACTTTTGATTGTGTACAACAATCATGTAATGATTCAAAGTGTTAACAGTAAATGTAAGGCATATTCAGAAATACACACTTAGGTTGTGCCCTTGCTGTGACCTTGACCGTTGACAGATTCAATTTCAAATCTTGGTCTTCTCCATAGTTGATAAATACCAAAAAAAGGGCCTGATATATATAGCATAAAATATTAACATTAATGTTAACAGTAACACTAACGTGTTTACAAGGATTTTTGTAGTAATTTCAGAATTCATGACCTTGAACTTTGACCTTGAATGTGAACATGTCAAAGTAATTTCCCAGGTGTATAAGGAAGAAGCTATGTATATGTGTATAACAATTATGTAATGATTCAAAATGTTAATAGTTGAAATAAGGTATGTTCGCAAATCCATGCTTAAGTTGTGACCTCCATGTGACCTTGACCTTTGACAGATTATAGCAAAAACATTTTCAAATCTTGGTCTTTCTCCATAGTTCATATATACCAAATAAGAGCCTAATAGCACAAGTTATCTTGTTCACACAAGGATTTTACTGTTTCAGAACTCGTGACCATGCCGTTTGACCTTGAATGTGAACATATCAAAACATATCCCCTGGGGTATGATATGAAGTTACGTATATGAGTTCTTAAAACCGTATTGGAAAAAAGTTATAGGCAAAATAAAACGTCGCGGCAGTGGAAACTGCATAAAAACTGATAGCAGCCCCGGCTAAGTCGACTAAGTCGGGGCTGCTATTAAAAAAGCAGTTGTCACTTGGGTGACATGACGTCCCTGCCGCAAATTAATGCTTCAAAATTTAAAAATGATGTAAAGGTCAACAAAATCAAATTCCCTAAAAGAAGTGTTAGTGTAACATAATGATCATCCTCGGTTACCCAGGGATTTATATATGCTCCGTTACTCTCCACTATATCACCCCTGGGACACTCCATCAGAGAAAACTGTACTCAAATTACCCCACCCACGTGTGACTAAATCAATGAAAATGCTCAATAGGATAAGACAAAACAAATGACAAAAGTGAAAAATATTGTCATTGCCTCGCAGGTCCAATAGCAGTTTGATAGGCTCATGTCAACGAAGGGCGGGTAATTTGAGTACAGATTTCTCTGATGGAGTGTCCCAGGAGTGATAAACTGGAGAGTAACGGAGCATATATAAAACTCTGGGTAATTATTATGATGAGAATCAAATGAATAGTTCTATTGATATCCCTCTGACAAGCTAAACAAATTTGAAAGACTTGAAGTTCCAGTGTGACCAAAAGGTCCAAAGACCAAGGTCACCAAAATCTAATCAATTAGCCCATTTGTCATTCCTAGGAGGAGCTATGGGTACGTTATGAAGAGAATCTAGTGAACAGTTCATAAGATATCCTGCTGTCCAGCTTAACATGCACGTCTGCATGCCGAAAAATTCTGTTCACCTGACCATGCAATAATGTCAAGGTCACTAAAAACTATTCTACCCTTTGTCTTCCCTAGGAGAAGCTATGTGTAAGGAGAATACAGTCAACGGTTCTTGAGATATCCCACTGATATTGGTAAAATGAAAAATTCTCGTTGAATTGAAGGCAATGTCACAAACCTCTGTCGCAACATTCTTCTCCCACTATGGTGAATCTATATGCAAAATATGAAGGGAAACCAGTGAATAGTACTTGAGTTATTCCATTCGGTACGTACATACATACTGACAGAGCCAAAGAGTTTGTACACAAAATTTCAGCTCCCTAGAGTCTGCGCTTGAGCCTGCGAATGGACTGAAGGACACTGGATGCCATGCCATACCATAGGCCCGTTGGGCCTTTCAGGCCTGATGAGCTTAAAAGTTATAGCCACAACAAAAGGTGGTGGCAGTGGCAACAGAAACTGCATAAAAATAGAACCATTGGCTCTGTAGCTCATCAAGCTTTTATAAACATTAACTAATTCAAAATTTCAACCAAGGTGACAGATCACAAAATCTACAAGTGAGAATCCCAATTGGCCAAGAAGTCTGTACATGAAATTTCAAGTCTCTAGGGTCAATGGTTCTTGAGAAGAAGATAAAAATAGTTTTTTCAGGTTATGACCTCTGTGATAGATTAACTAATTCAAAATGTCAACTTCTAAGTTAGAGGTACAGCAAATAGGAAGCACTTTAAATGGAGAAGATTAAATAGGTTTTAAGGTCCTTACCTGTCTGACCTTTATTTTAAGGCCAGAGATAAAATCCCCTACACACTTGAAGATTTAATTCATGACTGTTTCCTTTAAATTACCTCCCTTTGAAGAGCCATAAAATTTCAAGATGAAAATAGCTTTTCAAATTATGACCTCTGTGACCTATATTTGGGGTACGTTGCAGAATCACGAAATCTACAATTTAGAATCCCCATTGGCCAAGGAGTCTGCACACAACTTTTCAGCTCTCTAGACCTTTTGGAACTAGAATAGAAGATGAAAATAGGTTTTTAAGGATGTGACACCTGTGAACCCACTCGGGGTCACGGGGTCACATAATCAACTAGAAATATGTGCATGTGATGCACTGTGATGTCCCCCGCTCCAACTTTCAATCCAACCTAGTCATATTACCCTTATTTTTCACTTATGCTAAGCACTAAGTTCAAAACTGCATTAATAACGAGAAATAAAAAATTAGAGCCATGGGCTCTGTAGCTCATCAGGGTTTATTTTGTTTGATGATGAAGACAGAAATATATTGTCTCAATATAATGCACAATCCTCAGCCCTGATAAATCTTAGTCTTGAAAATGAGAGAGAGCACTCAGCAAGGTCAACACACTGGAGATTATGCAATATGCTGACCCCTTGGCTCTGGGTACGAGTCAGCTGTGCTTTTACAGCCAAATTATGTAATAGCCTCTGCCTTGCACTAAACACTGGCAGCACTGATCTAACTGTATAAGGCTTAGAGAGAACAGGCAATGTGATGAATCTCATTGTACATAGTACAATTTAGAATCACCTTGGCTAAATAATCTTTGCACAATCTTAACGGTTCTAAGCCTTTTCATCTAAACATCTAAACATTCTGAACGCAATATTCCTTCTAGTTTGTTCTGGAGAAGAAGATGAAAATAGATTTTTATGTTTTGACCAGTGAGGGCCTTTTTTTATAATATCCACAATATTCAGTTCATAGGCTATTCAATAGTTCTCATTTCATATTGATTACACCAATTTGACAAACATGTCTATAATGGAGACTTGATCTTCGACATATATTTCACATTCCTAATGAATAAGATTACAAAAATCTAATATTTAAAAAAAATTTTGTAGTGTAAGGTACCGTATATTACCAGGTATAAGTCGACCCCGCGTATAAGTCGACCCCCTTTCTCAACTACCCAAATACTGGTCAAAACCCTATATCTCATGTATAAGTCGACCCCCCTTTTACCACGTGCTGACTGACACTGAGTGACAAGTCGACATGCCCAAGAGTCAACACAGCTGCGATTGGTAAGCAGTGATGTCGATCAATTTTATCAATTGCTTTGACCTAACTATTATTAAATGATAATTTATTTTTCAGACGTTGTAAACAACCAATAAAAAAAATACAACTTGTGACTCACGATGTCTGTTATTATTTTTTTCAATCAAATTACATTTTCCTCTCATCAAGTCGAATAGTACGACCAACATGTTGACAAAGCTTTATTAGATAACCGGTGAATAGTTAAATTGTTACCTAGTAGAAAAAGACATTGTTTTTACTTTTGAGATGAGAAGTGACAGGCTTTAATTAATGTTAATTACTATCAATTACTGTTAATTAAATATCAACATCAATATTTTGGAATATATGCTATTATGTTAGAACATCTCAGAAATTATACGATTACTCGTACCAGTAATTTTCACATCTCACTACCTAAACACTTGATTATATTTTCATGAGGATCTATCTCGCATGTCACCGGCTTCTATGTAGAATCTCATTGGTCCACGTGACCTTATCGGGTCACTCGACTTGCATCAAGGCTAGATATCGATCGATGTTTGTCAGGTAATAGTGAAGATTATAATAAAAACTTTAATGAACTTTCGTGATTGAAATGTAATTTTTTATTCATATATCACGCTATATTTGTATTTTAAAAAGACAACAATAAAGCATATGTTTTTTATTCAATGATTTTAATATTGACTGGACTTCGATGTTTGTGAATTGTTTCCGGTGTAAACATCGTCCGTTCGACTTGCTTTGCTGGCAGATACTTACCTGGCCTCTAGATTTTTGGGTCTGAAACATAGACCCCGTGTATAAGTCGACCCCCCTCCTTGACCCCCTAATTTTTGGTATCAAATTCTCGACTTATACCCGGTAATATACGGTAAGTATCCAAATATTAAAAATATTTAGATTTTTGTAAATTTTTTAACTTACCTTACACTACCATTGCATATAGTATCAGACAGAAGGGATGGAGGGTAGCCCCAAGGAGAGTCAGCCACAAACAGTCCAAGCCGAATTGGTAAGCAACTATAACACGCAAATCGTTTATATAGTTGAAAACCATCAACCAAGAACCATAAAAAATAAGCCGCTGACAAGGGCTTACCTATGATCTCCTGGGATTAGTGATCTGCTGGGCGAAGACCAGGGGGCCGAAGCTCTGGGTGCCTTTAACGTCTTCTACCGCCATGTCACGCAGATAGTGGCTTGCAAACACAGTGCTCGACTTCCAAAAGCATCCTTCCATTATGGAGGAAATGGAGCAATTGCTGTGAAGAGCCATGGTGGAGGCTAGAGCCCTTATCTCATGAGGGTTATTAGCTGAAGGGTGCTCCAAACCCTCAGCATCATAAGCTCCAAGAATGACAGGCCTCAACTAAAGAGATATTGTTTTTTTCGAAACCTCTGCTTTCGAGGACTTCGAAATGGGAAGGAACAACCTCTTGCGAGTACCCCGAAGCTCGGTTGTGCGACAGACATATTCCCTCAGGCACCTGACTGGACACAAGACCATCTCCTCGTCATCATTGGGGTCAACTATAGAGGAGAGGGGAGGGACCGAGAACATGCGATATGGTTGGCTTTGGAGTTGGTTCTTCGCCACGAAGTCCCAGGCCACACCTAGGTGCGCCACACCATGATGCCTCTGTTCGAATTTCAGACGGGTTACGTCGAGAGCATGTAATTCACTCACTCGGGCTGCAGTGGCTAAACCAAGGAGGAAAACGGTCTTCTTAGTAAAGTTGTCCAGAGAGGCCCGAGCTAAAGGCTCAAAGGGGGCTGCTTCTAAGGTGTCGTAAGACTATGTTCAAATCCCAAGCAGGGGGTCTGAACTTAACTTTCTGGTCCTGCAGCCTGAAAGCTTTTAGTATAGACTGCAGCTCAGGAATTCTGGAGACCTTTCTATCCAGTTTCACCGAGAGGACGGAGTTAATCGCTGCTAAATAGGTGGCGATGGTACTCCCCTTCAGGTGATGTTTGCGCCTCAGAAACATGAGAGAGTCTGCCAAGAACTGAGCTGAGGCTGACGTCGGGTCTTGCTGACAAAATTGCTCAAAAGAGAGCCACTTGTCATTATACAAGCCCCTAGTTGAAGGCCTGTGAGCCAGGGCAATGAGTTTGGCAGCTCTAGGAGAATAGCCTTTAGCCTGAGAGCTCTTTACAAATGGACCAAACGTGCAGGTTGAACCTCTCTGGTTCCGGGTGCGATAGACAGCTGTGTGGGTGTAACAGGATGTCTCTTCTGGGAGGAATTTTCCAGGACTTTTGGTTTTGTTACCTCGAGAAGGTCTGGAAACCATGACCTCGCTGGCCACCAGGGCGCGGCCAAAAGCAGACGGAGCTGACTTGTAGTTCTGATTTTCTCTAGCACCCTGGGAAGTAACACTGGTGGGGGAAAGGCATATGCGTCTAACCCCTCCCAGACTAGAGACAGAGCGTCCACTGCCCAGGCTGTGGGATCTGGGACTGGCGACACAAACAGTGGCAACCGACAGTTTCTGCTTGTCGCAAACAGGTCTACTAGGGGGCCATGAAATTTTTGGCATACGGCCTCGAATGATGTCCTGTGTAACATCTATTCGTTTGGGGTTGGCCTGTCTGGACGTGACAGGGTGTCCGCTAAGACGTTTTTGCACCCTGGGATGTGGCGTGCCTGTAACATGATTTTCAGGTTGTCCACAAGCTGAAACAGCTCGAAGGTTTGGGATAACAGCTGAGGAGATTTGGTTGCTTCCGGATATACCAAACCACTGTTGCATTGTCCGAGGCGACCAGGAGTTTCTGACCTTGCAGGCACTCTGCCCAGAACCGAACTGCCAGGATCACAGCTTGAAACTCGAGGCGGTTGATATGCCAGTTGATCTGATCGCCTGACCACACTCCTGAGGTTACCTGCCCTGCCATGTGAGCTCCCAAGCCCTGCAGAGACGCATCTACGAAGAGCTCCTGATCCTGAGTGAACGCTGTCAAGCAAATGCCTACATAGACGTTTGATTGGACTGTCCACCACCGGAGAAACTGATGGAGAGGAGACGGTAGATAAAAACGGGGTTTTAGATCGTTCTGCTCTATCAGAGGTCGCAGGAACCTCTGATGGGGGCGTAGCATCAAACGGCCTCTCGCTGTCAGATTCTGAGCGGCTGACAGTACACCGAGGACTGATTGCCACTCTCGGAGATTCAACTTGGAGTTGAGCGCTTTGTTCGCCACGACCTGAATCTTCGCCCTTCTGTCTGGAGGGACTCTCAGACAGTCCTGGTCGGTGAGAAAGAGGCCCCCTATGAAGGATAGGTGACGAGAAGGAGTTAGATGAGATTTCCCTAGGTTGATCAGCTAGCCTAGCTGGCGTAGAAGCCGCAGCGTGAAGTCCCTCTGTCTGCACAGAAGAGACTGGTTTGGGTGACCCATCAGACAGTCGTCTATGTAAGGGTCGAACTGAATTCCCCGCAAGTGGAGGAAACGGGAGATGGGAGACGTTACCAGAGTAAACAACCATGGGGGCCATGGATATGCCAAATGGCAGGACCGCCCATTGGTAGTGAACCCCCTCGAAAATAAAACGCAGGTACTTCCTGTGGGGGTTGAAAAATCGGGACGTGTAAGTAAGCATCCTGAAGGTCAAAACTGATCAGGAAATCATCTACCTTGACCTTGGTGCGTAAAAGGTCTAAAGTGGTCATGGAAAAGTGAGGGGGCTCCTCGAGGAACAGGTCGTTGAAGGACGACATGTTGTGTATCATCCTCTTTTTGGACGAATTTCTCTTGTCTATCAGGAAGACCGGAGAGTAAAACCCCGGAAGAGACACCAGGTCTCTGACTATTTCTAGGGCCCGATGGTCTAACAGAACTCTTATATTGTCTCTTAAGAGCCTCACCTGTGAGTCTGGGTGGACGCTTGCCTGGGGTGTTGACGTCAGAGATGGCGGTCTGGGGGCGGGAGGTCCCAGTCGTGCGTCCCTGAGTGTTCATTTCTTGTTCCAGCGGCCGGACTTGCCACCGTCCCGGCCTCTGGAGTTACCCCCTCTATTGGAGGGGAACCTGCCTCGAAAGCTGTTAGCAGCCCTCCGAATAGAGTCTCTTTTGCACATTTACGTATTTGGACGAGGGGGAGCAGAGGACTTGAATGTTTTCAGGGTGAACTCTGAATGATCCCTGACCGACGTGTCGACGAGGGAAGGGAAGCATGACAGGTAAGCAAAAATACTCGTAAAATTGCAAACCTACCTAAATATATGGAAAACAGGTTGCTACAACCGTAGCAAAACAAAAGGTGAGCACTGGACCACCAGTGCACGAAGAAAATAGCAGTAGCTGAAGAAATGCATTCGTAGCATACGTTCGCTATGGCAAAAGCATTTGTAATGATGTGGTTTCCCATGATCATGTGACCTTTCACTTCCGTGGGATGCGCATCCGGTTCATTACCCCACTGGGAAGGGAAGTATCCTGTCTTAGTGTGTTGATGAAACTCTCTGCGCGTTTCGAACAATCATGTGTATATGCAATGGTAGTGTAAGGTAAGTTAAAAAATTTAACTTAATTTCTCAAAGTTTCACTAAATTTTAGGCTGTGGCCCATATTTGGGGTCACAGGGTCACCAAATTTAAAAGTTGGACTCCCCATTGGCTAAAGAGTTGGCACCCAATATTACAGCCTTCTAGGTCTTTTTGCTCTGGAGAAAAAGATGAAAACACGATTTTAGGTCATAGCCTACAATTTAGACTCTCCATTGGTGAAAGACTCTGCACGCAATATTACAGCATTCTTGTTTTTTTCGTTCTGGAGAAGAAGATGAAAATAGTCTTATCTTATCATTTAATCACCAGTCATATGCAGTTCACATATCTCATGTAAAATAAAAGAATTCGTAACTCCTCTTCAATTTATTCCTTTGTGGCTTGTCACAAAATTCAGTTCATAGGCTATTCAATAGTTCTCATTTCACATTGATTACATCAATTTGACAAACATGTCTATAATGGGGACTTGATCTTCGACATATATTTCACATTCCTACTGCATAACATTAACTGAAAAGTTATTTTTTTTCTCAATTCTGCATTTCTCAAACCCAAGTTAGGACTCGCATATCTAAAAGATGAGATGACTCTCCCTCAGGTATTTTATTAAGAAACCACTAAATTGTGAATGAAGTGCACATAAAATATCAGTTCAAAATTCAATTTCAACAGGTTTTTAGGCTGTGGCCCATATATGGGGTAACAGGGTCACCAAATTTACAAGTTAGAATCCCCATTGGCTAAAGAGTTTACATCCAATATTACAGCCTTCTAGGTCTTTTTGTTCTGGAGAAAAAGATGAAAACAGGATTTTAGGTCATCGCCTGTGAGGCCCTTATTTGGGGCCATAGGGTCACCAAATCTACAATTTAGAATCTCCATTGGCTAAAGACTTTGCACACAATATTACGGCGTTCTAGGTCTTTTCGTTCAGTGAGTGAGTGAGTGAGTTATTGTTTAACACCGCTTCGGCAGTATTGCAGCCATTAGCGGCGACTTTTCGTTCAGGAGAAGAAGATGAAAATGGGATTTTAGGTCATGGCCTCTGAGGCCCTTATTTGGGGCCACAGGGTCACCAAATCTACAATTTAGAATCTCCATTGGCTTAAAGAGTCTGTACACAACATTTCAGTCTTCTAGGTCTTTTCGTTCAGGAGAAGAAGATGAAAATAGGTTTTTATATTATGGCCTGTGAGGCCCTTATTTGGGGTCACTGGATCACCAAATCTACAATTTAGAATCCCCATTGCCCAAGGAGTATGCATACAAAATTCAGCTCCCTAGACCCAGTGGTTCTGGAGAAGAAGTCGAAAAAGCGAAAAGTTTACGGACGGATGCCATCCCATGCCATAAGCCCATCGGGCCTTTCAGGTTTTGAACGGTTTTGTAGATAGAGGCCGGAAAAGATCCCTACCCCCAATATCCCTACCCCCAATATGCACTATGTTCAAATTGTTTCTATGGAAACCAGAAAGAAAAAAAAAATTCAGAATAACCAAAATAGCAAAAGGCACCACTCCACCACTAGGTCTAACCACATACCAAGTTTCGTGAAAAAATATTGAACGGTTTTTGAGATATGCCCCGGAAAAGAAAGCATTTCAGAATGAAAGAATGACGGAATGACGGAATAAAGGAATGACAGAATGACAGAATGACGGAATAACGGATGGAGGCGAAAACATTATGTCTCCCGAAAATTGTTTCGGGGGACATAACAATTTAGAATCCCCATTGGCCGAGGAGTCTGCATGCACACAACGTTTCAGCTCTCTAGACCTTTTGATACTGAAGAAGAAGATGAAAATAGGTTTTTAAGGATGTGACCCCTGTGACCGCATTTGGGGTCACGAGGTTACATAATTTACAATTAAGAATCCCCATTGGCCAAGGAGTCTGCACACAACTTTTCAGCTCTCTAGACCTTTAGGAACTGGAAAAGAAGGTAAAAATATGTTTTTAAGGTTGTGACTCCTGTGACCCCATTTTGGGTCACAGGATCACGAAATCTACAATTTAGAATCCCCATTGGCCAAGGAGTCTGCACACAACTTTTCAGCTCTCTAGACCTTTTGGAACTAGAAAGAAGATGAAAATAGGTTTTTAAGGATATGACCACTGTGACCTCATTTTGGGTCGCGGGGTCAGGAAATCTACAATTTAGAATCCCCATTGGCCAAGGAGTCTGCACAAACAATTTCAGTTCTGTGGAGTCATTGGTTCTGGAGAAGAAGTCGATAAGGCGAAAAGTTTACGGACGGATGGATGGACGCCATGCCATGCCATAAGCCCATCGGACCTTTCAGGCCTGATGAGCTAAAAACTGATAGCAACCCGACTTATTCGACTTATCAAATAAGCAGTTCAAATAAGCAAAACAACTGTATCACATTCAGGCCCCCCTCTCTCCCTCCCAACATCACCCGCCTCCAAACAGAATCCAATTACCATAGCCAGTAAGCCAGTCACTGATTATGCCTTTACAAATTGAAGACTTAATCCATCAAAGACCATATTCCCAAAATTTTATCTTTCTACCATTACTGCAGTGGGCTAAGTTGGCAATTTCTAACGGTATCACACCTTCTTTTCGTACTTCATATCTTCTGAATCATGGACGAGTTTTAAACAGATGCACATGTCAAGTAATGAATGCCTCTCACTGGCAAATCGAAATTGTGAAGGTTAAATGATTGCATAAAATGGATCCAATGCCAAGGTCAAGGTCACAAGGTTAAAAATGATGACCTCATCTGTGAGGTCTCATCATAACAGATGCACATGTCAAATATCAAGGGGCCCATCCAAGATCAATCAAAAGTTATGACCATGCAAGGTTACAGTTTTTTGGACAGACGGACAGGTGAAAAACAATATATATATATATATATATAATATATATATTCAGGGGCATAAAAAGGAAATCTACTGCCTATACACCCCTACTACACTGAGTTGGGTAACTGCAGTTACCCACTCCAAAAATGGCGGCTGGTCAAAACACGGCTGATCGCAGATTTTCTTTTAATCCATTTCACATCTACACTAGGGTACTTTCCTACATTGAATTTATGATGATTGAAAAAGTCAGTGTCACTGTGATAACAGTTCATACTGTGTGGTGTGTTGATCTGATATGTTCAGATAGAAATGTATTATCCGTTGCGCATTGTGAATTGATTGTTGGACACACTGGTGTCGTCTGTCCGCCATAAATAAAATCGACTGACACTACATTCAACTTTTTTGTTTTAGGCTCCCGGAAGGGGTCTTACACATGCCATAGGCCCATCGGGCCTTTCAAGCCTGATGAGCTAAAAACTGAAATACTTTCTGATTTGCGGACATTATTTGATAATTATATATTCCATATGAACATATTGCTGATGGAATTAATGGTTGTCTTGACTGTTTAAGTCTCGAGTACGGAGTCACAATACTGAGCCTGATGTTTTCGTAATGGTTTCAAACCAGTTTCAAAGTATAGAATAATACACCAATTTTACAAACATTCATATGTTATGCACATTCATGGCAGATAGCACCAAATTCATTCAAATCTACTCGCCTTCTCCATAAAGAAATATTTTCCTCATAAGAAGACCAGTTGTACACTTACAAACATTTACATATGAATTAAAATGTTAAAATGCTAAAATGCTTAAATGTTGTGGAAAATCAATTCAAAATTAGTTAGTATCAAATGTCATCGAACAGAAATGATATGTAAACTGTATATAAACTCACGTGCAAGAGAAATGTCCTAATACACAATACTAGATATTCCAATCCATGGGCGATAAATACGACTAAAACGGCGTTATGTCATGTTTTCAGAACTCAACTATACCAAATATGAATTTTCAAAAAATGATCTGTTCATATTTCGAAGAAACACGTTTTAAAAAAACGTTGTTTTGAAATCTCCTACACTAGACTAGATACCGTACAAAAGGACTCTATTCGCTTGTTTTATGGCGGTCTGAAAACGATCTGATGAAGGGGAGCAACTGCTCCCCGAAACGTAATACAAACACTTCTCTTATGCTCTTCTCCTCGTCTTTCTGTTGTTTGGCGGGTACATCCCCCCATTTTTAAGTAAAGACGCAGAGAAGGTTAATTATTCATATCGACAACATCTTTTATTCATCAAATTTCTATTTTATGAATTTGTAAGTTAAATGTAAAACATTCTGGCCAAAACCATTTTGAATAAATGATATTAACACCCTATAAGTGTACTTGAACAGACATAAAATAAAATTATTATACTCTGATGTATGAAATTGTGGGTACCTCTTTACAAATCATGTCCCTAGAAAAGGCATTCAAAATGGACTTTTGCTGGCAACAGTATTTCTAGCATTACACTGTTGAAAATCTGGCGACATTTCTTATTAAGGTGAATTGGGGGAAGGTGGGGACATGTTTTTTACGAGTATCTATCTATATGAACGGTTAGTTCTAAAGGACGCATTTTCAATATCTGATCAGCGGTATAAAACGCAGTTGCTCGTTGGACGGACATAACATAAAGGTATAATACTCTGATGTATGAAAGTATGAGTACTTCTCTACAAAACATGTGTCTATCAAATATATTCAAAATCTACTTTTTGCCGACAGCAATTATCAATTTTATACTCTTTTAAAACTGTGGGGACGTTTCTAGTGCATATTCTAGAGTATATATGTACTGTTAAATTACATATAAAAATATTGTTTAAATTTTTAAGGAAACAAATTCTTTTAGGGACCATCCCTTAAGGTTATCATGACATCTACAGATTCCTTGGTGAATGCCCAAGGCATGCGCATTAATAATATATAGGAAAGTACCCTAGTGTAGATGTGAAATGGATTAAAAGAAAATCTGCGATCAGCCACCATTTTTGGAGTGGGTAACCCAACTCAGTGTAGCAGGGGTGCTATAGGCAATTTACCAAATCGGGTTTAGGTTGTATAGCACTGCAAACATGGTATTGAATGCAGAATAATTAGAACCACTCTTAAAGGGGCAGTAGCACGTTTTTTGGAAATTTTATTTATTCAAACTTCCCATTTATGATTATAGTTTATATCATTTATATTTACTTTAGAGGGTAAAACATCTTATTTCACAAACCCATTGTCCGTAGTGGTAACAATGGTGTTGAGTTTAAAGCAAAAATTGCATGGCGGCCATTTTATTGTGAACACATTTTATTATGTCAAATTACAAAAACTGTTCCCATGGCTTTACCGAACCATGTACACTCATTTTTTAACTTGATTCTCCTAAGAGAAAAGGGTGTTTTACTATTAGTGACATTATTTTTCAAAAACATTTCATCAACTTATTTGAGAGAAATAACGTGCTACTGCCTCTTTAAGCTGATTAGTATGAGTGAACTGATGCATGACTACTGCTTGTTACAGGAGTTCAGAGACAGGCACAGGATAAAAGACAAGTTATATCACCTGGTGTGGAGGGTGTGGAGCTCACTGCTGCTGGTGATGGGGAGGTCGGAGATGTCGGTGATGAAGGTGATGTCGGGGAGGTTGGCTCCACATCACCATTTTCTAGAGCTTTCTGTTAAAATAAAAACTTGTATTATAAGATGGACTCAAACTGCTGTTGACTGATTTCACAACTAGGGAAGTATTTGTCATCAAGATTTAACTAAGAAAACAACTCATGTCACAAAACAGATTTGTAACTGCATCTCATTACAAATGCATAGAAATATTCCTAACAGTTAACCATGTTTTGTATGATTCTGTGTTAGTAGATCTATAAGTTCATTGAATTGATAAAAGTGTTAGTATCTACACAGAAATGTCACATTAATTGCAGTTGAATATCAACACATCTTGGTTTTCCTTCATCTCTACAAAAGCAGATTTAATTTCAAGCACAATAAAGTAATTTTGAAAAATGTACTTCTTAGATTTTCAACTGAGTAAAGATAACATAAAACAAGTAAAAAATAGAGCCATTAACTCTGTAGCTCATCACTATCAGCCCTTTACAGTAACTTAAATAAGTTTCTAAATATATATATATATTTTCAATTCGTGGGGTCACAGGGTTACCATATCTACAATTTAGAATCCACAATGGCCAAGGAGTCTGTAACAAAACATTTCAGCTTTCTAGAGCTTTTTGTACTGGAGAAGATCAATATTTAACATATCTGAAAATGTATTTAGTGGGTAAATTTTCAAAATTGAAATTGTTAGTCTAATAATGTTATATTAAAAATAAATTATACTCATTAGACTTTTTATCGGGTTTCCTTTGTTACCTTTTGTAGTGATTGAAACAGAATGATGATTCTTTTAGTTTTAGAAGTTTATTCAAGATATTTTACATGAAGTGATTTTAAACATTCACCCTCCTCTTTGTTTTGTTTTGCAGTGACAAGGAAACATTTTATTCTTAAAGCAGCTATTTCTGCAAATAGAATTTCAAATATGTGTTTACTAGGTAATATCTGACCATATTTATTATGTATTAAATATTACTATGGATTTAGAATGGACATTATTGATTTCTTGGAGTTAAAATACTGTGTCTTCTTAATCTTGACTTGTGATTTTATTTCTTTGAAGCTTCCAAAGGGAAGTAATAATGAAATGACTTTGGTTGCTACATCACACCTGGAATGAAAGTTTTTTCGTCTGCAATAACGTTACAGTATCTTATGAATGTTGTCATGTATAATTAATCCATCTAGACAATTGCTAGTATGTGTAATACACATAGTCATTCACTCATCGTTTACTCTGTTGACTCTCAGATATTGTTGCCATCAAATTTCATTCCCATGTTTACACAGTATTGTTAATGAAATGTTTTATCATTTGAAACAATCATACATCATTTAAAACTTCATTCATTTAAAAGTATAAAATTGTTTGTATCCACTTGATAACTTTGGTAGCTATTGAAAAATGATTTTGAAGAAATTTATTGTTTTTGTTCAAAACAGCGTTTCAACCAGATATCATGAACCGTTTTCGAGTTCTGCTCCGGAAACAAAATGATTACGGACGGACGGACAGGGTGACTACTACATCCCACGGTATTACATACCGGTGGGATAATAATTATAAAAGGAGTCTTATTTCGTGACTGTAAACAATGAGTTGACATCGATGTTTGCATGCTGTTTCCGGATTCAAGGGCCATAACTCCGTCAAAAATGATATTTCAGAACTGGTTTTCGAACTCAATAGAGAGTATGGTCGTGAGTCCTCATAACCAAAATTTCATTCACCTAGGCTTAATAGTTTCCGAGAAGACTTGTCCCGATTGAACACAATAAAACTAAGTCCAAAAAGTGACATTTCCATGGAACCAACAAAAAATAGAGCCATGGGCTCTGTTGCTCATCAGGGTTTATATTGTTTGATGATGAAGACAGAAATATATTGTCTCAATATAAAGCACGATCCCTATAGCCCTGACAAATCATAGTCTTGAAATTGAGAGAGAGCACTCAGCAAGATCAACACACAAGAGATTATGCAATATGCTGATCCCTTGGCTCTGGTTACAAGCCAGCTGTGCTTTTACAGCCAAATTATGTAATAGCCTCTGCCTTGCACTAAACACTGGCAGCACTGATCTAACTGTATAAGGTTTAGAGAGAACAGGCAATGTGATGAATCTCATGGTACATAGTACAATTTAGAATCACCTTGGCTAAATAATCTTTGCACAATTTTAAGGGTTCTAAGCCTTTTCATCTAAACATTCTGAACACAATATTCCTTCTAGTTTGAAGATGAAAATAGATTTTTATGTTTTGACCTGTGAGGGCCCTTATTTTTTTTATAATATCCACAATATTCAGTTCATAGCCTATTCAACAGTTATCATCTCACATTGATTACATCAATTTGACAAACATGTCCATAATGGAGACTTGATCTTTGACATATATTTCACACTCCTACTGAATAAGATTAACTGCAAAGTTACTTTTTTCTCAATTCTGCATTTCTCAAACCCAAGTTAGGACTCACATATCTAAAAGATGAGATGACTCTGCCTCAGGTATTTTCTTAAGGAAAACTAAATACTTAATGAAGTGCCATAAAATATCAGTTCGAAATTCAATTTCAATTTTTTTTTAGGCTGTGGCCAATATTTGGGGTCACAGGGCCACCTACAAGTTAGAATCCCCATTGGCTAAAGAATTTACAACCTTCTAGGTCTTTTTGTTCTGGAGAAGAAGATGAAAATACGATTTTAGGTCATGGCCTGTGAGGCCCTCATTTGGGGCCAAAGGGTCACCAAATCTACAATTTAGAATCTCCATTGGCTAAAGAGTCTGTACACAACATTTCAGTCTTCTAGGTCTGTTTGTTCTGGAGAAGAAGATGAAAATAGGTTTTTAGGTTATGGCCTGTGAGGCCCTTATTTGGGGTCACTGGATCACCAAATCTACAATTTAGAATCCCCATTGCCCAAGGAGTCTGTATACAAAATTTCAGCTCCCAAGAGCCAGTGTTTCTGGAGAAGAAGCCGAAAAAGCGAAAAATTTACAGACTGACGGACGGACAATAGGACGTACAGATGGACGGACACCATGCCATGCCATAAGCCCATCGGGCCTTTTAGGCCTGATGAGCTAAAAATTAAAATCTCAGTAAAACTGAAAAATGTCTATAAAAACAAGAAGACATAGTCATCAACATCCCCCGCCAGAGCCAAGAAATTGTTTACAAGCAAAATATAGGTTCTTAGATCATGACCACTGTGACCCCATTTGGGGTCATGGGGTCACACAATCTACAATTTAGAATCCCCATTGGCCAAGGAGTCTGCACACAACTTTTCAGCTCTCTAGACATTTTGGAACTGGAGAAGAAGATGAAAATAGGTTTTTAAGGATGTGACCCCTGTGACCCCTGTGACCCCATCTGGGGTCACGGGGTCACCAAATCTACAATTTAGAATCCCCATTAGCCAAAGAATCTGCACATAAAATTTCAGCTCTGTGGAGTCATTGGTTCTGGAGAAGAAGTTGAAAAAGTTAAAAGTTTACGGACGGATGAACGGACGCCGGACACCATGCCATGCCATAACCTTTCAGGCCTGTTGAGCTAAAAAGGGCAATAATTCGACATAATTGTGCATTACTCATTTTCATTCCATCAAGGTATGTGTGCCCTCAAGCAACACACCAATTTTGGTTCTCCTATCTTAAATAGTTTCTGAGAAAAGCTGTCCCCTTTGGAGATACCATGAACAAAGTCCAAAAATACGGAACAAGGGCAATAACTCAGAAAAAAATAATTGCAGGCTTCTCTTTTTCAAACTCCATCAAGGTATTCATGCCCTCAAGCAACTCATCAAATTTGGTAACCCTATCTTAAACGGTTTCTGAGAAAAGCTGTCCCCTTTATCTCTGACGGACGGACGGAGCCCAAACCTATATCCCCCTTCCACTTTGTGGCGGGGGATAATAATATTTTCAGTTCACATAATGCAAAACAAGATGGCGGATACTGTAGATAGAACAGTCACTTTAAGAAATAGTTCATGGTAGCTTGCCAGCTACCTGATGCTTGCTTGCTCGTTAATATCTTGAGTCAATTTGATACTCCTACCTTTCGAGACTTTCGTCGCTTCTTTTTTTCTTCCTCTGACATATGAAATTCTTTGGCCTTTGATAGACGTTTTACCTTAGCAATCTGAAGAGAAATGTTTTTTTAGCATCTTACTCTATAAACATGTATAAAATATCTCTGGTTATTAGGAAACAATCTTGTGTAAATTCCATGAAAACATATAGTGTCCCAATGAGAGAGATAAGGGCCACACTGCCCTGCTTGACAGAGGAAGCTGCTATAATTGTCAATAATTCCGAAATCTAAAATTCAGAAAATCAGTTTTAACTACACATCTAGAAGAGAAAAAGAAATGTGCAATATTTGATAATACTTCTGTATGCAATCAGTTTGACAAACCAAGTTTTAAGACATTGAATAACAAAAGACAGAAATTTGTAAAAACAAGAGAATAAGTGAGCACAGCGCACTCTTATGCCCCGCTTTAAATATTGGTCTGTTACGACGTAAGATGAAATAAGCGCAGTAAGATGTAATAATGTGGTAAATTGTAATAATAATGTGGTAAATTGTAATAAGGGGGCGTGGTAAAATGTCACTTAAAAATGCGGTAAATTCTAACACAGTATGCGGTAAAATATAATAACCCTTCCTAAATCTTTTATAACTTTATTTCTACTTTGACTGTCAATTTAAGGTCTTTGCTTCAACTTGTAATTATGTATTGTACTCTTTTAGCTAATTGCAGTCTGTCAGTATCTTAATACATGTACTCAGTTTTCTGAGAATATATTTTGTAAATGAATGAATCTCAGATAGATTAACACCAATTTCGGCATCTTGAATTATGATTTTAGGATTTTTTTTAGAATGCTTCACTTTCATCACTCCATTACGAAAAGAAAGGTTTATATAATCAATGGATAAATGTTGTTATTATTATGGAAAATGCATTATATTAATAAGCAAAACGGTCCACTTTTTGAAAAATAGAGCCATGGGCTCTGTAGTTACCAGTACTTCAATGATTTATTATCTAAGATTGAAGATCTAAAAAATAGCCATTGGCTCTGTTAGCCTTTTGCATGCTCTATACTTTTTAAGCATTTTATCATAGAAACCAAGGGCCAAAAAAATTGATGACTATGAGTACGACAAACAGACCTTACCAGTTACTAACTGGTAATTCAAATACCCGGTAGTACTAACTCTGCCAGATATTAGTTTCATTCAATTAAATGCAGTTAAAATCCTGTTAAGGGATGGCTCACAGAAAGTAACTTAACCCTTAACTTGCGGCTCCAGGAATGGTCCGGGAGGGCTATAAGCAATTCCTAGGTGCCTCATACCGGTTACCGGAAACGACACGACACCTTTTTTAAGTTTTAAGTTTGCTAGCCGTGGCTACCGTCTGAGAGTCGACTTGTCTCCGGGAGTCGCTCCATGAGAATTGCTGTACTAATGCTCCGCAATTTGCCAAGAGAACGAATCTTTGATCAATGTCTTGTCAAAATGTCCAGCATCACACCAATTTGCGTGTGCATTGTTGACCCGTAACGCATCAATAATCAGCTTTACAAAAGGCCTTATCTCCCTAGGGGCTAATTATCACCCACGTGTTTGCATTGCCCGTACATGCTATCTGCCTCGCATCTTGCGGGACGGGAACAAAAATCTGTACCTTGCCTTACTCGCGCACTTCATATCATGTGAACGAATTGGTTGTTTTCAAAAATGTTTACACCAAAATAAAGGGGAAAGAATAGACTACAATCCCATATAAAATTCTCAAATGTCAAAAAAATAATAAAGACACAGCAAGCACCGCGAAAAAGGTCATGCTTACACTTTTGAAACAATCAGTGATTTTCACAACTTCTTGCACAAATATCACTGCTAAACTACTGAATGCATTTTCATAATTTTTATATCACAATAAACCGAAAAGAATAATCTTTTATTCTATATAAAATGCGCAGTACAATTTTACCATTCTGAGAGGCATGTAAAACCAAATGCAGACAAACTATTCAACATATTTTCATCGGTTATGGTTTGAGGTTAGCATTTATTGGAATGGTCAAACAACATAACCATATTTGGGTTGACATGTGCTTATTTGTCAATTAACTGATTATGATTTCTTTCAATGCCGCATACATGTTGTAAGTATTTACAATTTTATAGATTGAAATAAAGATAAACTTTACATAGCTATAGAATTATAACCAAAGGTCACATTCTAATAATTTTTATACCATTGTGAAGTCAGACATCTTGTCTTCAAATTTACTTGTTTCAAATAATGATATTATGAAGCCCGAATTAAAGACAAGCTTTCAAAAGTAATATAAAAAAAAAAATCGTCGAAAATTCATTCAAAGATGCGGCTATGAAATAACCATTTGTGTACGCACGCCACGACCTGGAATTGTATATAACGCCCGTGTATAGGTCTTTTCGTGATGAAGACATGATATATTTCGTAAAAACGGTACCGGGTTTGACACCTGGAATATTCCGCCAGCAGTGCCAATTAGTGCTTTAGTGAAAATACGGTTGCGAGTTAGATGGTCAGAATATTCTGCCAAATGGGTAAAATAGAAATACACAACTAAAAGGTTAAGAAAAATTAGATCTTAAATAGATGTGCATTAAATGTGAGACAGTCTTTAATCAGCTTGAAAATGATGATATTGAATGACCTTTTAAAATAAATGTATTTACTTATGGTAAATACAGTATTATGAGAAACTACTACCACGGGCAGGTGCATTCAATGCACGTGAAGGACGTGCGTATGTGGTCACGTGGCAAAGGTTATAAATAAGGTTGAAGAAGATGTCTCTTCGTTTGAGGTCTTTGCTATCGTTGGCGAGCATGGTTCCTATCCACTGATTTTAACAAATGTTTTCAGTATGTTTAAAGTGTATTCACCTTTGTGGTAATGTTTGCACTATTAGGTTACTTCTAATGCAGCTGCGCCTTTAAGTCTGTTTTTAATACGAGTGCATGTTTATGTTGTGTGATACTGATAATGCTGACGGAGATTTTTTTATCGGGTGAAAGTAGACATGTGATTTTAGTAATGCTGTTGTGTGATATACTGTTTTAAGATGTGGTGCAATCTAAAGGTCATGTGACATGTGACATAGAGTGTCAACGTTAATGGTCGAATGGAAATGTTTCAATAACGCGAGTGCATGTTTAATCAAAGTCTGATGTGTTAAATAGTTGCTGAGATAATACCTACGCATGTGTTGTGTGACATCAGTAAGGCTGACATGTGAAATAAATAATGTGTATATAAATTGAATTTTTTCGTTTCGTATTTATGATAACATGAGGCCCGAATTAATGACAATCTTTCGAAAGTAATAGAATAAAAACTGAAAAATTGTAGAAAATTCATTCAAAGTCGCGGGTATGAAATAGCCATTGGTGTACGGGTGCTGTGACTTGAATTTGTATTGAACGCCCGCATATAGTCTGTTTTTGCGATGTAGACATGATATATTTCGTAAAAACGGTACCGGGTTCGCCACCTGGAATATTCCGCCAGCAGAGCTAATTAGTGCCCAAGCCAAAATACTGCTGCGAGCTGGATGGTCTGTAAATTTCGCCACAGGGGCTAAAATGGGTAAAATAAGGGTTAAAGAAATTAGTAATATTAACAGATAAGATATTAGAAGGGATTGTTTTTGAAAAAGTAAGGGTTAAAGAAATTAGTAATATTAACAGATAAGATATTAGAAGGGATTGTTTTTGAAAAATTGATATCTAATTACATCTGGGAACCATGTTCGTCACAATCAGTGATATCGTATTTTTCTCCCTAAGCCTATAGGGAGCTTGGGCAGCAGTACTGGAGGGGAGATAAGATATAAGCAGGTAATGTTTTTGAGAAAATCATATCTACAATATGATAAACTGTAAGTGGAAAAAAGGATTTTGAAAAATGAATTTCTTTTATATTTTGCACAGCAACACTACCATCGAGTAACGTACGTATTTTCATGGGTCACCTGTTTTAATGGTATTTATTTATGACGTTATTCCTCCCAAACTGCTCACAGGTTGCTGTCAGTTAGAACTTATTTTATCAATCAGTTAATTTGTTCTGTCTTGATCCAAGCATCAAATAATCAATATTTTATCAATCATCTCAACTTCACACTTCAGTAATGAAAATCAATGGTAATTTCATGCTTTTCACATTATGCACTTTTAGATCTTTATTGATGATTTTAAAAAATATATTCACTACTAAAGTTAATTCTCAATGGTGATATTCAGCAAGCTGACGGGACACTTATTCCCACACACATAACCTCAAAAGGGAATCGCTGATCTATTTTCATATCTTTGGAATCACAGAAAGAGTGTTTCTTTTAATTTTTCATTATTTTGTTGGATTTCCCAGTGCAAAAAAATAGATGTATCGCTTGAACTGTTCAACTTTACTTGGATTGTTAGTGTAGAACTTTAGGTAGTAATATATTGAAGCTGTACGACCGATAGAATTTTTTCTGTTCCCATTTAACCACTTCTTATCTGAATGAATTCTTCAATTTATCCAAAATAAAAAGTTTGTGCTTAATTTTGGTGACATAGTTACATTATTACATAGGAATCGAAAAACTTTAAAATTTGACAATTTTAGTTTAAATGTAGTTGTACACTATCTATCTGTGTTTGGAAATCAGTAAAAAATCACATTGTGGCATATGTTGTGTTCTCGTAATTTGACCTAAGACAAATACCATGAAAACAGATGACACCAAAATAATGTAATACAAACTGTCAGAATATTGACAATCAAAATCAACAAAACAACAAAATAACTGTTTATTTGGCATCAAATATTTGAAATATATGTTGTCTATCACTTTATGATGTTTATAATGTTTGACATCACTATCGCTTATTTCCATAGAAGTTTCTTTCTTATTACCACGGAAATAGGTAACACGAGGGTATTAAAATCTTAATAATGACAATATTATATTTAAAATCTTGTCAAAGCAAGTTAATTTAGACAAAGTCACTCTGTTTGACTTTAATTTGAAATTAGTTTCGGCAGTTTAGCAGATCGACTCAGATCTCCATTTTGCGTACATTTTGAGAATTGAACAACATAGTAATTCAGACATCTGTGATTATTCTAAGTTCTTTTAAAATTTGTTAAAAGTCAATATTCAACTATTAATACATGTGGTTGAAAATAATATCAAATAAATTACAAAATCGGCAAGAAATACAAGCCAAGATTGCCATGGACATGGCCTGATGAGTGAAATTATCGATTGAATTTGAGAACCACTGCACATGTTTATGTCACTGAATCAAATAAATATGTCGCTTACCATATGGCTCGTTACGTATTTTTGTAATTGTGTGCATCAGTACAGAATAAAGTTTCAAGTAAATAAAAATTCTCATATCTGATATCTTCCGTGTTTCCTTTCATCACTCTTGCAATTAATTTTGATAATGACACTATGCATAATTTTGTTTAATCATATAATGGTGGGTGCTATCGATGCAATAAAGCAATCTGATAAACTTGGTATCCAAATCTGATAAATACCGTATGCAAAACCGGTCAAAGGTCAAAGACACAAACTACTTTCGCATAATTCCACTCTTTTCATGCGAATCCTAAAACTGTTTACCGATCATTGAAAAGCGTAACCGAGAGTTTACTCGAGTATTTACGCTTGAAATATACACAAAATCATCTGATATGATTCACTACAGTGCATTTATAGTTTTAAGAAAGTCAAGATAATTGTAGATTTGTTTTAAAAATCATTCAAAACTTCAGTGCGCTATTGACCAAGAGCATCAACAAGTAGTTGCAGTGTGTACAAAATGATTCTTGATGTGTGTGTGGCATACCGATGCGCTTGCACTCGCATTAGCATTTTGGTAATTCTTCAGTCTGATTAAAATCGACGGTTTTCCGTGGAATAAAAATTGCAAAATAGTGCATTTACCGGGATACGAACTCATATCAGTTGTAAGTTCCATGCCAAACCGTCTGAAAACAGCCCGTAGACTTGCGTGGTCGAGAGCAATTCAGGTAGCCAATCAAAAGACGCCCAACAAATGCTTTCGGTGCAAGAAGCTAGGGGCAGATAACTCCAAACAGATATCCTGTGGTCTGTTCCGAATGCTTTCAAAACAGTGACCGTTTAAAAACTACGTTGTGGTTGGTCAGCTATTTGACTGGGCTTTGGCTGTGCTAAACTGGTTCGGCCTATACTGGAGTGTTTACAGACCTTGTGGAGAGGAATCTACAGAACCTGTTCGTATCCCGGTAGATGCAAAATTTTGCAAATTTCATTCCTCCGAACAAGGTCGATTTTAATCAGACTGGGTAGTTCTTGAGGGCTGAGTACACAGTATTAGGTAGATTATTATGTACTAATTGTCATAAACAAATGAAACAATCCCAACTCCAAAATAATTACAGTTAAAGTTACTGTCAAAGATACTGTTATGCAGCAATCCGATCAACCCTGCAACGCAGCTTCCAAAACGTTGAAACTAGAGTTACTTCCCTTGTTCTAGTAAAGTGACCAAGTGATGTATTAGTGCTTTTTAATTATTAGATAGATACTTAAGAACTGATTGAAAATATCTCCATGACCAAGAAATCAGGGACCAATTGTCAATTTTGCTTAAAGAATCGCGCACATAGTGTTTTTGAATTGTTTTCATTAAGAATTATTTCCAGGCACTTCACAGCAATATATTGCTGATCACTGTACCGTCTATGAAATTACTCCGCTAAAACTGGGTCAATTTCCATACCACTTTCAACACAAAATTATTTTAATAATGACATGATATGAGAAAGAGATTATTAACCTTGTGTGTTTCCATATCATTAATATCATATTTTTGGATTAAAAAATAGAGCCATGGGCTCTGTAGCTCATCAGGATTTCATTGATTTACTATCTAAAGTTGAATATTTAAGTTATTTAAGTTATTGTTTAAAAGCAAAAGATAGGTTCTTAGATCATGACCACTGTGACCCCATTTGGGATCACGGGGTCACATAATCTACAATTTAGAATACCCATTGGCCAAGGAGTCTGCACACAACTTTTCAGCTCTCTAGACCTTTTGGAACTGGAGAAGAAGATGAAAATAGGTTTTTAAGAATGTGACCCCTGTGACCCCATTTGGGGTCACGGGGTCACATAATCTACAATTTAGAATTCCCATTGGCATGGGATCACGAAATCTACAATTTAGAATCCCCATTGGCCAAGGAGTCTGCACACAACTTTTCAGCTCTCTAAACCTTTTGGAACTGAAGAAGAAGATGAAAATAGGTTTTTAAGGATGTGACCCCTGTGACCCCATTTGGGGTCATGGGGTCACGAAATCTACAATTTAGAATCCCCATTGGCCAAGGAGTCTGCACACAATTTTTCAGCTCTCTAAACCTTTTGGAACTTGAGAAGAAGATGAAAATAGGTTTTTAAGGATGTGACACCTGTGACCCCATTTGGGGTCATGGGGTCACGAAATCTACAATTTAGAATCCCCATTGGCCAAGGAGTCTGCACACAACTTTTCAGCTCTCTAGACCTTTTGGAACTGGAGAAGAAGATGAAAAAAGGTTTTTAAGGATGTGGTCCCTGTGACCCCATTTGGGGTCATGGGGTCACGAAATCTACAATTTATAATCCCCATTGGCCAAGGAGTCTGCACACAACTTTTCAGCTCTCTAGACCTTTTGGAACTTGAGAAGAAGATGAAAATAGGTTTTTAAGGATGTGACCCCTGTGACCCCATTTGGGGTCATGGGGTCACGAAATCTACAATTTAGAATCCCCATTGGCCAAGGAGTCTGCACACAATTTTTCAGCTCTCTAGACCTTTTGGAACTGGAGAAGAAGATGAAAATAGGTTTTTAAGGATGTGACCCCTGTGACCCCATTTGGGGTCATGGGGTCACGAAATCTACAATTTATAATCCCCATTGGCCAAGGAGTCTGCACACAACTTTTCAGCTCTCTAGACCTTTTGCAACTTGAGAAGAAGATGAAAATAGGTTTTTAAGGATGTGACCCCTGTGACCCCATTTGGGGTCATGGGGTTACGAAATCTACAATTTAGAATCCCCATTGGCCAAGGAGTCTGCACACAATTTTTCAGCTCTCTAGACCTTTTGGAACTGGAGAAGAAGATGAAAATAGGTTTTTAAGGATGTGACCCCTGTGACCCCATTTGGGGTCATGGGGTCACGAAATCTACAATTTAGAATCCCCATTGGCCAAGGAGTCTGCACAACATTTCAGCTCTGTGGAATCTTTGATTCTGGAGAAGAAGTCGAAAAAGCGAAAAGTTTACGGATGGACGGATGGACGGACGGACGGACGGCGGACACCATGCCATGCCATAAGCCCATCGGGCCTTTCAGGCCTGATGAGCTAAAAATTATGTATTATGATCCCCAAAGACTCGCATAATATAATTTTTATTCCAAAAATATGATATCAATGATATAGAAACACACTTGGTTAATAATCTCTATTTATTTTGTTGAAAATATTCAAAATAATCAACAATTGATTTCAACTTTGTATTTTCATTTCAATAACTTTATTTTAATACACTAAAACAATAGTGACCCATCAAATAAATATCATATACAGTGATGATAATGTCAACTAGAAAATCCATAAAAAGTTATTTTGTGAGCATCCATTTATTTCAAGTTATCTTTTGGAAAATATCACTCTCATCAAACAGGAAATAACATCAGAGAATAGCTAAGGGAAGTAACTCTAATCTGCACTGTTTACATCCAGTTTTCATTGAAAACAATGGTCGAAGCATGGCGTTTAATTCCGGGGGGTATCTGTCAACATGATTTGAATTTCGGATTTTCGGTCGCCAGGGTAAGTGCGCAAAGGATTATCGACCGATTATTTAGTCGCTAGAGTGTTAGAATTGATACGTTACACCCAGACATTCGGTCGTTAGTAATGAAAGAGTTAAATGACTTCAACATGGCAAAAAGGACGGGGATCTTAGAAACTTTCTTGTTCAAATTGACGGCCAAAACTGAATTGAATCAAAGTCTCCTTGAGCTTGACGATCAGCTTGGGCAGCAGTACTTGAGGGGGAGATGCGTAGGCGTCCAGACCCTGTCATGAGTGAGTCAGGCAGTCTACTGCCCAGGCGACTGGGTCCGGAATCCGAGACATGTACACTGGAAGCTGGTGATTGAAGCTCGTTACGATCAGATCCACTAGAGAGCTGTGGTGCCAATTGCATACTAATTCGAACGCTTCTGGATGTTACTTGCACTCTGTCCAGTCTGGACAGCACATCTGCTAGTACATATTTGCAACCTGGGATGTGTCTCGCCTTTATCTTGATGCTGATGCCGTTAATCAAGGTGAACAGGTCGTCATGATCCCTGTGACATTATTTGGAGTCATGGGTCACAAAATCTACAATTTAGAATCCCCATTGGCCAAGGAATCTGTACACAACATTTCAGTTTTCTAGAGCTTTTCTAACTGGAGAAGATGAAAATAGGTTTTTAGGTTGTGAAAAAGTTTACAGACAGACCGGACAGACACCATGCCATGCCATGCCATGCCATGCGCCCATCGGGTCTTTCATGCTTGAAAAGTGAAAATTTTATGGATCTACTGACAGAGGGACAGATGAATGCCAGTTGCCATGCCATTCCATAAGCACATCAGGCCTGATAAGCAAAAAAGAATACGTTTTTGCACATCTACATGCTATAATCTCTTATCTTTGATGCATGATTTGCAATTAATGTATGTCAAAGATATTGAGATATATTAATAATAAGTTTTTCGTCATTTTCTCTGGTCAAAAGATCACCAATCTATTTATAGTTCAGATCTTCAGATGAAATGGAGCATTTATTATTTCCAAACAATTGTAGCTGTCAGTTATTGTTTGTTTGAATAGAAGGTTGGTACTGTTAAAGAGACTGCATGCTGTCTAAAATCAAGGACAAGAAATTTGTCAAGTCCCTGAGTGTTCATGAGAAGAAGTAACCTTCAAAACTAGATGAGTGTTTGCGGGACACCGCAAAAGCAGAGCAGCTGCGAAACTTAGGGTCTCGCCTTTCCCTTCCGCCTCCTTGTCAGCATCAGTAAAATGGGTATTCTTTTTAACAAAAACTTTTTCATTATTCGAGTTATTACTAATCACCACTGGGGTCATTTTGCACAAGTTTTGTTCTTAAAACCTATTTCTTATTTCAAAATTTGATCAAAGGATTAACCAATATCTCATGACCTTGACCTTTGACCTTCAATGATCACTTTTCATTGTGATTAACAATCATGCAATGACTCAAAGTGTTCATAGTTAAAATACGACATATTCACAAAAGCATGCTTAAGTTGTGACCTAGCTGTGACCTTGACCTTTGAAAGATTTTAACGAAAATCTTTTCAAATCTTGGTCTTTCTCCATAGTTCATATATACCAAATAAGAGCCTGATATCACAAACAAAAGTTTGAACTTATCGTGTTTAAAAGGATTTCTTTTTAGGAATTTCAGAACTCATGACCTTGACTTTTGACCTTGAATGTGATCATGTCAAAGAAATTCCCCAGGGGTATAAGTAAGAAGTTATGTATATGAGTTCTCAAAACCTTCTTGGAAAAAAGTTATAGCCAATACAAAACGCACGGGCGGCGACTGAAACTGCGCAAAAACTGATAACAGCTCTGACAAAGTCGGAGCTGCTAACAAGCGAACGGTAAAAATTGTCATAGGTACATAAAGTAAATATTGATTATAACGTTGATATTATGGTTGTGCATGTATGGCTTCCCATCATCCGTTTCTGGCTGGTCCTGTCATGTTGAAGTGTATGCAAGTGTGTGTGCATGTGTGTTTGCACCCACCAATTTCTGTTCCTCCTTGAGGCGCTGCTGGAAGGACAGGCGTGCAGCCCTCACATACTCCTTCAGCTTGCTAGGCACCTTCAGCTGGGGCTTCTCCATCACCCCAAGAGACACATCCGAAAAGAGCCTGCAAGCAGAGGACATGCAATGTGCCAAAAACATGTACAGTTTAAAGTGGTAACTAGCTGATCAGCAGGTGAGAGTGATAAAATGTCAAAATAAGATCCCCTAGAGGCAAGGTACATCCTAACAAACTTTCAGCTTTGGGGGTGTAGCAGTTCTGGAGTAGAAGTAGAAAATGTGAAAAGTATACGGACAACGCCCAACGGACCTGATGAGCTAAAAATACTCACGGATGAGACAACAAGTCTATGACTGTTGGTAAGCCATTTTTACAGGCCTCAGTTGTCAAGATGGACTCCAGTACTGAACCTACAGAAAAGAACAAAACATGGAGGAGTTGAAGACATTGCAGAGATGCAGATAAACTGTGGCTTTGATATCTGCACATTTAAAAATTTTGTTAAATTTTGTCTTCCAAAATAGCAAAAGGCACATCTATATTAATTGCTCAAGTGAATGCTCAATCTGTCAAAAGGTGAACAAAAGATTTAAGTCCAAATGTACAATATATAATTCTCATAAGCTAAGTTTTCAGCTTTCTAATAATAATATGTCCATTCATAGAGCGTATAGTTATCCATCCACTCAGTGGTTGCTCAAGGCGCTATAGGAGTATTATTTCAGCGAGATGCACTTGCGTCTGTGTTGACAATACCGTCATTGGGCCATATCAATTAGATTTTGAGCCCTGAACATGGGTAACCAGACAACACAGCACGGGCTGAGTGTACCAAGGAGTTGTCACAGATGAGGCCGTATTTCGGTTGCACGTTTCATACACAAGCTTGTTTACAGCTGTATTTGTTTATAAATATAATGAAATAATATCTGTTTACACTCGACCGTAAGTGGGGTATAAGACAGATATACCCTACTTTTCCGCGTGTCTCGAATGATACCCTACACTTTTCCCCGTGGGGCCCTTACCGGGGGCAGCTTACCCAGGGTGACAACGTAAGTCTCTCAACTCATGTCTCAGTGTGGGGCAGCTTACCCAGGGTGCCAATGCAAGTCTCTCAACTCATGTCTCAGTGTGGGGCAGCTTACCCAGGGTGACAATGCAAGTCTCTCAACTCATGTCTCAGTGTGGGGCAGCTTACCCAGGGTGACAATGTAAGTCTCCCAACTCATGTCTCAGTGTTGGGCAGCTTACCCAGGGTGACAATGTAAGTCTCCCAATTCATGTCTCAGTGTGGGGCAGCTTACCAAGGGTGACAATGTAAGTCTCTCAACTCATGTCTCAGTGTGGGGCAACTTACCCAGGGTGACAATGTAAGTCTCTCAACTCATGTCTCAGTGTGGGGCAGCTTACCCAGGGTGACAATGTAAGTCTCCCAACTCATGTCTCAGTGTGGGGCAGCTTACCCAGGGTGACAATGTAAGTCTCTCAACTCATGTCTCAGTGTGGGGCAGCTTACCCAGGGTGACAATGGAAGTCTCTCAACTCATGTCTCAGTGTGGGGCAGCTTACCCAGGGTGACAACGTAAGTCTCTCAACTCATGTCTCAGTGTTAGGCAGCTTACCCAGGGTGACAATGTAAGTCTCCCAACTCATGTCTCGGTGTGGGGCAGCTTACCCAGGGTGACAATGCAAGTCTCTCAACTCATGTCTCAGTGTGGGGCAACTTACCCAGGGTGACAATGTAAGTCTCTCAACTCATGTCTCAGTGTGGGGCAGCTTACCCAGGGTGACAATGGAAGTCTCTCAACTCATGTCTCAGTGTGGGGCAGCTTACCCAGGGTGACAATGGAAGTCTCTCAACTCATGTCTCAGTGTGGGGCAGCTTACCCAGGGTGACAACGTAAGTCTCTCAACTCATGTCTCAGTGTTGGGCAGCTTACCCAGGGTGACAATGTAAGTCTCCCAACTCATGTCTCAGTGTGGGGCAGCTTACCCAGGGTGACAATGCAAGTCTCTCAACTCATGTCTCAGTGTGGGGCAGCTTACCCAGGGTGACACTGTAAGTCTTTCAACTCATGTCTCAGTGTGGGGCAGCTTACCCAGGGTGACAATGTAAGTCTCTCAACTCATGTCTCAGTGTGGGGCAGCTTACCCAGGGTGACAATGTAAGTCTTTCAACTCATGTCTCAGTGTGGGGCAGCTTACCCAGGGTGACAATGTAAGTCTCTCAACTCATGTCTCAGTGTGGGGCAGGGAATCAACCCTTGCAACTCTCAGTTTTATCCAGCAGCGGGTGATCGTCCTACCCATCCAGCGAGCTGTGCCCGTTGTTGCTGAACTACACTGATAGCGGACGACTGAGCTATGCACAGGACACGATGCCACCTAATGGTTCTTGAGAAGAAGTGTAAAGTTTACGAATGGATGGACGTCATGCCATGTGCCTATCGGGCGATTCAGGTCTACGGAACTAAAATACTGATGTAACAGCAGTTTTGACCAATTCAAGTGACACTTTGAAAGTCTATTATGTAATCATTAATGAAGACAATACCAAACTAAGAACAAGAGTTGCAGAACAATAGACAATTGAAATTCATCACTCACTTGAGATATGTATATGATATGAACAAGAGAATTAGTGAGCACAGCTCACTCATATACCCCTGCTTTTAACATTGGTCAAAGAAAAAATGTTTCAAAATAGCAAAAGGACATCAATGTTTAGACTTTTGTATGAACAGACCACAGAAGTATTATTAAAGCAGAGTAAGTATGTCTTCATCCTGGGTATAATAACATACATAACTAGGATTGACACAATCAATATGTTGAAGATTTCTGCTTGACCTTGAGCCCCATGTTTGATATAATTCATTCAGTTTCTTGGCTTTAACATAGGTTATAGATCATCTTTATAACTTCAGTAATGTTTTAACAAAACTTGTCTACAGAAATACCCTTCTAACAGTCGAAAAAAAGAGCAATTGACTCTGTATTTTATCATGCTTTAGTTGTCAGAGGGTTAACAAAACTCCAACTCAACCTCTCCATTGGCTGAGGTGTCTGTACATATGATTTTAGCTTTCGAGGATTTTTGTTCCAGAAAAGAAGGTGAAAATGGGTTTTTAGGTCATGGACTCTGTAGTGCTTATTAGTGTTAACAGGGTCACTATATCAACTATTAACCCTTACGTTGCGTATATATATTTTACCAATTTTAGCCCCTGTGGCGGAATTTACAGGCTCGCAGCTCGCAGCAGTAGTTTGGGCTTTAGCACTAACTAGCTCTGTTGGCGGAATTTCCAGGCGGCGATTCCGGTACCATTTTTACAAAATATATCTACATATACATTGCGAATAAGGACTATATATGGGCGTTCAATACAAATTCAAGTAGCGACACCCGTACACAAATGGCTAATTCACACCCGAAACTTTGAATGAATTTTCTATGATTTTTCGTTTTTATACTATTACTTTTGAAAGATTGTCTTTAATTTGGGCCTCGTAACATCATAAATATGAAATGGAAAAAAATCCATTTATATACGGAATTGAAGACAAGATGTCTAGCTTCACAATGATATAAATACTATTAGAATGCGACCTTTGGTTATAATTCTATAGCTATGTAAAGTTTGTCTTTATTTCCACCTATAAAATCGTAAATACTTACAACATGTATGCGGCATTGCGAACGGTCGTTCATCGCACTTTTCCAAGAAATCATAATCTCCAACCAGTTGACAAATAAGCACATGTCAACCCAAATATGGTAATGTTGTTTGACCTTTCAAATAAACGCTAACCTCGAACCATAACTGATGAAAATATGTTGATTAGTTTGTGTGCCGTTTGGTTTCACATGCCTCTCAGAAAGGTAAAATTGTATCTTTATTTCTGTGAATAAATATGCTCATTTTATATAAAATTAAAAGATTATTCTTTTTGGTTTATTGTGATATAAAAAATATGAAAATGAATTCAGTATTTTAGCCGTGATAAATGTGTAAGAAGTTGTGAAAATCGCCGATTGTTAAAGGGATTGTTGAAGTGTAAACATGACCTTTTCCACGGCGCTTGCTGTGTCTTTATCATTTTTTTGACATTTTCTTATGTTATATGGGAATGAAGTCCATTCTTTTCCCTTTATTTTGCCGTATTTGTTTTTGAAAACAAACAATTCGCTCACATGATATGAAGTGCGGGAGTAAGGTGAGTTAGCGATTTTTTTCCCGTCTCGCTAGATGCAAGCAAACCCGACGCAATGCAAACACGTGGGTGAAAATAGCCTGAAGCGAAATTAGGCTTCAGGGCGAAGCCTGACAAAATTGGCCTTTTGTAAAGCTAATAATCGATGTGTTACGGGTCAACAATGCACACGCAAATTGGTGTGAATTTTGCTGGACACCAGACACTGATCAAAGCTTCATTGTCACAGCTAACGTGGAGCGTAAATACAGCCATTCTCATGGAGCGACTCACGGACACAATGGACTCGGGACCCGGTGCCACGGCTTGTAAACTGAGAGTCTGCCGTGAATTATTTCTAAGTATTGGATCCGGGATCTGAAAAAGTTACCTCTGACTTGCTTATAGCCCTCCCGGATAATTCCGGGATTCGCAAGTTAAGGGTTGAAATTTCTCATTGTCCAAGGAGTCTATACACAACAGTTCAGCTTTCTAAGGCTTTTTGCTCTTGAAGAACGCTTTTTTAGGTCATAGCCCCTGAGGCCCTCATTTGGGGCCACAGGATTAACACAAAGTCGGCGCCGGCCCGCAAGACAATAGGCGTTACCATCTTATGAGCCAACGCCTGTCTGCGTTGTTTATCCCAGGAAATTAGCTTGATGCTATGGGAGCCAACCTCAGAAGTTCTGGGGAGAGCACATGATGAGAGACACATAAGATGATGACGTCATGGAGATGATGTTTTATTTGGCTATTGCATCATGGTAGTTGTACATAGTTACAGATACAGTTGAAGGTCAGCCGATGATGATGATGGCAGCAGAGACATAGTGACCACCAAGAAAGCTGGTGGTCTGGTCTCCGCTCGTCCTCTGGTCTAACTCTATCTCCTTCTCTCCCTTACTTATTCTATCTTACCCCTGTTGTAACTGAGAAGGCTCTATTTAAGGGATTCATAGGACCAACGGCTATAGAGCCCTAAAGCAAATAGAATGTCACCATAGGGTCTGATTGACAAGATACTTTCCTATTTCTAAATAAAACAATTGCTGTATTCACAATGCCTAAAGTGATCTACAATAAAGAATAGATAATCACCTAAGCATAAACCATTAAACCTGCAGATGGGTGATAGCCCCAGGTGATAACTACAAGAAACTAGAAAAATGTGCATGTGATGTCCCCCACTCCAACTTTCAATCCAACCTTATCATCTTACCACCCTTATTTTCCAATTATGCCAGAGGCATTTCAGAAAGGAAAATTCAAAAAGGTCAATCCTTCAATTAAGAATCATCTTTGAATAAAGAGTCTCTACACAACTTTTCAGCTCTCTAGAATTTTTGGAACTGGAGAAGAAGATGAAAATGGGTTTTAAAGGATGTGACCCCGGTGACCCCATTTGGGGTCATGGGGTCACGAAATTTACAATTTAGAATCCCCATTAGCCAAGGAGTCTGCACACAACTTTTCAGCTCTCTAGAGCTTTTGGAACTGGAGGAGAAGAGGAAAATAGGTTTTTAAGGATGTGACCCCTGTGACCCCATTTTCGGTCACCGGGTCACGAAATCTACAACTTAGAATCCCCATGGGCCAAGGAGTCTGCACACAACTTTTCAGCTCTCTAGACCTTTTGGAACTGGAGGAGAAGATGAAAATAGGTTTTTAAGGATGTGACCCCTGTGGGCCCGTTTGGGGTCACGGGGTCACGGAATCTACAATTTAGAATCACCATTGGCCAAGGAGTCTGCACACAACTTTTCAGCTCTCTAGACCTTTTGGAACTGGAGAAGAAGATGAAAATAGGCTTTTAAGGATGTGACCCCTCTGACCCCATTTGGGGTCACGGGGTCACGAAATCTACAAATTAAAATCCCCATGCACACAACTTGTCAGCTCTCTAGAGCTTTTGGAACTGGAGGAGACGAGGAAAATAGGTTTTTAAGGATGTGACCCCTTCAAATAGGTTTTTAACGAAGTGACCCCTGTGACCCAATTTGGGGTCACGGGGTCACGAAATCTACAATTTAGAATCCCCATGGGCAAAGAAGTATGCACACAACTTTTCAGCTCTCTAGACCTTTTGGAACTGGAGAAGAAGATGAAAATAGGCTTTTAAGGATGTGACCCCTCGGACCCCATTTGGGGTCAAGGGGTCATGAAATCTACAATTTAGAATCCCCATTGGCCAAGGAGTATGCACACAACTTTTCAGCTCTCTAGAGCTTTTGGAACTGGAGGAGAAGAGGAAAATAGGTTTTTAAGGATGTGACCCCTGTGACCCCTGTGACCCCATTTTCGGTCACGGGGTCACGAGATCTACAACTTAGAATCCCCATGGGCCAAGGAGTCTGCACACAACTTTTCAGCTCTCTAGGCCTTTTGGAACTGGAGGAGAAGATGAAAATAGGTTTTTAAGGATGTGACCCCTGTGGGCCCGTTTGGGGTCACGGGGTCACGGAATCTACAATTTAGAATTACCATTGGCCAAGGAGTCTGCACACAACTTTTCAGCTCTCTAGACCTTTTGGAACTGGAGGAGAAGAGGAAAATAGGTTTTTAAGGATGTGACCCCTTCAAATAGGTTTTTAACGAAGTGACCCCTGTGACCCAATTTGGGGTCACAGGGTCACGAAATCTACAATTTAGAATCCCCATGGGCAAAGAAGTCTGCACACAACTTTTCAGCTCTCTAGACCTTTTGGAACTGGAGAAGAAGATGAAAATAGGCTTTTAAGGATGTGACCCCTCGGACCCCATTTGGGGTCAAGGGGTCATGAAATCTACAATTTAGAATCCCCATTGGCCAAGGAGTATGCACACAACTTTTCAGCTCTCTAGACCTTTTGGAACTGGAGGAGAAGAGGAAAATAGGTTTTTAAGGATGTGACTCCTGTGACCCCATTTGGGGTCATGGGGTCACAAAATCTACAATTTAGAATCCCCATTACCCAAGGAGTCTGCATACAACTTTTCAGCTCTCTAGACCTTTTGGAACGGGAGAAGAAGATGAAAATAGGTTTTTAAGGATGTGACCCCTGTGACCCCCTTTTGGGGTAATGGGGTCACGAGATCTACAATTTAGAATCCCCATGGGCCAAGGAGTCTGCACACACCTTTTCAGCTCTCTAGACCTTTTGGAACGGGAGAAGAAGATAAAAATAGGCTTTTAAGGATGTGACCCCTGTGACCCCATTTGGGGTCATGGGGTCACAAAATCTACAATTTAGAATCCCCATTACCCAAGGAGTCTGCATACAACTTTTCAGCTCTCTAGACCTTTTGGAACGGGAGAAGAAGATGAAAATAGGTTTTTAAGGATGTGACCCCTGTGACCCCATTTGGGGTCATGGGGTCACGAGATCTACAATTTAGAATCCCCATGGGCCAAGGAGTCTGCACACAACTTTTCAGCTCTCTAGACCTTTTGGAACGGGAGAAGAAGATAAAAATAGAGCCATGGGCTCTGTAGCTCATCAGAGTTTATTTTGTTTGATGATGAAGACAGAAATATGTTGTCTCAATATTATGTACGATCCCTAACCCTGACAAATCTTAGTCTTTAAATTGAGAGAGAGCACTCAGCAAGGTCAACACACAGGAGATTATGCAATATTCTGACCCCTTGGCTCTGGTTACAAGCCAGCTGTGTTTTTTGTGTTTTACCGCCAAATTATGTAATAGACTCTTGCTTGCACTAAACACTGGCAGCACTGATCTAACTGTATAAGGCTTAAAGAGAACAGGCAATGTGACGAATCTCATGGTACATAGTACAATTTTAAATCACCTTGGCTAAACAATCTCGGTTCTAAGCCTTTTCATCCAAACATCTAAACATTCTGAACAAAATATTCCTTCTAGTTTGTTCTGGATGAAAACAGGATTTTAGGTAATGGCCTGCGAGGCTCTTATTTGGGGCCACTGGGTCACCAAATCTACAATTTAGAATCTCCATTGGCTAAAGACTCTTTACACAACATGACAACCTTCTAGGTCTTTTCGTTCTGGAGAAGAAGATGAAAATAATCTTATCTTATCATTTCATCACCAGTCATATGCAGTTCACATATCTCATGTAAAATAAAAGAATTCTTAACTCCTCTTCAATTTAGTCCTTTATGCCTTGTCACAATTTTCAGTTCATAGGCTATTCAATAGTTCTCATTTCATATTGATAACATCAATTTGACAAACATGTCCACAATGTAGATTGTTATCTAAAGTCGACATATATTTCAAATCATTGTGATTGAAGTGTCATAAAATATCAGTTCAAAAAATTCATTTTCAAAGGTTTTTTAGGCTGTGGCCCATATTTGGGGTCACAGGGTCACCAAATTTACAAGTTAGAATCCCCATTGGCTAAAGAGTTTGCATACAATATCACAGCCTTCTAGATCTTTTTGTTCCGGAGCAAAAGATGAAAACAGGATTTTAGATAATGGCCTGTGAGGCCCTTATTTGGGGTCACAGGGTCACCAAATCTACAATTTAGAATCCCCATTGACCAAGGAGTCTGTACATATAATTTCAGCTCTCTGGAGTCATTGGTTCTGGAGAAGAAGATGAAAATAGCTTTTAAGGTTATGACCCCTGTGGCCCTTATTTGGGGTCACAGCGTCACCAAATCTACAATTTAGAATCCCCATTGGCCAAGGAGTCTGTACATAAAATTTCAGCTCTCTTAGAGTTATTGGTTCTGGAGAAGAAGTCGAAAAAGTGAAAAGTTTACGGACGGACGGACGGATGGACGGACGCCATCCCATGCCATAAGCCCATCGGGCCTTTCAGGCCTGATGAGCTAAAAATAGGCTTTTAAGGATGTGACCCCTGTGACCTTATTTGGGGTCATGGGGACACGAAATCTACAATTTTGAATCCCCATTTGCCAAGGAGTCTGCACATAAAATTTCAGCTCTGTGGAGTCATTGGTTCTGGAGAAGAAGTCGAAAAAGCAAAAAGTTTACGGCCGGACGGACTGATGGACGGACGCCGGACACCATGCCATGCCATAAGCCCATTGGGCCTTTCAGGCCTGATGAGCTAAAAAAACAAATCAGAATAACCTCAATAGCAAAAGGCACCACTCCAACACTAGGTCTAACCACATACCAAGTTTCGTAAAGAAATACTTGATAGATTTTGAAATAGAGGCCGGAAAAGGTCCCTACCCCCAATTTCAAATTGTTTCCATGGAAAGCAGGAAAAATAAAAAATTCAGAATTACCAAAATAGCAAAAGGCACCACTCCACCACTAGGTCTAACCACATACCAAGTTTCGTGAAAAAATATTGAACGGTTTTTGAGATATGGCCCGGAAAAGAAAGCATTTCGGAATAACGGAATAACGGTATGACGGACGGAGGTGAAAACATTATGTCTCCCGAAAAATTTTTCGGGTGACATAACAAATGGACAGTGTCATATGAGAATTAAACTAAGTAACTTGAACATATGATAAACAAAATACATAGGAAAATATCTAATTACAAATAATACATTCATACATGTGTTAGCACTGTGATAGGATCACCAAATCTACAGTCTGATTCAAATCAACCTTGTTCCGAGGAATAAAATATGCAAAATAGTATATCTACCGGGATACGAACAGGTTCTGTAAATTCCTCGCTACAAGGTCTGTGAACATCCCGTATTGGCGTGTGTTCCTATCCAGTTTAGCGCAGCCAAAGCCCAGTCAAATAGCCAACCAATTATATCATAGTTTTTAAATGGTCGCTGTTTTGAAAGCTTTCGGAACAGACAAAAGGATAGCTGTTTGGAGTTATCTGTCCCTAGCTTCTCTCAACGAAAGCTTTTGTTGGACATCTTGTGATTGGTTTACTGAATTGCTGAACATGGAAGTCTACGGGCTGTTACAAGAAGGTTTGGCGTGAAAACCTCCGAATGATATGAGTTAGTATCCCGGCACTATTTTGCACATTTTTTCCGCGGAATACTGTCGGTTTTAATCAGACTGACCAAATCTACAATTTATTATCGCCATTAGTTAAAGGAATCTCTACATAACATTTCAGTTTTCTATGCCTTTTAGTTCTGGTGTAGATGAAACAAGATGTGTTTGTTAAACACGGATGCCCACGGATGTAGCAAAGTTATGGCCAAGGTTCAAGTTTTCTGAATATTGTCCACTGCGGCAAGGTCAAGGTCACAAGGTCAAATATGATGACCTCATCTGAAAGGTCTCATCACAAGGTATGCACATGCCAAGTATGAAAGCCGTAGCTCTGAGCAATCCAAAGTTATGGCCAAGGTTAACGTTTTCTAAATATTGTCCGCTTCGGCAAGGTCAAGGTCACAAAGTCAAATATGATGACCTCATCTGAAAGGTCTCATCACAAGGTATGCACATGCCAAGAATGAAGGCTGTAGCTCTCAGCAATCTAAAGTTATGGCCAAAGTTAAAGTTTACTAAAGATGTCCACTGCAGCAAGGTAAAGGTCAAGGTCACAAGGTCAAATATGATGACCTCATCTGAAGGTCTCATCACAAGGCATACACATGCCAAGAATGAAGGCCGTAGCTCTCAGCAATCAAAAGTTATGGCCAAGGTTAAAGTTTTATGAAAATGTCAATTGCGGCAAGGTCAAGGTCACAAGGTCGAATATGATGACCTCATCTGAAAGGTCTCATCACAAGGTATGCACATGCCAAGTATGAAAGCCCTAGCTCTGAGCAATCCAGTTATGTTATGTTATGGCCAAGGTTAAAGTTTTTATGGACAAACACACGGACGGACAGACGGACAGACAGACGGACAGGTGAAAAACAATATACCCCCGGAATCTGCGATTCGGGGGCATAAAAATGTTTTTAATGTCATGACCCCTGTGACACTATTTGGAATTTAGAATCCCTATTGGCCACAGAGTTTGTGCACAACATTTCAGCTTTCTAGAACCATTAGTTCTTGAGAAGAAGAATAAAACAGTATTAAGGTCATGACCCCTGTGGCCCTTATTAGGGGTCACAGATTTACCAAATCTACAATTTATAATCTCCATTGGCACACAACATTTCAGCTCTCTAGAGCATGGATGGACAGACGCTGGATGTGCTAAAAACCTAAATGTAGCCTCACAACATGGCAGTCACCATGAGCGGTAAACTTGAATAAACCCCAAGAGAAATATATCAAATTGTGTTCAATTAGGACTGTTCTCGTATTAGAACTAAAGGAGACGTACCTGTGTTGAACCTACCTATAGAAACACCGAGTTAAATATGATTGTGATATGATAAGCTTCAATGTGCATGCGCATGTGGACAAGGTTAACATGACTGTCATATAACATTTTATATTTTGAAGGAACGATAGGTATATTTGCACAGCTAAAGACGGAAAATAATGTCAAATGTGGACAGACACTGTACGCCAAATGATGGACGGACGACAGACAGCGCCAGAAGCCCATCTGGCCTTTCAGGCTTGATGAGCTAAAATGAAATAAAGTAAGTTTAAAAAATGTACTGACGGATGTGTGGTGGACAGGATGCAGGGAAGTTGTTGCAGCAGGCGATGTGCAGTTGCTGACCGAACGCCATTTCGTACAGCAGGTGGCCAAAACAATAGACGTCTATAGCATCAGTGTCCTGCAGAACATAGGTAGTTCATTATTCATAGTTTTATAAGGATGCTTCAAGGGTTTTCCACGACGAACCAAGAAAGGTTGAAGCAACACAGAATGCTGATCAATAACTTTCCTTCAGTCAAAACAAGAGGGAAAATAAGCAAATGAACAGAAATTTCATAAGAAATAAACAACAATCATCAGAAGATGAAATATCCCACCAGTCCCACATAAGTTGTCTTTAACAGATAATTGTTTATCATCCAAAAATGGGTTCCACAGGAGATATCGCTTGTATGAGATCAAGCTATATCTCCTAGGAGATATCGTTTTGACAGTAGATTTTGAACAATGCCCTGTGGGCGTCATCTACATGACATCACAATGATTTTGCATCATCAAGTAATGACACCACAATGCTATGACATCATAATCATGACAACGTCACAATGTTATGACATCACAGCACAGGAAGCCAAAACGCAGTTTTGTGTTAAGATAATATTATGTTCATTTTTCATTCAAGACTAGTGAAGAATGATTTTGGGTGATAAATAGAATCTCAACCTTGTGTCTTCTGATATCAAATATATCAACAATTGTTGATAAAAGTCAAAATATCATCGGCAAGCCTCGGATATATGTCACTTTTATCAACTTGTGTTGATATATTTGATATCAGAAGACACTTGGGTCAGATTCTCTATATATCTACTACTTAAGTTAGTGGGTAATACAAATGCTGAGTTTCAGATATGATGAAGGGTTTTAGAGTTCTGCTCTGAAAGCAGAACTATCTAAGAACGAAGTTCAAATCCAACGCGTTCTATGGAGACGAAAAAAAAACCATCAGAAATCTAAAAATATTAAAAGGCACCCCTCCCATTGGTGGATAGACACATGGATATGTTTCAGAAAGCTATCATGAACAGTTTTCAAGTTCTGTTCCGGAAAATTAACAATTACATTTATTGTTTTTAATTACTAAGTAAACTTACCTCTGATATATTTGCCTACATCTTGTTTTGGTTGAAACAATTTACAAGAAAAATGAAGTGAAATTCAATTACCTTTTGGTATGCCAGCCCTCTCCTGGTGCAGAGTTACGTCCCTTCTTGTAAGAGGTCGTTAGCTTGTCATAATTCTTGTGTCTACCCCAAACTGTAAATATATAGAGAGGGGAGGTAAGTGACACGGGAGGGTTAAACTCAATATATCAGAGGTAAGTTTACTTAGTAATTAAAAACAATAAATGTAATTGTTAATAATTACCACATAAACATTTCCTCGGATATATTTGCCTAGAATCCCACGTATGGATGGAGGGTACATTTACCCCTCTGGCATACCCTACAAAACGTTAAGGTAATTTATAAGAGATTTTGAAGTTATTTCCACTTATTACCCTGAAGGTAAAGTTATGTGAAGAATATAAAGCCATTTATATAGAGTATAAGGCCTTAAAAAATAGCAATTTTAGCAATTTTTACATTGAAAAGGTGAAATTTCCCAAAAATTACTTCATCTAAAACGATTTTGTTAGGTCACACAGGGCAAAAAGGTGCAGTTTACCAACACCAAATTGCAATTCTCCAGTTTCCAGAACGAAACATGTGCTAAAATGCCAAAGTGGAAGGCAACAACACGTGAAAGAGTGACATTCAATTAAGAACTTGTGCTACCTAAGCATGCAGCCTCAATTAACAAGGAAGTTCAGCAATATACAACGCCTGGTTCAACAGTGAACAGTAAATACATGCATTTTCTGCTGTGTACAAAATACGAGTTAAATGCACTTTTTAGTTTATGATTAGTTAATGTACCAACGGAAGCAACTATAAATTGACTATAAATAGCAGAAAATCTTGTATTACGGCCCAGTGGTAAAGCTAAACACCCTTCACCAAATATGTGAGTCTATACTCACTGTCACCGAGATGGTTGTCCCCTGTATAAATCACCAGATTCTGACACACAAGCTTCTACAGACACTTTTCCGACATCAGAAGTGTAGGTGCTAAGGCTGGAATCTTGAAACTCCTAAATCCTAAAGGTCCTGCTGCCGTGGATTGGTTTTTTGCTAGGAATTCTGGTAGAGTTCTAAAGGTGACTTCTTGCCAAACTTGGTCATGGAGAATAGAATGTTCGTGAATCTCTGAGACTCTGGCTGCAGTGGCAAAAGCTATGAGGAATGCTGTCTTATGAGATAGAAACTTTAAATCCACAGAGTGAAGAGGTTAATATGGGGGTTTCAACAAGGATCGAAGGACCATATCGAGATCCCATTTAAGAAATTTGACTGGCTGTGTCATGTCCCCAATTTGCATTGACCGTAGCAGCTTATTCAAGTCGGCATATAGTAATACCTTGAAGTTCCCACACTGATACTAAGGCAGATTTATAACCCTCTAGAGTGCCATGTTTTAACTTCTTGGAAGTACGAAGATGCAAGAGGAAGTTAGCAATCATAGGAATGTCAATGTCTGCATCTAACAATCTGAACTATCTCCTCCACTGCTTGAACTTGTCCCACTTGTTGTTGTATAACGCTGCTGTGGAGGGTCTAACAGCTGAGAGAATAGCCACGGATGCTTCCTCCGAAAAGCCTGTGCCTGCAAGGGCTGCCTTGATATTCTCCACACGTGAAGATCCAGGGAGTGTGGGTTTTGGTGAAATAAGTCGGCATTGGACTGCTTGAGTAGATACTTCCATACGGGCAGTTTGGGTGGGTGGTCTGATAGTAGGTCTAGAAGAGCCGGGAACCAACACCTTGTTCGCCAGGCTGGTGCCAAGAGGTACAGAGTGCAATGATGAAGCTGTACTTTCCTTAGCAAACAAATCCACATGAGGGGACTCCCATCTGTCCTGAATCATATGGAATGCCGTTGGGTGGAGTGACCATTCTGTGGAAAGTATCTGATGTTGTCGAGATAGGGAATCCGCAAGAATGCTTGTCTTGCCCAGAATATGTCTCGTTTAAATCATGCATCCCATCTTGTCTGCTAGAGCATAAAGATCCTTGGTGACTTGCATAAGTGTTGCCGATCTTGTGCCCCCCATCTTGTTGATAAACGCCACCACTGTGGAGTGGTCTGTGGAAATTAGGAGGTTCAGGCCTGCTAGTTGATCCCTCCACGCCAGTTCAGAGCCTTGAGAACAGCCAGTAACTCGAGAACGTTTATGTGCGTTATATGTGTTTATGTATGTTAAAGCGTCATGTGAGCGTCTGGGTGAACTAGGAGAACCCCTGATGAAATGTTGCCCTTGATCAACCACCACATTAGATCCCTGCAAACTACTGAGTCTCTCAAGACGTGCTCGTCCATTTGCATGTGTTTGAATTGGTTTATCCAATACTGACAGCTTCTCAACTGTAGGCGCCCCCGCAATGTCCAATCAGAGACTTCCAAAACCTGATTGAGGCTGAGGGTGCGCTGACCACTTTCTCTATCTTGAGACATATCTCTCTCCATTTGATTCCGGAGTGAATGTCCTGCCCTTCTTTGAATCTAGGATGGCCCCTATGTATTTGATGGTCCTGGTTGGTAATAGTTCTGACTTACCGGGATAGACTATGAATCCCAGATGAGAAAACACTTGTATGATAAACGTCTGTTTGTGTAGCATTGTCTGTTTGTGATTTCCCGCCAGAAAATCGTTGAGGTACCCAAATGTTCCTGATGCAGTATCATGAGTACTGGATTCTTTAACTTGGTGAAAATCCAGGGGGCAATTGAAATCCCGAAGTGTAGTACTTGGAACTCGAACCTCCGGCCATTGATGGCAAACTGGAGATATCTCCTGGACCTTGGGTGAATGGGCACATGAAGATTTGCATCTTTTAGATCTATGCTTATGAATAACATGTTGGAACTAGTTTCCGAATGTTCTTTACAAATTCCATGGTGAAGGCCGGAGGTCTCTTGAGCAATTGCTTGTTTAATATCTTCAAGTCTATAATTATTCTTTACTCCTGAGAGTCTCTCTTGGGAATTAGAAATATTGGCGAGAAGAAACCCTGAGAGGTGTCGGACTCCGGTAATTCTCGAATTGCTTCCTTGTCTAACAACTGTTGAATGGAAGTTAGTGCCGCTTCTAGTTTTACTCCTTGAACAAAGAATCGAGTGCCCGTGGGGTGGACAGTTAAAGGCGGGGTGTTCTCCCATTGAAGTTTGTAGCCGTTGCCTATCACCACCAAAATCCAGGGATAGTTTGTGATGGCTTTCCAATTTCCCCGGATGTCCTGAGCCGACCTCCTACTAGGGATTCTAAAACGTGGGTTGAAAATCGCAAAACTAAATCGTTGTCCGGGGCGTTTTCAAGTCAAAAGGCATGGTGTTCAGAGAGTGTTGGGTTGAGTCAATTTTTCCTTGGTGGGCCTTGGCCTATGCCGGGACCACCCCGAAAGTTCTGACCCCTGCCCCGGGTATTCGACCCTCTCTGATAGCTGTTCCTGTTCTGTCCCCTAGGAGCCACATTATACATTGCCTTATCCAAGACAGAACGCTGTACCTGAGATGGGATATTCCTAGGAGGAGGTGGAACTTGCTGTGTGTTACCCCTACCTCTAGGGGGATTCCTCTTATCCCTGTTTTGTTAAATGAGAGCTGTTGCCAGTTGTTGTGTGAGTACCCTATTAGACGCTGAGTCTCTAGAATCGATAGCTTCCTCGCATTTGCCATTAAACAGAATGTCTGCAGATAAAGGTTGCTGGCATAGCATGTCCATAGTTTTTTCTGGCAAATTCTTGACTGTCTTAAGGAGGTTAGTTCTTTCCAATAAAGTCAACTTGCCCAGGTTGTTCACTTGCAACTGTAGGAGCCAAAGCAACATCACTGGCCACCATGGTTACCATAGTATCAGACTTTACTCCTTGATAATCTTTAAAGAGGGGTGGTAAAATGCCCTGACGCCGGCGAAACACCAATTGACATAAGAGAGAGCATTAATGGAAGCCCTAGCCGAACTGTCCAAATCTTTTAAATCTTTCTTCCTAATTAGAGTGAAACCCGCATCCGTGTTCCCTCCCAAGTAAGCAAAATCTTTATTTAAAGTAGGGCTGGAGGCTGGAAGGAGACGGCCATGAATTGGATAGCACTGTCTTGGCATTGAAGCTGGCAGTTTAGAATCCATAGTAGAAGTCGGGAGAGCCTTGCTTATCCATAGCCGTGGCTACTACAGAGAAATGAAGTAGTGACAATTTGGGTTCCTTAACGGGGGGAAGACAACCTGATTCCCCTAACTCCGTGGGAATATCAAACTCTTATTGTCAGCAGGAGGCAGAGTAGAAGGATAAAAGTGATGTAACAAAGCAAGTTGTTGTACCGGGTACCAATTCATTGGCTGAATCATCTGCAAAGGGGATTACCAAATGACCTTCTTTAATGACTTAAGAAGTTGAGTTTCCCAAATTATCATAAATGTTCCCATTTAAATCCAAATTCGCATCCAAGGAAATAAAAGTTGGATTGGAAATGTCTAGGAGGTCTTCCGTATGTAGCCCGCCTAAATCATCATCACCCCCAACACGGTTCCCGTCACCTTGCTCTGCACTGAACTGTACTGGGTCAGGGTGACCCAGTGTGACCTGATCAGGACGCGACCCAGTTGGCAAGAGGAGGCAGTTACTGGGTTGAGCTCGTGCGAGACACGTGACCCAGCTGCTGAGCCCGAGCTGTCCGCACAGCTACGGCAAAGTTTGCCATGAGGTCATAAACTGGGACAGCCCTGGTCTCCCCGTCTCTCCTTGTGGAGAACCCTAGTCGCCTCAGGGTTGGAGAAAGGCTGGCTTTTGGAGAACAACTCCTGCTGTAAGTCAGTGATGGAAGATTTAATTTCTTTAACCTTCCGAATAAAGAAGTTGTCATCCATACACTTGTCCTTATTTTACGTTATTTGAAACTTGAAAATCTTTCACAGTAATTCTCGTACATTTTGTCTCTTCAGTTACAAGAAGAAGCAGCGCCCCTAGCGACCTCTTACGAGAAGGGACATAACTCTGCACCAGGAGAGGACTGGCATACCCAAAAGTAATTAAATTTCACTTCGTTTTTCTTGTAAATTTTTTCAACCAAAAGAAGATGTAGGCAAATATATCGGAGGAAATGTTTACGTGGTAATTTGAAATGATTACGGAGGGACGGATAGACAGACGGACAGGGCGACCACTATATCCCATGGTATTACAGACTGCTGAGATAAAAATCAATGACTTTTCAATGACTTCTTATATGTATGCATATTTTCCACAGCTTTTCAAAGCCTGGAAACTTATTTTAAATTTAAATGACATTTTCAGGATTCCATGACCCATATGAAACCTGTGCACAGCATGATTAGATTGATATAAATTTGTAAATTGGATAAAATAATAGTGCCCAATAATGAACATTGAAGATTCTTGTACACAATATTTTAAAAGTATAATTAAAGTTTACAGCTATGTAAAGTTTGTCTTTATCTCCACCTATAAAATCATAAATACTTAAAACATGTTTGCGGCATTGCAAACGGTTATTGTTCATCGCACTTTTCCAAGAAATCATAATCTCGAACCAGTTGATAAATAAGCACATGTCAACCCAAATATGATTATGTTGTTTGACCTTTTCAATAAATGCTAACCTAGCTCGAACCATATCTGATGTAAAAGTGTTGATCAGTTTGTGTGTCGTTTGGTTTTACATGCCTCTCAGAAAGGTAAAATTGTATCTTTATTTCTCTGAATAAATATGCGCATGTTATATAGAATAAAAGATTATTTTTTTTTCGGTTTATATATAATGTGATATAAAAATTATGAAAATGCGTTCAGTAGTTTAGCAGTGATAATTTGTGTTGAAGAAGTTGTGAAAATTGTCGATTGTTTCAAAATTTATGAAGTGTAAACATGACCTTTTTTGCGGCACTTGCTGTGTCTTTATCATTTTTTGGACATTTGCCAATTTTATGTGAGATTGTAGTCTATTCTTTCCCCTTTATTTTGGCGTAAATTTTTTTGAAAACAACCAATTCTTTCACATGATATGAAGTGCGCGAGTAAGGCAAGTTACCGATTTTTGTTCATTAGACTCAGGGAGATCAGGCAAAATTGGCCTTTGTAAAGCTAATTATTGATGCGTTACGGGTCCACAATGCACACACAATTTGGTGTGATTTTTGCTGGACATTTCAACCAGACATTGACAAAGTCTTGTTATCATGGCGAACTGCGAGATGTACCGTATATTACCGGGTATAAGTCGACCCCGCGTATAAGTCGACCCCCTTTCTCAACAACCCAAATACTGGTCAAAACCCTATATCTCATGTATAAGTCGACCCCCCTTTTACCACGTGCTGACTGACACCGAATGACAAGTCGACATGGCCAAAAGTCAACACAGCGGCGATTGGTAAGCAGTGATGTCGATCGACTTTTCAATTGTTTTGCCCTAAATATTATTAAATGATAATTTATTTTTCAGACGTTGAAAACAACCAATAAAAAGATACAACTTGTGACTCACGGTGTCTGTTATTATTTGTTTCAATCAAATTACATTTTCCTCTCATCAAGCCGAATAAACTACGACCAACATGTTGACAAAACTTTATTAGATAACCGGTGAATAGTTAAATTGTTACCTAGTAGAAAAAGACGTAAAAAGACATTGCTTTTAATTTTGAGATGAGAAGTGACAATTATTGTTAATTACTATCAATTAATGTTAATTTAACATCAAAGCTTAGATAATTACCGGATGCGCTAATGAATCACTACCCTGACTGGCAATGAACAAATCTATTCACAACCTTAATCACACGTCTGTCTATCAACAAGTATTGAATATACACTATTATACAAAATGAATGGTGAACATCTCAGTAACAATACAATGACAATCGGCAATTTACATTTCTCTAAATATTTTTGAATATATGCTATTATGTTAGAACATCTCAGAAATTATACGTCTACTCGTACCAGTAATTTGCACTTCTCACTGCGTAAACACTTGATTATTTTTTCATGAGTATCTATCTCGCATGTCACCGGCTTCTATGTAGAATCTCATTGGTCCACGTGACCTTATCGGGTCACTCGACTTACATCAAGGCTAGATATCGATCGATGTTTGTCAGGTAATAGTGAAGATTATAATATAAACTTTAATGAACTTTCGTGATTGAAATGTTATTTTTTATTCATATATCACGCTATATTTGTATTTTAAAAAGACACAATAAAGCATATGTTTTTTATTCAATGATTTTACTATTGTCGACTGGACATTGATGTTTGTGAATTGTTTCCGGTGTAAACATCGTCCGTTCGACTTGCTGGGCTGGCAGATACTTACCTGGCCTCTAGATTTTTGGGGCTGAAACATAGACCCCGTGTATAAGTCGACCCCCCTCCTTGACCCCCTAATTTTTGGTATCAAATTCTCGACTTATACCCGGTAATATACGGTATATAAACAAGTTTTCACGGACACACTTTGTCTAGCATTTCGCCTGGAGACCAAATATATTTATTACTGACCCGGTATATGCACTAAGTCCAACGTACACATCTCGCCAAGGGGTAAAACTCCCGGACCAATACGGGACCCGCAAGTTAAGGGTTAAATTATTAAAAAAACTATTCAAAGTATCAAAATCTGAATCTGTAACAAATTCATGAATCACCGGTACGGTGAAGCCACACGTTCATGCAATGTTTATCTTTGACAAAATTTATTTAAAATGCTATGTTAATGAAATCTTTTTCGTATATAATGTTGTGAAATGGGTCACATCTTTCAGTCACTAAATGACACTGAGAATATCAATTAAATATCAAACGGTAAGTGTGGTTTCTGCAGACAATTATAATTTACTGAAGATAATGATGATGATTGATGTCGTGCTCGTGCTGTGAAGAATAAATGTGACAAGCAGGGCGGTTTGCCCTTATTTAATGCCTGTAAGGCGTGTTTGTTTAGTTTTCCTTTTATTTTCTGCAATCGGTCAACTGATGTCCGATAGGTCAATTTTCCATTTGGACAAACTGGATTAACAATCGGACCTGTCCGGCAAATAGACCGATTTCTGCATCCCTGGTCTGTATATTTTGGAGAAGTCATTTAAAGATTTGATGGTCATGCCCATATTTGAATGTACATGTTATAAAGATGTTATTCTGAAAATTTCAGCTACTTATGTTAACTGGTTTCGTAGAAGAAGTCATTTAAAGTTGGCCGAAAAAAACAAACATTGATCCTTTAGGTGCAAGGAATCTTTCCACTAAATTGCAGCTTTGGAGGTGTAGTGATTCTGTAGGATAAGTCGAAAGAGTGAAAAGTTTGTGGATGACGGATGACGGACATGGCCCATGCCATAAGCAAAAAAAAGCTTTAAAAATGTGAAAAGTTTATGGACGACGGCTCATTCCATAAGCTCATCTGGCTTTTCAGGCTTGATGAGCTAAAACAGGTACCACATGAAACCATTATCAGTAGTTGTGAAAATACATACAGGTGCATAACTGATGTAAATTTGGCTCAGGAGCGTTTGAGATTTTTGGTAATTTTGCCGTTGAAATGAAGAGTACTTTTTAAAAGTTTATTACATCCACTGTGTATATACACTGACCTGTATCTTCTTGAAGTGGAGGAAGAAGGGTCTGTAGTAGGAGGGCAGACCAAGCAGCCAGTTCTCGAGGTCGAGTAGGCGGCAGGTGCCCCCCTCCACCACCACATTGCCTGCGTGCAGGTGACCTGTAAGTACACAAGACCTTGTAACTTTAGACTGCTTCAAAACGTTGAATATTGAAAGAGATATATTTTATTAATATGAAAATAGAGCCATTGGCTCTGTAGCTCATCATATTTCAGCTCTCTAAAGTCATTGGTTCTGGAGAAGTAGTCGAAAAAGCAAAAAGTTTACGGACAGTAGCGATCCACATACACAAATCATTTCGTATCTCGCCTGGAGAACTAACATGCTCATTACTGACTCGGTAAGACAGCGATCCAGGTCTTGCTAAGGGGAACATCGGGATTCTTTATGGCCGTTCCGGGATTCACAAGTTAAGGATTAATAAAACAAGCTGGAGGAGTGGACGACATTTTAATCTCTGTACAAATGGTGATTGTTGTGAAAATAACATTGCTAGTCAGTTATTTTCAGACAACTTCCATGCCTCAAGATTTTTCACTGAAGAAAAGCAGTTCTGATGATACTATGCTTCCAGAAACAGGTTCAGGGAAACATCTTTAGCCAATTCCTGGATCAAATTGGACGAATCAACCAATTAACCCTTTAGTTGCGTATTTCTATTTTTACCCATTTTAGCCCCTGTGGCGGAATATTCTGACCATCTAGCTCGCAGAATATTCAAGGCGGTGAACCCGGTATTGTTTTTACGAAATATATCATGCGCTAATGCAATTTATATATGGAATTGAAGACAAGATGTGTGCAACCTTTGGTTATAATTTTATAGCTATGTAAAGTTTGTCTTTATTTCCACATCAAATTGTAAATACTGAGAACATATATGATTCGGCATTGCAAACGTGTACTTGCGTCATTCACCACACTTTCCAAGAAATCATAATCTCAAACCAATTGACAAACAAGTGTTTGCCACTAACATGGCAATGTCTCCCGCTGATAACATTGAGTTTAAAAGACATCATTTGGTCAAAATGAGCTACTTCATATATTGCATTACTGGTAAAAAGTGTCATGATGATCAGTGTTGTGGTGACCTTGGAAATAAGTTCAAGGTCATTAAAAATTGACTGGTGTCTGCGTCTTCCCCCAGTGTAGGCTGACACCTAATTTGAAAACTTTGGATGCAACACTTGATGAGATATCCCGTAAACAAGAGTTAAAAAGTGGTCAAATTGTTGTGGTGACCTTGAAAATAAGGTCAAGGTCACCAAAATCGACTGGTATCTGCGTCCAACCACTATGTAGGCTGTGACCAAATTAAAAGACTTTGGAAGCAAAGCTTCATGAGATATCGCGTAAACAAGAGTTCAAAAAGTGGTCAAAGTGTCATGGTGACCTTGAACATGTGGTCAAGGTCGCCAAAATTGACTGGTGTCTGGGTCATTCCACAATATAGGCTGACACTAAATTTGAAGACTTTGGGTCCAACCAATCATGATATATTGCATTAACAAGAGTTAGAAAAGTGGTCAAAGTGTCGCAGTGACCTTGAAAATAAGGTCAAAGTCACTAAAATCGACTGGTGTCTGCGTCTTCCCCCAGTGAAGACTGACACCTAATTTGAAGACTTTGGATGCAACGCTTCATGAGATATCGCGTAAACAAGAATTAAAAAAGTGGTCAAAGTGTGGTGACCTTGAAAATAAGATCAAGGTCACCAAAATCACCTGGTGTATGCGTCCAACCACAATGTAGGCTGTGACCAAATTTAAAGACTTTGGATGCAACACTTCATGAGATATCGCGAAAAACAAGAATTGTGACGTACGGACGGACGCCGCTGAATACATAGTCCCCCGTTCCGCGATGCGGTGGGGGACAATCAGCACATGTTGACCCAAATATGGTCATGTTATTTGATCTTTCCAATAAATGCCCACCTCCAATCATATCTGATGTAAAAATGTTGATCAGTTTGTGTGTCGTATAGTTTTAAATGTCTCTAATGTATCTTTATTTCAGTGAGTAAATATGAGCATTTTGTATGGAATATATGATCATTCTTTTATGTTTATTGTACGTGATATAACAAATATGAAAATTCACGGAGTAGTTCAGCAGATATAAATTGTGCAAGAAGTTGTGAAAAGCACCGCTTTTTCAAAATATATGAAGTGTGAAAATGACTTTTCTGCGGGGCTTGCTGCGTCTTTATCTTTTTGCACATTTGCTAATTTTATATGGGATTGTAGACAATTCTTTCCCCTTTATTTTGGCATAAACATATTTGAAAACAACCAATTGGTTCAGAAGATATGAAATAAGGCAAGTAAGGTGGGCCTGCGAGATGCGATCATATACGCGAGTTAACGGGACCGGAGTACAGGGCCGGGGGACAGTGGAAGCACGTGGGTGATAATTAGCCCCTAGGTAGATAACGCTTCAAAATTGGCCTTTTGTAAAGCATTGATGTATTGATAAAGTATCGATGCATTACAGTCAACAATGAACAGGCAATGTGGTGTGATTTTTGCTGGACATTTCGACCAAACATTGACAAAAGACTTGTTTTCGTAGCAAACTGCGAGATGTTAACAAGTTTCACAGTCATGACTGACCCAGTATATACACTAAGTCCGACGTACACATCTCGCCAAGGGGTAAAACATTATTCTCTATGAGCTTCCCGGACAAATACAGGACCCGCAAGTTAAAGATTAACTTTCAATTTGTGATTTCAAATAATCTGTGACAATGAACAAATTGACTGTTAACCGGTACATCAATTTTGTAATCACAAATTTCCTGTGACGCATTAGAAAATTTCAAGGGAAACTGATATCTGCATTTTTGTACTGATAAAACGCCGAAAGTTTAATGATAAAAGAGGATGAACTCTAATCGGAGCATCATATATTGTCTATGTATACAATTCTATATGCACCTGTTACTTACAATATACCGATAATGTATGAAAAACTATAAACTTGTTTCCATTACTGGCTTTTTTTGACATTATCAGTGGTTATTTGGTCATCATAAATGTAATTGTTACTTATATGGATCTAGGTGTTAACTAACTGTTACTTTAATTCTCTGATAACATTGAGTTTGTATATCTGCATGCCATTCATTGCTCCCTACCCTTGACCTACCAATGCTAAAATCACAATGACTCTGTTACATTTTGCAACTTTTCTGTCACAATAATCACAAATACTCTACTCTCACTGTAACCAAGTTCCCTACCAGTGGGTCTGGTGAGCTGAAACTGCAAGCAACTCACCATAAGGAAAGCCTTTGTCCTGTAGAAACTTCAGTGCTTCAAGTATTTGTTTGCCAAATGTTTTGATTGTTTCCACGTTTAGAGAGAGCATACTTTTAGGACATCCATACTTTTTTAAAAACTGTCCTTTGGGTTTGCACTTGCAAATCAGGTCTCTTAGACTACCATTTTCATTGAAACTTCGAATCACAATCCCTCCATTTTCATTGGATGTGGCAAACACAGTTGAATAAATATATGGGTGCTGAAATAAAGGAATGAACAATTATATTTAGGGTTGACATAAAAGTTGAACATGTCTATCTTGGATGGACGTACAGACACAGCCAAATACAATGTCAGAATACACGAGACAGAAGAAAAACAACAATAGCATGTGTCACATAATCAGAAAGAAACACATGATAAAAGAAAAACAGAGACAGAAATGGGGACATAGACAGAATTTTTTAGAGCCATTGGCTCTTAAGCTCATAAAATTTTGCATAAGGTTTTTCTAAAGTTAAATGTCTAATGCAATTATTCGTCACCAAACATGCAATTATAATCTGCTGGTCAAAGTATGCTGGCAAACAATTTCAGGTTTCTAGTACTTTCATTACATTCATTAGAAGTAAAATAAAACAGCTTACATAAATAAGGACGGAGCTATCTCTCCGACTGACATTTGGGATGAACACCACATGCTATCATATATTTCCTCTCAAATAATTTATCATGTATAGTATCAAACACTATTCAAAAGCAGGGCTTCCAAGGGTCCAAAAAAATGGATTCGAGTACTCGAGGGGCTTGATTCGACTCGGACTCGAGTACTCGAAATTAATCCTTTCAGCTACGTAGCAGCATGTCATTCTTACATTTTGTTTGTTTTTGAGGTTTTAGATTATGAATACAGTGCTAACTACTACCCATTTCGTGATACAATATGCCCATATGCCCCCAAAAATAATCAGCACCATTGCAACGTTCAGCCCTACAGTTGATGTATCTTTTTAGGTTCAAATAAAACAATATTTAGGCTATTTATTTTCTATATCTGTGATGCAGATGACAGTAAGGATAATTGCAATAAAATCATATTCACTTATGTTCTACTTCAGTGACAAATGCTAAGACTAGGAAATGGACCACTTATAGATTTACATTCCTTCTTGATCTGTAAATTCGTTTGAAATTCATATTCCATATTTGGGTTGAGTTATGTCCAGCCTAAATTTTCCCATTTTGATTGGTTGTGCCCCTGGTGATTTGACCATGCATATGTCGGTATCAATATTATTATTCTGTTTTGAACTGCAATTTGTGGCTGTGGTAATGAAAGTAGCCGATTCGACCAGGGCTGGTGTGAATGTTCACTTGTAAGGTATGGAAGGTAATGTGGTATAACCACGACATATCAGGGTTCCACTGCAGGTGTTGTTAAATCTTGTTCAATGTTTATAACTTGCACAGGGTGACTGAAATTAATGTGAAATAGCGTGATCTTTTATTGAGTCCTTGAGTCCAAGAAAATGGACTCGAGTCCAGCTAAACCCGACTCGTACTCGAGTACCCGTGGAAGCCCTATTCTAAAGCAGGCAACAGTTTTCTAGTTATATAGACCAAAATTGTTTTTAATCCCGCTCTCCCCACACGCTTCTTACCCAAGGTTCTTACACCCCAAGCACCACCTTCTTATTCCTAACCCAACACACACATGTACACCCAGCTGTTCCACAACTTCATTGCATTACTAATACCCATGGGCGGGCGGGATATTGCAATGGTTCGAATCAAGAATTTAGGGGTTTGAATCCCGCCAGGGGCTCAGCAACTTTGTCTGCTTTAAAGAATTGTTCTATATGCAGGCAAGTGATTTTTAGCACAGTACCACCCATTGTTCACTAGGTTTCACTGCAATGCATGGCCATGATGGTGTTGTGGACTTTCTTCCTGCAATAATACTAGCAGGCATGACGTAATTGAAATACTCTTGAAAGCGGCATTAAAAACCAAATCACCTCACCTCACCTACATGTCAAAATCATTCCCCAGGTTTATAAGAAAGAAGATATGTATATGAGATGTTAAAGAGCCATCACGGATGTTGATGAAAATATCAAAATTTCTCCAAAAATCTACCTCCGTGAAATAAATACACTTAATTTTTCCCTATTTTTTCCAACTTAAAATAAGCCGAAAAATTGCATTAATTAGTAAAGGTGTTTTCCAGTCTAAATATAGATCCAGTCTATTATTTCCAAGCGCAAAGCATTATGGTCTAGCTCACACACAGTAAACAAAGACACGAAAGAATAAAAAAAAATATGACCAATGAAAGAAATCGAAATATATAATTTTCTGATGGTTATTTATTTACCATTTCATTTAATTATGTATTTGCTAAAGATATTGGAATAATTGTTTTACCCAACTAGGTATTTTTCTTGAATTTTATAATTAATGAGAGTAAAAATTTGTCATAATTTGCTGGTCTTATCTGAATAAAAAGAACATTAAACAGGAAATAATTTGTATATTCTCAGGACATTTAGAAACATAGTTTGTAAAGCAATCGTCACATTCAGTAATGTGTGACAAGGGTACTTTGCAAGAGCGACGCGTGAAGCACGTGCAGCACATGGATTGTTATGGCGACTTGCGCTAGAGACGAGCCTTCACGCTTCGGAAGCGCTTGCTGTTTGTGTAGTACGTATTACGCAAAAAAGGGGACTCTGTTTATATACGTCAGATACCCGTAGTGCGCGCTAGTCGAAGTGATACTTCTCTTTGAAACCAAATTGAAATACATTGTCGTGATATGAAAATTATTTAACATATGCCATGTTGTAGATAAAAAAATTCTCTGGCGAATGACGTTATAAGTATATTTTCCAAAAATTTGAAACACTAACATCCGTGATGGCTCTTTAATACCTTCTTGGAAAAAAGTTATTTAGTGATTTCAGAACTGGTGACCTTGACCATATTTCGTAACCTTGACCTTTAATATTAAAGGTCACACAATCAGTGATCACTTTTCATTTTATATAACAATCATGTAATGATTCAAAGTGTAAATAGTTGAAATAAGACATTTGGCAAAAGCATGCTTAAATATTGCCCTCGCTGTGACCTTGACCTTTGACGGATATTAGCGGAAACCTTTTCAAATCTTGGCCTTTCTCCATAGTTGATATACACCAAATAAGAGCCTGATAGCACAAATATTTTTCAAGTAATCGTGTTTCCAAGGATTTTTTTCAGTGATTTCAGAACTCATGACCTTGACCTTTGACCTTGAATGTGAACATGGTGTATGAAAAAAAACCTATGTATATGAGGTGTTGATACCTCCTTGGAAAAAAGTTATTTAGTAATCGACATATATTTCTCCTCTAGGAGCAAGGGACCTCCCTACAAAATTTCAGCTTCAGTGGGGAAATTCTGGAGAAGAAATTGAAAATGTGAAAAGTTTGTGTACAATGGATAAGATAAGATAAGATAAGATAAGATAAGACTTTATTATCCCGGAGGAAATTCTTTTTACAACAAAATGGTCTCATATATATATATATACATATAGTCACACAGTGTACACCGGTATAAACAATGCATACACAGTAATATTAATAGCTAGTACAGAACAGATTTTCAATGTAAATGGGTCATTGTGAGACTAGATAATTTTAGTATTTACTACTTCATAATTCAAAACATTTATTAATTTCACGAATACTTGTTGGTATGAAGGACTGTCGGGCTCTGTTTGTCCTTAACGAAGGTAACCGAAAGCGGCGACCAGAAGGAAGTAGTTCGAAATGATGGGACAATATATGGGAACTATCGGATCTTATTTTAGCAGCTTTCTTTACAATCTGGCGCTCATAAATAAAGGATATGTTTTCGAAAGGTACTCCACTGATTTTGCTGGCGGTATTTACAATTTTGATAACTTTGTTTTTGTTGCGAACAGACAAACCTCCATACCAGACACCAGGCAACAACGGCCCATTCCACAGCCCACCTGATGAGCTAAAGATGTACAGTATATATGCTTACCTGGATACTTGTTAGAACTTTCATTAACGCTGTCAGCTCCTTTCCTAGAATTGTACCATCTGGTCCATGCTCACTCTGAAAACAAATGGCTGTTAATATCACCTTGTTATTTGACCTTTCAATGCATAATCACACCCAATTTATCTGCAGCTTTTCGTATTGGGGAAGAAGATAAAATAAGCGTTTTTGACTGAGACCACTTTGACCCACATTTGGGGTAATAGCTAGGGTCACCAAATCTGCAATATAGAATCCCCTTTTGCCAAGGAGTCTGTACACAACATTTCAGCTCTCTAGAAATGTTTGTACTGGAGAATATGAAAATAGGGCCCTGTGACTCATAGTATGGTTCACAGGGTCACCAAAACTACAATTAAGGATCCCCATTAGCTTTCTTGAGATTTTCATAGTGGAGAAGATGAAAATAGGTTTTTAGGTCATGACTCCTGTGACCCACATCTTAGGTCACAGGATCAACAAATCTACAATTTAGAATGCCCATTGTCTGCACATTTAAGCTTTCTAGAGCCTTACAGACAAGACATAAATAGGTTTTTAGGTCATGACTCCTGTGACCCACATCTTAGGTCACAGGATCAACAAATCTACAATTTAGAGTCTCTACTACGATCCAAGTACGTTTCTTTACGTAGTCTTTACCCCTGTCTTCTGACAGTTGGTACCACGTTTAGATGGGGATAATATTACCCGTTCATAACGTTTTCAATCAGTTCTATCCCGTTGTCAGTCAGTTTATAACAGTTCTTAACTAGACCTTAATTGATCTTTAACTGATCTTAATACGCAGAATATCGTTCAAACACGTCCCTTGTTTTCAGACAGTTTTTCTAGTTTACAGAACGTTCTCGTTACATTCTTAGTACGTTGTTCTTGTATCGCAATCACATCCTGGCCTAATATTAAATATCTCAACTTATTTCTACTTGATACTTGCCACCCTTCATGAAATAATCAAGACGATTCTCTGTTTATAAACATGGCGGGAAGTTTAGCGACCATGTGAATTAGTCTTATATATACTGCAATGATTTTCAAGATTATCGCTTACTTTATAAGTTTATATATGGTTTTGATTATAAACATTATACACATTCATTCCTCGCTATTCCATATCAATATGTCTTACACTTGATATGAAAATCAGAACAATGACACGCTGTCAAATATTCATTCAACGGTACCCCTTTCTGTAACCTGTATGCTTTTGTCACTGAAGTAGAATATAAGTAAATATTTTTTTATTGCAATTTTCCTTCTCTGTCATCTGCATGCCTTTATCACGGAGAAAGAATTTATTTGAACCTAAAAAGGTGTTAGATTTATTAACTTTCATGCTGAATGTTGCATGGGTACTGATTATTTTTGGGGACATTCATGTATGGCCATATTGTATCACGAAACATAGTAGTTCGCACTGTATTCATAATCTAAAACCTCAAAGGCAAACAAAATGTAAGAGTGACATGCTGGTACGTAGTTGAAAGGTATTAATTTCGAGTACTCGAGTCCGAGTCGAGTCCAACCCCTGGAGTACTCGAGTCCATTTTTTTGGACCCGTGGAAGCCCTAGTTACCTCAACGCCTTTCTTCGCCAAGTTCATGCCCCGAGACAGGTTTTGGCTTCTTATAACCTACCTACATTTGTCTGACAAGAAGATGCCGGGCCATAACACCCCGAACATTTCACCAATAAATAAACTGGGACACTTGTATAACCGGATAGTTCACCGTTTTTCAAGAGTGTATAAACCGCATCAGAACATTTCAGTCGACGAGGGCATGGTGCCCTGGAAAGGTAACTTATCTTTCAAAGTTTATCCTTCCGACAAGCCTAAGAAGTATGGGATAAAGGCTTTCATGTTGTGTGACTCGCACAACGGATACGTTTGCAAGTTCAAACTCTGCAGTGGAAAAGCGAATGAACCTGTTTCTGAAGGTGGCAAAACTTATGATGTAGTCATGGACATGGTGAACGACTATGTTGGACAGGGGCATCACATCTTTATGGACAACTATTATTCGTCCACAAATCTGTACATAAATTTGTGGAAGCGCGGAATTGGTGCCACAGGGACGTTGAGAGCCAATCGAAAGGTCCTTCCTGATTCTGTCAAGAAGGCTACAAAGAAACCAAAGCAAGGGGACATGACAGTTTCTCACAACCATGACCTACTCGTTGTTCGCTATGAAGATAGAAAATCAGTCCTTCTCATGTCTACTGTTGAAGATACACAACTTGAACAAACAGGGAAGAAGAACCGAGCAACAGGGGAACCAGTTCTCAAGCCGCGCATTGTAACAGCGTACAACAAGTACATGGGAGGTGTTGATAGGGCCGACCAGATGTTGTCGTACACGCCGTTCTGAGTGAAGACCCTGAAGTGGTGGAAACGGGTTTGATTTCACATTCTCAACGTTGCCTTGTTGAACTCTTATATCATTTATAAAGAATATAGCCAAGATAAACCTCTAAAAACAAGTCGGGAATACAGGAAGGCTTTGGCGCAACACATAGTAACATTTGCGGACCTGGAACAAGTTCCATCGCTGTGCAGACGTCCTCATGGCCGGCCGAGCACTAGCGAAGAGAGTGTCATTCGTCTTCATGGACGTCACTTTCCGACGAAGATTCAGGGTGTCAGAAGGAAGAAAAATATCACAAGGATGTGTGTGGTATGCTCTAAGGCAAAACGCGCGGTCCTCGCAAAACAGATAGAAGAAGGCAATGCGCCAGCAAGGAAGAGAAAACGAGTAGGCAGAGAGTGTTCTTATGAATGTACAGATTGTAATGTTGCTCTGTGCGCCGCACCCTGTTTCAAACTGTATCACACCGCCACTGACTACACCAGGGCTTACATCACTGCCACGGAAAAAGAAAAAAATGAAGAAGGGAATGAAGAAGTGGAAAATTGAAAGTAAAGATCTTGTTAGGTCCCTACAGTTGTTCTGCGCACTACCGCAGGTAAATATGTGTGTATATTTGTACATAAATGCAATGTAATTTTATTGTAATATATGTTATTTGCAAATAAAATATTTTTTATTTTGCCAAAGAGACAGAGAAAGTGAATGCGAGCTTTCATTGGAAGTTCAGCCAGAACAGCATAAAAAATATCACCCATAAATGCTGAACCGGGTTTCTAATTTAATAAAATAGGAAAGATTTGGCTTTGATTCCATATAAAATTTACACATGCGCACAAAAAACTAAAGTTGCGGCACGTGCCGTTAGATACGCGATACTCAAAAAGTTGCCTCAAAGTACCGAGGGTACCTTCCTTTCATACGCTATAGCTTCCGAACAAAGTTGCAAAGCGAAAAATAAACATGCGGCAAGTGATGTGCCAGGTGTCGCAAAAAGTTAGTTTTTCAAAATTGAATTCTCTAAGTACTGGGGGTGCCTTCCTTACGCTCTCCATATATTGTGAACCATTTGACGTATTCCAATAATTCCAATATCATTGTAAAGAGGAATAAATTGTCTTCAAGTACATACGTGTTTCGCATGCGCGCGAAAAGTATTTAGGATTTTATAAAGCTGGAAATAAAGACAAACTTTACACTGAGCAACATGTATTGCGTTTGCCGCTGTGCTCATTAGTACCCATTAGTTCCACGCTCGCTCGACTCTGGCACCCTCGAGGAGGTCTCCAGGGGGTAACGGTACTGTAATAAGCCCAGTCCCGGGGGGACCAAGTGATGCCAGTAACTTGGTGTGCGTCAGGACGCATTCACTTGGTATTGTCAGGGAAGCAACACTCTCCTTTTGTTGGTTATATTTTCTGAACCATAGGTCGTATTGAAATAATTTTTATATCATAGTAAAGAGTAACAAGAGTCATCAGAAGATGACATATCCCACCGGTTCCACAAAATTTGTAAAACACATCTTTTACAGATACTTGTGTATCTACTACCGTACTTCAGTTAGTGGGTATTACAGAGTTTCAGGAATGTTAAGAGTTTTAGACTTCTGCTCCAGCAGTCAAAATCAACAACAACCAACATCCCTCTCATGTTTCTATGGAAACAGAAAAAAATTAATTTTTCAGAAAAAATCTGATAATATCAAAAGGCAAAACTTCAGTCAATGGGTAATACACATGCAAAGTTTCAGGAAGATATGATGAACGGTTTTGGAGCTGTGCTCCGGAAACGAACCTGTCTCTGAACAAAGTCCAACTTCAACATGTTTCTATGGAAACGAAAAAAAATAAAATTTTCAGAAATCTGAAAATATCAAAAGGCACCACTTCAGTTAGTGGGTAATACACATGCAAAGTTTCAGGAAGATATGATGAACGGTTTTGGAGCTGTGCTCCGGAAACGAACCTGTCTCTGAACAAAGTCCAACTTCAACATGTTTCTATGGAAACGAAAAAAAAAAAAAATTTCAGAAATCTGAAAATATCAAAAGGCACCACTTCAGTTGGTGGGTAATACACATGCAAAGTTTCAGAAAGATATCATGAATGGTTTTCGAGTTCTGCTCCGGAAACGAAATGATTACGGACGGACAGACGGACGGGGCGATGACTATATCCCACGGTATTACATACCGGTGGGATAATAAATTGTCTACAAGTACATATAAAATTCGCAATATGAGCGCTCAGGAGTTTTGTTTTCATAAAGCTGGAAATAAAGACAAACTTTAGATGACAATAGAACAAGTAATTGTCACCAACGTGACCATGTCCCCCGCCGCAATTAAGAAATGAGCTAAAAGAATGGACACACAGCTTGTACCGAGTAGTGACATTTACATGTTTGATTCAATTATTGTTATATCGGGCAAAATTTTTTTAAATGGTCAAAGTCTTGTAGTGACCTTGAAAACGGGGTCAAGGTCACCCAAATCGACTGGTGTCTGCGTATTCCCCAAATGAAGACAGGTACAATATTTGAAGACTCTAGGTACAGCAGTTCATGAGATATCGTGCTAACAACATTTGACAATCAGTCTTGTAGTGACCTTGAAAATAATTTCAAGGTCAACCAAATCGACTGGTATCTGGATATTCCTCAAATGAAGACTGATACTAAATTTAAAACCAATAGTTCTAGCGGTTCATGAGGAATCGCACTAACAACATTTTCAAAACTGGTCAAAGTCTCGCCCTGACCTTGAAAATGATCTCAAGGTCACCGAAAACTTTTCAGGTATGCGTATTCCCCAGATGAAGACTGGTACCAAGTTTGAAGATTCTAGGTTGAGCGGTTCATTAGATATCGCGCTAACAACATTTTCAAAACTGGTCAAAGTCTCACCCTGACGTTGAAAATGAGGTCAAGGTCACCAAAAACTTTTCAGGTCTGCATATTCCTCAGATGAAGACTGGTACCAAGTTTGAAGATTCTAGGTTGAGCGGTTCATTAGATATCGCGCTAACAACATTTTCAAAACTGGTTAAAGTCTCGCCCTGACGTTGAAAATGAGGTCAAGGTCACCAAAAACTTTTCAGGTCTGCATATTCCTCAGATGAAGACTGGTACCAAGTTTGAAGATTCTAGGTTGAGCGGTTCATTAGATATCGCGCTAACAAGAAGCGGGACGGACGTACGGACGTACAGAGCTGAATACTATGTCCGACGCTCCGCGCTTCGCGGCGGCGGGGGACAATTATAACCAAAAGGTCGCATTCTAATAATTTTTATATCATTGTAAAGACAAACATCTGGTCTTCAAGTCCATATATAAATTGCACTAGCGCGCTCCGAATTTATGATGTTATAAGTCCCGAATTAAAGACAATCTTTAGAAAGTAATAGAAAACAAATGAAACATCGTAGAAAATTCATTCATAGTCGCGGGTATGAATTAACCATATGTGTACGGGTGCCGCGACTTGAATTTGTATTTAACGCCTGATATAGTCCGTATTCGCGATGTAGATGCGATTTATTTCGTAAAAACGGTACCATAATCACCGCCTGGAATATTCCGCCAGCAGAGATAATTAGTGCCTAAGCCAAAATACTGCAGCGAACTGGAGGGTCTGTAATTTCCGCCAGAGGGGTTAAAATGGGTAAAATAGAAATGCGCAACTTGAAGGTTAAAGGTGTCCAGACTACATGTAGAGAACCAACACACAAAGCCATAAAATATATCCTGACCCATTCCCTCTACAAGTTAAACCAAACCTCCTCCCAAAACAGCTCTGGGGGACTCTTAGTAGTCCTGCCCCATGACTGTGTGCAAAATAAGAGCCACTAATAAATTCTGGTCTAAAGAGTCAGTACTGGCCAGATGGTTTTCAGTGCTCTGTGGAACATATCATTACATAACATGAAGCTTACCATAAACCACTGCAATCTTGGTCACCCAGGTCAGCTCATATTACGCAAACCTAAGGACAGTTTGAGTGACTGGCTTAAAATTGGGAAATTGCAAAGGTTTAGAAGAGTCTGCACCCAATATTACAGCCTTCTAGCTATAGGTCTTTTTGTTCTGGAGAAGAAGATGAACATTGGTTTTTCGGTCATGGCATGTGAGGCCTTTATTTGGGGCCCCAGGATCACCAAATCTACAATTTACAATCCCCATTGGCTGAAGAGTCTGCACACAATATTACAGCCTTCTATGTATATTTGTTCTGGAGAAGAAGATGAACATTGGTTTTTAGGCCATGGCCTATGAGACCTTTATTTGCGGCCCCAGGGTCACCAAATCTACAATTTACAATCCCCATTGGCTGAAGAGTCTGCACACAATATTACAGCCTTCTATGTATATTTGTTCTGGAGAAGAAGATGAACATTGGTTTTTAGGCCATGGCCTATGAGACCTTTATTTGCGGCCCCAGGGTCACCAAATCTTCAATTAGAATCCCCATTGGCTGAAGAGTTTGCTCACAATAATACAGCCTTCTAGGTCTTTTTGTTCTCGAGAAGAAGATGAAAATAGGTTTTTAAGTTATGGCCTGTTACGGACAGACGAATGGATGGACGCCGGGCGCCATGCTATGCCATAAGCCCATCGGGCCTTTAAGGCCTGATGAGCTAAAAATTCAAAAAACTAATTCTTACCTAAGGACTATGTTTTTGGAAGTACATCTCAACAATTTATTGTCATAATTCAAAGGGTAAACTTTAAAATTTCTATTTCCTATATTGTTTGTCAACAAAAGAAACAGGCTGATTGATGAACAACAAGATTAGATGAAGACAAGATTGTGAATCTAAGATTTAAACTTTTTCATAACACTTTAAATGATCCGATACAATTTCTACTCTGTAAGACATTATTCCCTTCTTTATTCTGAAAAGGAGCAGGTATCAAGTAAGAATACTTATAGACCATCAACACAGTGTAAGGTTCCAGATTTCTGACAATTATTGAAGGGGTGAAACTAATGTTATATACAAACAATATGTTATGTTAGTTAACATATATGATTTAAAGGGGCCATTCTGTCTGCAAAATCCGCCATCTTGGATTTTGTTTATTACGTGAAACGAAAATAGTAACACATATCATGTCATAAAACTAATAAATAATTTGCCGTTATGCCGTAGCAAACTTTTCCCCACTCGCAGCACCAATGAATGGCTTCAGCTCTCATTGTTTTTATTTTTCAACAAATGTGCGCTTGTCTTTATCAAGTTGTGAAATATAAATTCATCAAATTATTACCTTTATTAATATCTTTTAACTTGACAGTGTTTTAATAATTTAGTAGTAGAATATTTGTGTAAATGGGGATATCCTCTTGAATTTCGTTTCCACAAAAAATACCCCGATAGAACCCTCCTTTTAATGACTGAATTGTTTTTTTTTAATATTTATATTACATTTCAATAATATGTTACCATAATAGATATGTCATATTTAAGAGATGATACCTAATCGACCTAAACTTGTAAATTGACAATTGACTAATTGACACACAGTGTTTGGACAAATAGACACACAGTTGTGGAACTAGAAACTCACTGAAGATATATCACTTGTATTTCTTTTTCTTTAATTATTGACTAAAGACACAGAGTGTTTGGACAAATAGACACACAGTTGTTGACCTAGAAACTCACTGTAGAAACAATATCTGTATTTTCTTTTTTAAACACTAAACAAAAAAGACACATAAGTACCAACGGGGCTTACACAAAGCCACATAATGTATCATTCGTGAGAAGGACGGATGGCGGCCAGACGCCATGCCATGCCATAAGCCATCAAGCCTTTCAGGCCAGATGAGCTAAAAATGACATTTTCTTAGTAGTTTATAATGCAAACATGAAGATACCACTGTTATTATATTGTGCCTACATGTAAAACATGCAGTGTAAGGAAAGGTTTTATGTCGACTAAAATTCAAAGTTGCGGCAAACTAAGTACCGTGACACTAAGTACACTGATCAAACATGGGGTCGAAAGTCAAAGCGGAAGTCTGATGAGCTAAGTGCTGCCGTGGCAGTCCTATACTTATCATTAATATTATTATTAATAAACATGTGATCTTTAGCACTGATGCAAAACGAGGTCAGCTTCGGCTTGCATTAGGCCCTTTGGCTAGCTTGATTCATATAGCACTGAGAGAGAAGGTTACTATTCTCATTAATATAATATGGTCATATTTCGTTTTATTTTTGTCCTACAGTCATAGAAGTAAGTGCATTTGAATCGTCACAACAATATCTATATGATTAAAAGAACAAGATGTGTTTGTTAAACACGGATGCCCCCGGATATACTAAAGTAATGGCCAAGGTTAAAGTTTTCTGAATATTGTCCACTGCGGCAAGGTCAAGGTCACAAGGTGAAATATGATGACCTTATCTGAAGGTCTCAACACAAGGTATGCACATGCCAAGTACGAAAGTCGTAGCTCTGAGCAATCCAAAGTTATGGCCAAGGTTAACGTTTTCTAAATATTGTCCAATGCGGCAAGGTCAAGGTCAGAAGGTCAAATATAATGACCTCATCTGAAAGGTCTCATCACAAGGTATGCACATGCCAAGTATGAAAGCCGTAGCTCTGAGCAATCTAAAGTTATGGCCAAGGTTAAACTTTACTGAAGATGTCAACTGCGGCAAGGTCAAGGTCAAGGTCACAAGGTCAAATATGATGACCTCATGTGAAGGTCTCATCACAAGGTATGCACATGCCAAGTATGAAAGCCCTAGCTCTGAGCAATCCAAAGTTGTGGCCATGGTTAAAGTTTTTGTGGACAAACACACAGACGGACGGACGGACGGACAGACAGACAGACGGACAGGTGAAAAACAATATACCCCCCGGACTCTCAGATTCGGGGGCATAATAAAAATAGAGCCACTGGCTCTGTAGCTCATCAGTCTATATATACATTAAATAATTCAAAATGTCAACTTCTAGGTGAGAGGTAGAACAAATAGGAAGCACTTTAAATGGAGAAGATGAAATAGGTCTTAATAAGGTACTTGCCCCTCTGATCAATCTTATAGGCCAGAGATAAAATCCCCTACAAACAACATCCCCCGCCAGACATAAAAAATCAGAACACATGCCAAATTTGGTAACCCTATCTTAAAAGTTTCTGAGAAAAGCTGTCCCCTTTATCTCGGACGGACGGACACACAGACAGAGGGACGGACGGAGCCCAAACCTATATCTCCCTTCCACTTCGTGGCGGGGGATAATAAAGACACACTTGAAAATTTAATTCATCACTGTTGTTTCCTTTAAATTACCTCCCTTTGAAGAGCACATAAAATCTTACGATGAAAACAGCTTTTCAGGTCATGACTTCTGTGATCTATATTTGGGGTTGCAGGATCATGAAATCTTCAATTTAGAATCTTCATTGGCCAAGGAGTCTGCACACAACTTTTCAGCTCTCTAAAACTTTTGGAACGGGAGAAGAAGATGAAAATAGTTTTTTTCGGTTGTGACCCCTGTGACCCCATTTGAGGTCACGGGGTCACGAAATCTACAATTTAGAATCCCCATTAGCCAAGGAGTCTGCACACAATTGTCCAGCCCTCTAAACCATTTAGAACTGGAGAAGAAGATGAAAATAGGTTTTTGGGGTTGTGACCCCTGTGACCCCAATGAACATTTTACTATAGCCCTCAACACTGAGAAAACCAACACCCCCCCTCCTCTCTCCCTTACCGGTGATGTTTGATTAGAAGAATCAAAGTGACACAACACACCATGAAACACGGAAGCCCCACCCCCCATGACCCATAATTAATTTTCTAAGATTTTGTCCGTTTCAGAAGGATGTCCTAAATTCTTAGACAGACGTAATATCTTCACACCCCCTACCAACACACTTGATGATGATGATAATGTTATTGTGAATGATTGCATACCCAAGACAACATTTGCCTCTGCTTTGGCTGACTCAAAGGTTTGACCTGTATGAAGCTTTTCCTCAAACGCCAGCCTGCAACACATCAAATTATTTCCATTTTATGCTCAAATAATTGTTATGTATCCATTATATTTTATCTAAAGCAAATCATTTAAAATAGCTAACTGAACTATTAGAATATACATAAACAGCTAATATAAAATGATTTGTTTCAGTTCATTTAATTGAATCTCTCCCTTCTCATTCTTAATGGGAGTGTAAGTGTTACTGAGAGATAGAGAGCACACCTGCATTGTTGTGTTAGTGTTGTGTCGTTGTGAGAGTGTGAGTGAGAGCACACCTGCTTCGTTGTGTGAGTGTTAGTGTTACGGAGAGATAGAGAGCACACCTGCTTCGTTGTGTGAGTGTTAGTGTTACAGAGAGATAGAGAGCACACCTGCCTTGTTGTGTTAGTGTTGTGTCGTTGTGAGAGTGTGAGTGAGAGCACACCTGCTTCGTTGTGTGAGTGTTAGTGTTACAGAGAGATAGAGAGCACACCTGCTTCATTGTGTGAGTGTTAGTGTTACAGAGAGATAGAGAGCACACCTGCTTCGTTGTGTGAGTGTTAGTGTCGTTGTGAGAGTGTGAGTGAGAGCACACCTGCTTCGTTGTGTGAGTGTTAGTGTTACAGAGAGATAGAGAGCACACCTGCTTCATTGTGTGAGTGTTAGTGTTACAGAGAGATAGAGAGCACACCTGCTTCGTTGTGTGAGTGTTAGTGTTACAGAGAGATAGAGAGCACACCTGCCTTGTTGTGTTAGTGTTGCGTCGTTGTGAGGGTGTGAGTGAGAGCACACCTGCTTCGTTGTGTGAGTGTTAGTGTTACAGAGAGATAGAGAGCACACCTGCTTCGTTGTGTGAGTGTTAGTGTTACAGAGAGATAGAGAGCACACCTGCTTCATTGTGTGAGTGTTAGTGTTACAGAGAGATAGAGAGCACACCTGCCTTGTTGTGTTAGTGTTGCGTCGTTTTGAGAGTGTGAGTGAGAGCACACCTGCCTTGTTGTGTGAGTGTTAGTGTTACAGAGATATAGAGAGCACACCTGTGTTGTTGTATTAGTGTTAAAGAGAGATAGAGAGCCTACTTGCGTTGTTGTGGAAGTGTTAGTGTTACAGAGAGATAGAGAGCAGACCTGTGTTGTTGTGTGAGTGTTAGTGTTACAGAGAGATAGAGAGCAGACCTGTGTTGTTGTATTAGTGTTAAAGAGAGATAGAGAGCCTACTTGCGTTGTTGTGGAAGTGTTAGTGTTACAGAGAGATAGAGAGCAGACCTGTGTTGTTGTGGAAGTGTTAGTGTTACAGAGAGATAGAGAGCAGACCTGTGTTGTTGTATTAGTGTTAAAGAGAGGTAAGAGCACACCTGCATCGTTGAATGCTTCCACTACATCCCAGTTAGGTTCTGAGCGGAATATCATTGACACGTGTTGAAGAGCAACCTCTGAAAAAAGAAACACAAAGGTTTGCTGAAAGTCCCAAAATTGACTTCAAGTGGTACCCAGTTGATCAACTGAATTTCAGTTGTACTATCATGGGTTAGCTATTAGCCAAATTATACTTAAACTATCTTCATAGAAATAAGAAAAATCTATTACAAATTCACAGATATTATCCAATATACATTTGCAGTTCAGAACATATATACTAGTTAATTCATTAGATCAATTACTTCATTATTCAAATATTTCACATCACATACTCAACATACATTTCACAATACATATACAGTCAGGCCTCGATAATCCGAACGCTTCCGTTTTTCATCAAAAACGATCGGATAGTGAAATGTTTGGATTACTGAGTACTGAGGACTACTAAAGAGATAAGTTTGGTTACATCTTCCTACCATTCGGAAACTGCGAGATTCGGATTATCGGTGGACGGATTATCGCGGCTTGACTGTATAACAAGTGTTTGTCACTAATATGGCAATGTCCCCCGGCGGTAACATTGAGTTTAAAAGACACATCATTTGGTCAAGTTGAGCTACTTCATATATTGTATTACTGGTAAAAAGTGTAATGATGATCAGCAAATTTGAAGACTTTGGGTGCTCGGGTTCATGAGATATTGGTTAAAAAGAGTTCGAAAAGTGGTCAAAGTGTCATAGTCACATGGAAAATAAGGTCAAGGTCACCAAAATCGACTGGTGTCTGCGTCATCCCCCAATGTAGACTGACACCAAATTTGAAAACATTGGGTCCATTCGGTCATGATATATCACGTTAACAATAGTTCAAAAAGTAGTCATAGTGTCGCGGTGCCCTTGAAATAAGGTCAAGGCCATAAAAAATCGACTGGTGTCTGCGTCTTCCCCCAGTGTAGGCTGTCGCCTAATTTGAAGACTTTGGATGCAACGCTTCATGAGATATCGTGTAAACAAGAGTTAAAAAAGTGGTCAAAGTGTCGCGGTGACCTTGAAAATAAGGTCAAGGTCACTAAAATCGACTGGTGTTTGCGTCTTCCCCCAATGTAGGCTGATACCAAATTTAAAGACTGTGGATGCAACACTTCATGAGATATCGCGTAAACAAGAAATGTGACGTACGTACGGATGCCGCTGAATACATAGTCCCCCGTTCCGCGTTGCGGCGGGGGACAATAATCCAAAGACAGATTACTTCATTATTTTAGATTTAGGAAATATACATTCAGCTGAAAACACAACATATGCCATAGGCAATCTCCAACTGATGAGCAGATATCTTGGCTACCTAAGGCATAATCTTTAATTGCTAATCTCCTGACAAGTGACAGGAACAGTAAATTCTTTAATCTCCAATTGATGAGCAGACATCTTGACTACCAGGGTCATCATCTATAATAGTTAATCCCTTTTGCAATCCCTGACACTGACAGTTAATTTAGATTTAGCTGTGGAAAACCCCTTAGGTTAAATAAAGATAATCCATTTAGGCAGGCTAATTGATATTACTTTTATATCTTCAAGCTATCCAGACATGTCAATCCATTAGAACAATGAACTGTCTACTGGATTACTGACCAATGAAATCACTGACCTACCAGACTTAACCTCCTAACTGCCTATATAAATCCAAGATATTTGAATGATCATAAATGCGGAAAAAAACAGGGGTAGTATTCAAACATAAAAATATGTGCCCTATCTCCCCCAATCTTTACCTAAAAAATAACGAAAAAACTTCCAAAAACAAACTAAATTTTTAGGGGTAATCTTTGACGAGCATCTCACCTGGGAGCTCATGTCAAAGACCTTAAACTTAGATCCTCGAAAGACCTTAATGTCATGAGAGCAATCTCCGACACAGGCTAGGGAGCAAATAGGCAAACCTTACTCCAACTATATTACCTCCTAATAAGGTCCAAATTGGACTACGGCGCTCCTATAAATAACTCCCTAAAACCTACTCTCATCAACTCCCTTAATTCTATCCAATACCAGGCATTAAAATTAGCCACCTGCACTCAAAAGAGCACCTCACTCGAAGCACTCCAAGCCCTAAACTGGTGAAATTCCCCTCGCAATGAGAGGGGACCAACTCACCTTAAACTTCTGGGCTGGAACTTCAGAGGACCCTCTTATAAGGGATATGCTTAGCAGCATACCCTCTAAATTCTTTAAAGCTTTATTCAATATATATATATAAATACCCACTCCTCGCACCAATCTCTCAATGTGTAAATTCTCTTATATCCCAAGCTGAGATGGGCCATATTAAACTCCCCACAAAAAATACAGTGCATCACCCTATCCCCCATTCTGGCTCCCAAAATAAATCTCCATCTCAGCAAAATAACTTCTTAATAAAACCCTAAACTCGCGCAAACAACCGCACTTCACTACATACAGGTACACTGGTCCGACTGGTGTCACATTTACACAGATGGGTCCAAGGACCGGGAAGCACACACAACAGGTGTAGGCATACATTTCCAGCACCCACAACCTTCCTCCTACTCCAATAGGCTTCCCAATGACCAATCGGTCTATACTGCTGAGCTTATGGCCAAAGCTCCAAATGGGGCATACTAAACTAAACTCCCATCTCCATAAAACTAAAATAAAAACATCACCCACATGCCCACACTGCCCACAAAGCAGAAACAATACACCAGATTCTCACAGAATGCCCACAGTATGCGGCCTTCCGCCAAATACTTAACCTAATTCTAAGGGCCAATAACATCCCACAACAAAACATTCACATTTTTTAAACCCTAAAAATAGAGCCATGGGCTCTGTAGCTCATCAGGATTTCATTTATGTACTATCTAAGGTTAAATATTTAAGTTAACTCAAGTAATACATTGTTTACAAGCAAACGATCTTAGATCATGACCCCTGTAACCTAGATTGGGGTCACAGATTCACCAAATCTACAATTGAGAATTCCTTTTTGTCAAAGGACTCTGCACACAACATTTCAGCTTTCTAGACAAAAGAATATGAACATAGGTTCTTAAAGTTGTGACCCCTGTAACCCCAATTGGGGTCATGGGGTCAAGAAATCTACAATTAAGAATCCCCATTGGCCAAGGAGTCTGCACAAAACTTTTCAGCTCTCTAGACCTTTTAGAACTTGAGAAGAAGATGAAAACAGGTTTTTAAGGTTGTAACCCCTGTGACCCAATTTGGGGTCATGGGGTCACGAAATCTACAATTTAGAATCCCCATTAGCCAAGGAGTCTGTACAAAACTTTTCAGCTCTCTAGACCTTTTGGAACTGGAGTAGAAGATGAAAACAGGTTTTCAAGGTTGTGACCCCTGTGACCCCAAATGGGGTCACAGGGGTTACAACCTTAAAAACCTGTTTTCATCTTCTTCTCAAGTTCTAAAAGGTCTAGAGAGCTTTGGGGTTCCCCAAGGGTCAGTCCTTGGTCCCCTGCTGTTCAGCATTTACATCTTGCCACTTGGTTCCATAATCAGGAGACACTCAATTGACTTCCATCTGTATGCTGATGATAATCAGTTATATTTGTCAATCTCCCCAGTTCATATGGATAATGCCATTGAGAACCTAGAATCATGTCTGGCTGAACTTCGTTCCTGGATGACAAGCAACTATCTCAAATTAAATGAAGAGAAGACGGAGTTCTTGACACTTGGATCACAACAGCAGCTCTGCAAGGTTGATCCAGCTCTTTCACTGAGGGTAGGAACTTGTGATGTCATCATGAAACCATGTGCAAGAAACCTCATCTTCAACTCAACAATGTCGATGGAGCAGCATGTCAGTGCTATATGTCGGGCATGTTACTTCCAGATAAACAACATTGGTAAGATCAGATACCTTCTCGACTCTAAAACCACGAGATTACTAGTTCAAACTCTTGTCTTAAGCCGCCTTGATTTCTGTAATGCTATTCTCTTTGGAATAACCCAAAGAAATCTTGCACGACTGCAAAGAGTCCAAAATTCAGCGGCCCGACTGATCACACTTGACAGACGAACAGAACGGATATCTCCCATCCTTGACTCATTGCAGTGGCTCCCTGTGAAAAAACGAATTGAATACAAGATCATTCTGCTGACCTTCAAAACCATCCACAATCCAAAGAGTCCCGTCTATCTGAGCGAATTAATCCAGGAGTACAAACCAGTCCGAAACCTACGGTCTTCTGAAAACTTTCTGTTATGCCAACCAAGTTCCAGCAGTCAACTTGGAGACAGAGCCTTTGCAGTTTCAGCCCCAAGACTGTGGAACAAGCTTCCACTGGAACTGCGTGGCATACAGAGCGAGGACACTTTCAAAGGAAAGCTGAAAACTTTCCTCTACCCAAAATGAAATTGTTCCCAACTTTCTCAACCTAACTGTAAAGCGTCAATGAGCACCTCTGAGATGGATATTAGACGCTCTAGAAATTAATTATTATTATTAACACTAGTTGAGATTTCGGCGCGCCATGGTGTGGTGATAATTAATCTTGGGTCGTGTAAATTAGCGTCATAGTGTACCTTTAAATTGTTATTTGTGCTTCCGAAGACATGTGAATTGTTATTTCATTGGAGATTACAAACAATTGAGAACTATGGTTCATAATAGTCTTGGTTAATTGATATTTCTTGATAGGTATTCAGACTGACTGATTGCAAAGATAAACAGTTTAAATATAAATTTGCTATCAGTCTTTTATATTCAGAATGAAATTGGTTTTGTAAAGTTTGTTTTATTTTATCCATTTGATTATATTTGTTGACTTTAATTCAAGTCAAATCAAGTTTTTTAATAAAACTAGATGAGCGTTTGCGGGACACCGCAAAAGCAGAGCAGCCCCGAAACTTTGGGTCTCGCCTTTCCCTGTTCCGCCTTCTCGTCAGCATAAATAAAATGGAAATCTTTTTTGATAAAAATTTGTTCATTATTCAAGTCATTCTAACAAGTTGAATCATCACTGGAGTCACTTTTCACAAGTTTGTTCTTAAAACCTATTTCTGATTTCAAAATTGGATCAAAGAATTAACATGGCCTTAACCAATATCTCATGACCTTGACCTTTGACCTTCAAGGTCACACCATCAATGATTACTTTTCATTGTGTATAACAGTTATGCAATGACTCAAAGTGTTCATAGTTAACATAAGGCATATTCAAAATAGCATGCTTAAGTTGTGACCTCACTGTGACCTTGACCGTTGACAGATTTTAGCGAAAACGTTTTCAAATCTTGGTCTTTCTCCATAGTTGATATGTACCAAGTAAGAGCCTGATAGCACAAAAGTTTTTGAAGTTATCGAGCCTGATAGCACAAACGTTTTTGAAGTTATCGTGTTTACAAGGATTGTTGTAGTGATTTCAGAACTCATGACCTTGACCTTTGACCTTGAATGTGAGCATGTCAAAATAATTCCCCAGGTGTATAAGAAAGAAACTATGTATATGAGGTGTTGATACCTCCTTGGAAAAAAGTTATTTAGTGTTTTCAGAACTGGTGACCATGACCCTATCTCGTGACCTTGACCTTTAAAATTCAAGGTCACACAATCAGTGATCACTTTTCATTGTGAATCACAATCATGTAATGATTCAAATTGTTAATAGTTGAAATAAGACATTTTCGCAAAAGCATGCTTAAGTTGTGCCCTCGCTGTGACCTTGACCTTTGACGGATGTTAGCGAAAACCTTTTCAAATCTTGGCCTTTCTCCATAGTTGATATACACCAAATAAGAGCCTGATAGCACAAATATTTTTCAAGTTATCGTGTTTACAAGGATTTTTTTTGCGATTTCAGAACTCGTGACCTTGACCTTTGACCTTGAATATGAACATGTCAAAAAAATTCCCCAGGGGTATAAGTAAGAAGTTATGTATATGAGTTCTCAAAACCAAATAGGATAAAAGTTAAAGCCAATACAAAACGCGGCGGCAGCGGCGATGGAAACTGCGCAAAAACTGATAGCAGCCCCGACTAAGTCTTTAACTTGGTGAAAAGCCAGGGGGCCATTGAAATCCTGAAGTGTAGTGCTTGGAACTCGAACCTCCGGCCATTGATGGCAAACCGGAGATATCTCCTGGACCTTGGGTGAATGGGCACATGAAGATTTGCATCTTTTAGATCTATGCTTATGAAGAACATGTTGGGTAGAACAAGTTTCTGAATGTTCTTGAGAGATTCCATGGTGAAGGCCTGAGGTCTCTTGAGGAATTACTTGTTTAATATCTTCAGGTCTACCAGTATAATCATTCTTAACTCATTTGGGAATTAGAAATATGGATGAGAAGAAACCCTGAGAGGTGTCTGACTCTGGTAATTCTCGAATTGCTTCCTTGTCTAACAACTGTTGAATGGAAGTGAGTGCCACTTTTAGTTTTACTCCTTTAAGAAAGAACCGAGTGCCCGTGGGGTGGTTAGTTAAATCCTGGGTTTTCTCCCATTGAAGTTTGTAGCCGTTGCCTATCACCTCCAAAATCCAGGGATCGTTTGTGATGGCTTTCCAATTTTTACGGAAGTGCCTGAGCCGACCTCCTACTTGAGATTCTAAAACTTGGGTTGAATATCTCAAAATGAACAATCACAATTATTGTTAGTAATTATAAGTAAATATACCTCTAGATTGGGTTAGCCATAATCTCGACGTCTGGAGAGTTCGTACAGAGTGAAAGAAGAGAAAATAAAAAATAAAATATCACTAGTCTGTGTTGTTCTTTCCCTAAGTTATCTCCCTTGGATGAAGTTATCTCCCTTTGAGAACCGGATGTTTACCTCACTCTTTTCTCTGTATGTGCTGGTGAGCAGTTCGTTTTTTAGTGAGAGAGAGACTTTTGATTTTGCTTCTTGAGTTTTCCTTTGGGACCTACTCTGAAGTTTTCTGTGCTATTCTTTACTGTTCTACATCGGATTCTGTGGATTCACGCCGGTGAGATCGTTTCTTTTTCTTCTGTGTGTCATCAACAAAATTTTTTCAACTTTCCCGCCATTTTGTTTTCATCATACAAGATGTCCGCCATTCGAAAGAAATGCTTGAACTGTCAAAAATATCTGCATAAAGGCGACCCCCATTCAACCTGTTACGCTTGTTTGAGATATCGTGTAAACAAGAGTTAAAAAAGTGGTCAAAGTGTCGCGGTGACCTTGAAAATAAGGTCAAGGTCACCAAAATCCACTCTTGTCTGCGTCCGACCACAATGTAGGCTGACACCAAATTTAAAGACTTTGGATGCAACGCTTCATGAGATAATTGCGTAAACAAGAAATGTGACGTACGTAAGGAGGTACGTACGTACGGACGCCTCTGAATACATATTCCCCCGTTCCGCGTTGCGGCAGGGGACAATATTACAAGCTGGAGCAGTGCCCCTAGCGACCTCTTACGAGAAGGGACGTAACTCTGCACCAGTAGAGGGCTGGCATACCCAAAGGTAATTGAATTTCACCTTGTTTTTCTTGTTAATTGTTTCTACCAAAACAAGATGTAGGCAAATATATCAGTGGATATGTTTACGTGGTAATTAAGTCAATTCTCTAAGTACTGGGGGTGCCTTTCTTACGCGCTCCATATATTGTGAACCAGTTGACATATTCCAATAATGGTAAAGAGGAATAAATTCAATTATATATGTGATTCGCTTATACACTTAGGATTTATGATTTTACAAACTGGAAATTAAGACAATTTACACCATGCAACATCTAATGCGTTTGCCGTGATGATAGTGTATGCTGTAGCAATTAGTTCCATGAGCGCCTGGTTCTAGTGCCCTCGGGGAGGTAATGGTACTGGGGGAGGAACAAGCAGTGCCAGGAATTTGGTCTGGGTCAAAACGTAGTCACTTGGTACTATTAGGTCAGCGTCACTCTCCTTTCTCTAGTTATATCTTCTGAACCCTAGGTCATATTCTAATAATTTTTATGTCATTGTTAAAAGGAATAAATTGTCTACAAATACATAAATAATTCGATATATATGTGGTACCCCTGTGGTTAACTGAATTTACATACCCAGGAAGTTGGTGTTGTAGTTGCTAGGGTCTAGAAACCTCTTTGTTGCTATGCTACTGGACAGCAAATGATTGTCTAGCACCCGGACCAGCAGTTGCTACAAATAGAAAATACATAGAATTACAAGTAAAAGTAGAATACCTAAGAAAGGCAATATTTTTTTGATAACTTGAATATACACAATGTTTTGAGTATAGGATAGTTTTTCAAATAATATAACCTGTTGTTTTTCTTGTCTTATCTGAAAACAACAAATAAATCTTTATTGCTTGTTTATAGATATCAAATATGAGATAAAATATGTGTGAACATAACTAAAATGAGAAACATATATACAATCTATACATGGCAATTAATTTATTTATTGTTATGATAACATTCGGGTTTTTTGCAATTTGTTCCATGAATAACATTTATGACAATATGAATAATATACAGCAAGGATTTGCATACAAACATGAAGCAGCACTCATATACTCCAAAAAGTCTTTCTGAAAAAGGTAATTACATGTGAACACACACCTCTAAACCACGTTGTCTAACAGCTATGAACTCCCTGTCAAAATTTCCAAAGACTTTTTTGGGAGGAAGAGGCAAGTCGATATTAGATATCTTCAGTTGAGTGACGAGGTTGTCAAAATCACTGTATCTCTTCATCAATTGCCACGAGTTCTCCTTCAGGGGCCCGCGCTGGATTCGCAATATGTACTCCTAGTGAAAAAACAGAACACTGCTTGACATACACATTGAAGTTCTATCCTGTTATCAACATAACACTGCTTGACATACATATTGAAGTTCTATCTTGTTATCAACATAACACTGCTTGACATACACATTGAAGTTCTATCTTGTTATCAACATAACACTGCTTGACATACACATTGAAGTTCCATCTTGTTATCAACATAACACTGCCTGACACACACATTGAAGTTCCATCTTGTTATCAACATAACACTGCCTGATATACACATTGAAGTTCTATCCTGTTATCAACATAACACTGCCTGACACACATATTGAAGTTCCATCTTGTTATCAACATAACACTGCCTGACACACATATTGAAGTTCCATCTTGTTATCAACATAACACGTACTGCTTGACATACACATTGAAGTTCTATCCTGTTATCAACATAACACTGCCTGACATACATATTGAAGTTCCATCTTGTTATCAACATAACACTGCCTGACATACACATTGAAGTTCCATCTTGTTATCAACATAACACTGCTTGACATACACATTGAAGTTCCATCTTGTTATCACAATAACACTGCCTGACACACATATTGAAGTTCCATCTTGTTATCAACATAACACTGCCTGACACACATATTGAAGTTCCATCTTGTTATCAACATAACACGTACTGCTTGACATACACACACATTGAAGTTCCATCTTGTTATCAACATAACACTGCCTGATATACACATTGAAGTTCCATCTTGTTATCAACATAACACTGCTTGACATACACATTGAAGTTCCATCTTGTTATCACAATAACACTGCCTGACACACATATTGAAGTTCCATCTTGTTATCAACATAACACTGCCTGACACACATATTGAAGTTCCATCTTGTTATCAACATAACACGTACTGCTTGACATACACATTGAAGTTCTATCTTGTTATCAACATAACACTGCCTGACATACATATTGAAGTTCCATCTTGTTATCAACATAACACTGCCTGACATACACATTGAAGTTCCATCTTGTTATCAACATAACACTGCCTGACATACACATTGAAGTTCGAACCAACCTGCAGAGGTTGCAGATTCTTTGAAGAGGATCCTCCTTGGGGTACATATAGCATAAAAATCCTATTTTTTGAGTTATGACAGCTAGAATTTAATATTTTTAATAAAATAACCGTAAAAATAATAAATTACTAAAAAATAAACATTTGGACCACCCTAAGTGGGCCCCTACCCTGGCGGTTGCTAGTGACGCCAAGGGCAGATAACTCTAACTCACCACTTATAAATCTGACAGGCAAACAGAATAAGGGGAGGCTGGTGGCCCTACCCCAAGGAGGATCCTCTTCAAAGAATCTGCAACCTCTGCAGGTTGGTTCGATTCTTTTTCAGAAGGGATCCTCCTTGGGGTACATATAGCATAAAACAGACTCCCAAAGCAGAGTCCTGGGAGTGGAATTCTGTCTGCTAGACTGTACAAAATAAAGATGCTCGCAGATAATTCCTTAAAAATAAAGAATGGAAAAGGAGCAACTAACCTGAACATCCTAAGGCCGACTCCAAGGGATGGGACGTGCCAGTGGATCAGGGAAATACTAATCAAAAATGCCTTAAAACAGGCATCATTTAGCATTGAGTCAAATGCACCCCCCCCCCCCCCCCTTTTTTTTGGAAAAGGACTATGGGAGGAGTACAAAAATGGCATAAACACCCCTACTAAAACCCCTGAGAAGCAGCCCCCTGTCTTTTATGCAGGGTTTTTATTCTCTTTTCGGGAGTGCACTTCGTGATGTTAGTACCAACAACAGCGACAAAGTTAAAAACAACCTCGGAAAGCTCATTCAGCTAGAGGAGTTATGACTCTGCCCACTGGAGAGAACTGTCTGACCGAACCGAGCACACTCTCTGGAGTGCTTATCCAGCTGATAATGCCGAATGAACGTGCTCGGACGGCTCCAGATAGCTGCGGAGCAGATCTCTTCGATGGGCAGGGCCGCAGCGAACGCTTTTGACGTCGCTACTGCCCTAACCGAATGAGCCTTCAGACCTTCAGGCGGGCTCATGCCCTTATGGATGTAAGCCAGTACAATGGCCGACACAATCCACCTTGATATCGTCTGTTTGGAGGCGGGAGCCCCTGGGCTGGCTCCCCCATAACAACAGATAAGCTGCTTATCCCGTCTGACTGTGGCAGTACGGGAAAGATATTTCTTAAGAGTTCTGCGCACGTCCAGAATATGGGGGCGAGAACTTACTGAACCCGAGGCTGCCGGCTGGTGTAGCGCGGGCAGCTCAATAGGAGCAGTAATGTGAAACGAATGATCGACCTTGGGGCGATAGGAGTCCGGCAGTCTAATGCTGACTCTGTCTCTGTGAAAGACAGTCAGCTCGGGATCGGAGGACATCGCATGGATGTCTCCTACCCGCCTGCCGGACGTGACCGCTACAAGGAAGGCCGTCTTCCAAGTAAGTAACTGCAAAGAAAGGCTTGCCAGGTCCCCAAACTTGGGTCCTGACAGCCAATCTAGTACTATGGATAGGTCCCATGAAGGGCTGATCCGCCTCACAGGAGGCCGGATTCTGTCCACACCTGCTAAGAAGCGCTGGACCAGGGGATGGGCACCTAGGAGGGCACCATCCACCGGTATGTGAAAAGCAGAGATGGCTGTGGAATATCCCCTGACTGTCGATGCGGCTAAGCCAGCATCTAGTCTGGATTGAAGGAATTCCAGAACCGCCACTAGAGACGTAGAAAAGGGATCTGGCAGCCCTCTACCTCTACACCAGCGCGCATAACAGGCCCATCTATCCTCGTACTGAACGTTTGTCGAATCCCTCCATGAAGCCAGTATTGTGTCTGCAACTCGTGCAGGAATACCGTCCTCTTGGAGGCGATTCCGGATAGAGGCCAAGCCACCCATTGAACCTCTGGTTTGGGGTGTGGCTTGCCCTCCTGAGCCAGCAGTCCTGGTCGACACGGTAACAGCACAGGTGGCGAAACCAGAAACCTGAGTACCAGTGGAAACCAGGACTGCGCTTTCCACAGCGGCGTGAGCAGCACCAGCAGACGAGCTGGCTGAACCGCTAACTGTGACAGGACCTTGGAAATCAGAGGCACTGGTGGGAAGGCCCACAGTACTCTGTCGGTCCATTCTAGCGCGAATGCGTCCGCAGCCACCGCCCTTGGGTCTGGCAGCCGGGAGCAATACACTGGGGTCTGATTGTTCATCTCTGACGCAAACAGATCCACCTGGAATGACCCGAACAACCGGGAGATAGTTGCGAATATCTCCGGGTCGAGCATCCATTTGTGTGGGGCAAGGATTCTGCGCGATAGCGCGTCCGCCCTCACATTGTCCACCCCCGGAAGGTAAACCGGTAGGACTGTGATGTCGAACTTGTCCCACCACAGGAGGAACTCCCATGACTCCTGAAGAAGTACTGGGGACACTGTCCCGCCTTGCTTCAGGATGTACGACATGGCTGTCTGGTTGTCCATTTCTAGACGAACCACTTGATGACGAAGCCTCTGTTGAAAGCGTTCGAACACCAGCCTGACTGCCTTCAGCTCTAACACGTTGATGTGCAGGCTGGCCTCGGCCTGGGACCAAAGCCCCGACGCCGAGTGGGGCCCCAAGACCCCTCCCCAGCCCGAGAGCGAAGCGTCTGTTTGGACTGTGCACGAGGGCACTGGCGTCACCAGAGAGATACCCCTCGCGAGGTTCTCTAAACTGGTCCACCATAAAAGATGTGGCGAGAGCCACCCCGGAGTCTCGAGCTGCTTCTCGTAACTCTCAGAGTGAGACCACAGACTGGCTAGAGCCTGCTGAACTGGTCTCATCCGAAGTCGAGCTCTGTAAACCACGTCCACTGTTGCCGCCATGAACCCCAGTAACTGGAGCCATTTGCGAGCAGTGTGACTGTGGGACTCTAGGAACAAAAGCGTGGCCCTCTGAACCTTCAGAACTCGGTCTGGAGCGAGAGATACCGTCTTCAGATCCGTCTGGAACCTGGCCCCGAGGAAGATCTGATCCTGAGAGGGCTTCAGGTCCGATTTCTTCAGGTTGATTATCCAGCCCAGGGATACCAACAAGTTGATAATCTCCATGGTGGCCGCCTGGTTCAAGGCCTGAGACAGCGCCCTGACCAACCAATCGTCCAGGTACGGGTGACAAAATCGACCTCGTGCCCTGGCGACCTGAGCGGGAATCAACATAAGTTTCGTGAACACCCTTGGCGCCGTAGAGATGCGTAGAGACCTCTATCTTCAGGTTGAGATACTTGAGGTTGAGGATCGGTCTGAACCCCCCGTCTTTCTTGGTAACAATGAAGTAGGTGGAATAATATCCACTCTGCTCCTGACCTGGGGGGACCACCTCTATGGCCGACTTCTGGAGCAAAGCTCGCAGCTCGGACCTGAGGATTTTGGCTTTCTCCGGCACAGAGGGGACCGGAGTGTACCGTATCCCGGAGAAAACCGGTGGCTCGACCTTCCACCGAGGCAGGTGTCCGTCCCTGAGCGTGGACAGGACCCAGGGGTTGTCGGTTACCTTGGACCAAGCCGGAAGGAACCTCGACAGACGCCCACCTACTGGGATGTTTGGCTGCAGGCAGTGAACCCCCGTCTCCGGCAGCTCTCGGGCTGCCGGAATTTTGGGAGACACCTCGGGCACCGGAGGGGTTAGGAACCCTGATTGGGTTTCCGGCCCCCCCGAAAAGGCCTGTTGGAAGGCTTTCCCCCGCGTGCCTGCTTGCCGCCCCTTGGTTTCTGGCCCTGGTAGTGGAGCGGTTTGATCCACTCCGGAGCCTCTCCCGCCGAGAACTGATTTATGTCAAAAGGTGCAGTTGGGAAGGGAACCTGTCTTTCTAAGACAGGGGGCTGCAACTCAACCTCCTCCTCCGATTCTCTAACGAGTGTAGGAGGAGAAGAAGAGAGAGCTTTATCTGAGGGACGGGCCTTACCAGAGCCCTTACCCTTGCCCGACTTCCTCTTAACTTTAGAGGGGGGATCGACTGATGCAACGTCGGCACCCCTCCCTCAGCTTGAAGAAATACTGGAAGTCCTGGTGTCTGGACTTCCTGGTCTTGGGGGTGAAGTCAAGGCAGACATTACATCTGCTGTCGTCGTGCCCATCCTCCGCTAGACACTTGAGACACTTGTCATGCTTGTCAGCAGGAGGTAGTCTGACGCTACACCCCGAACACTGAGTGAAGGACTGAAAAATCCAACAGTCAGAGTGTGAGGCCAATGGGGGTGGGGGTAGGAAAGTGCATATGTAAACAAAACAAATGCAAAAGACCCCCGGCAGAGGTAGTTAAATTAGTCCTGCATATTTATAAAAAATAAATGCAAGCCATTGATACGTACCTGATGCCTGAATGAAAAACATGTAAACAAACATGGCTGACATGAAAAAACGACTAAGTGCCAATCCCGATCGGAAAGTCAAAACTGACCAGAAAGGGATGGAAACTGCCGTGCATCCTACATAAACCTATCGTACACCAACATAAACGACCCAAAAACACTTTCGAACTCTGTGGAAAGAGAAACGAAAAATACAAAAGGGCCGCCATGATGGTCGTTTTTTCCCGCCACGTTGTCAAACTGACCACGTAGACAAGGTAAAAAACGTAATTACGAGGTAAGAATGCGACAATAAATGGAGAAACTCTGCCGAGACAATATAAGAAAAGGTTACCACTCCTACAGTATTGAGATCTTGGTCCATTTCTTAAGAAAATCTGCGACACTGAACAAATTCTGAAACACGTCTTCTCTCTTGAATGACAGATTTATAAATGGTGAGTTAGAGTTATCTGCCCTTGGCGTCACTAGCAACCGCCAGGGTAGGGGCCCACTTAGGGTGGTCCAAATGTTTATTTTTTAGTAATTTATTATTTTTACGGTTATTTTATTAAAAATATTAAATTCTAACTGTCATAACTCAAAAAATAGGATTTTTATGCTATATGTACCCCAAGGAGGATCCCTTCTGATAAAGAATCTATCTTGTTATCAACATAACACTGCTTGACATACACATTGAAGTTCCATCTTGTTATCACAATAACACTGCCTGACATACACATTGAAGTTCCATCTTGTTATCAACATAACACTGCCTGACATACACATTGAAGTTCTATCCTGTTATCAACATAACACTGCTTGACATACATATTGAAGTTCTATCTTGTTATCAACATAACACTGCTTGACATACACATTGAAGTTCCATCTTGTTATCACAATAACACTGCCTGACATACACATTGAAGTTCCATCTTGTTATCAACATAACACTGCTTGACATACACATTGAAGTTCCATCTTGTTATTGGTTGGCTCCGAAATAGGTCAGTTTTGAATATTTTTGATTGAATGATGTTGATAATATCAAGTTGTTTCAACTCTCATCTAGCTATAGTTTACAATCGCTACATCTATTGAACATGACATGTAATATATAGTTAAGAATTTAGCATTTTGGAACAAGTCAATCGTTGTCGGGAGAAAAGCCACAAAAAGGTTATAACTTTCTACATGAAAACATTAAATCTACATGAATGCAGCCCATATTTTATGTAATTTCAAGTTGAATAAGATAATTTAAGACTTGCATCAAAGTTATAACATTCTCATATTAATTGAAATCTGACGTACAGCAAAATTAAAAACTGTTCACATTGATGGTAGATGCTCCATCACTGTCCAGGTCATTGAAAATTATCATATATTTGACAAGCTTAACATGCAAATTCAAATTCTGAAAAAGTCAAAGTTCCACTGTGACATTGAGCATAACATCAGTAGCTCATCAGGTTTTATATACATTAACAAATTCAAAATGTCAACTTCTAGGTGAGAGGTGTAGAACACATAGGAAGCACATTAAATGGAGAAGATAACATAGGTCTTAAGGTCCTTACCCCTCTGACTTATCTTTGAGGCCAGAGATAAAATCCCCTACAAATAAAGATACACTTGAAGATTTAATTCTGTAATTATCGGTTTTTTTCACACCTTGTGTGATTAACCATGCGGTCGATATTCACATGGCAAGCTAGACTTGCACTGATCATTTTTTCAATATAGCTGTAATATCTTTCCACGTTTCGCATTCATCGTATTTCGCATTACATTATATATATTTGCTTTTATGTATGTTATGCTTATTTTACATGATTTTTTCTCCGTTGGCCACCAACTTTACTTCGGAAAATTTAATGTGATTTTTCACACTCACTTCACTGGGGGTGATGTAGCCTACATCTTTCTATATATCTATTTATATATAATTTATTTTATATATATAACCTATTTTCGCGGCCGTTTAGTTTTTTCTTCATGCCTTTGCGATTGGTTAGTCATATTTTTATGTGTTAAATCATTCAATATTACACATGTAATACATGTCTACAATTCTGTATGTCTGTTTTACAGACACTCACTTTCTGTGAGGGGTGCGAATCTTCACTCCCCCCGGCAGACTCACACAAGTGGTGTCTGCAATGCCTCTCCCAGTCTCCATCTGACGAAGACCCCTGTCCTATTTGCCTGGGCTTCTCACCAAAGATACAGAAGACCAGGAAGAAAGACTTCGTGTTTTTCAGACAGGCTCTTGAGCAGGGGCAGGATATCACAGGGCTTATCTCGCCTTCTAACAGTAAGTCTAAGGGTAAAGAGTCTACGAAAACGTCAACCACTTCCAATAATGCAGAGGTTGGGAAGCGGCAGAACACCTCTGACCCCAGGGTTCGCACCAGCACCAGCACCAACACAAACACCCGCACTGATAACAATGTTACCATGGATGTGTTACAGCAATTGCTTGCAGGGCAGATGGATTCAATGACTAGCATGTTCCGACAGTCGATTGACGGACTCCCGAGAGGAGTTTGGTCATCGACAGGAGGTTCAGGCCGTCACCGTACCTTCTGCGGTTTTGTGTATCGAGCCCGGCTCTGGCGGAGGTCTTGTACAATCACAGGGGGTTTATTCTGAATTCGGCAGGGGCCGAGGAAGGATATTCTACCCAGAGGCAGTTCTCCGGCCCGGTCTTGCTCAGTCCGCAATCTCTGACCTCGGTACTCAAGTCGCAGGAACTGTCCTGTTGCCTTCGAGTACCCAGGCCCAGGGGCTGCTGTTGATTCCGGGCCTCGAGCCCGTCGCCACACAGTCCCTGGCCATGCCCAAGAGCTTACCCAATGTCAATCAGGTGACCCCTTCGGTCGAGTTTCAGAACTGGGGTCTGGTGACCGGACAGGATGTGGATGGGGCAAACATTGTGGAGCGCCAGACAACTCCTCCTGTTGATCAGGATCCAATTCTTGAGGATGTCGAATCTTCGGATTCTGATCTCCGGGATGAGGACGACATGGAGGTCGATTACAACGAAGCTCCCACGTTTGCCAAATCCATGAAGGAGTTTCAGGAGAAGCTTGCACAGGCTATCCTGCAAACAGTCCTCCCTGTCGTCAGACTCGTCTGAGTTCCGCTTTCCGGGTGATGCCTTCGCTGCAGCGAAGATGTCTCAGATTTGGTTCCGCTTGCTGCTGTCTTTGGTTGCCAAGATGATCGATCCTCTCCTGTCGGGTACTCGTACCAAGTTCAATTTACCCGAACTAAATAAGAAGTACCCTATGGGGGAGGAGGATTTCTTTGGTGTTCTAGAGGTGGACGAGTGTGTGTATGCTTCTGTCACCATTGCGGGGTCTAACTCCACCATGGCTCAGTCCAAGAAGGGCTGGCGGCTGCCGCCTTTCAGGATGTCCGGTCTCACGCTAAAGGTTGTTTACCGCTCCTTTGAGGAGCAGTATCGGAACGCATCTCAGCAGCTGAGACTGGCCGTACAGTCAGCCTACCTTGCCACGATGCAGGAGAAGCAGGGTTTCCTGGCGAGGGACAGCATCAGGAGCTGTGCTTCCCAGGCCAAGTGCGCAGTTATGGGCCTGCGCAGACTCTGGCTGTCGTGCTCGAAATATCCGGCCGACACCCAGTCAGCACTACTGGCACTTCCGTTCAGGATGGGGGGCTCTCTCTTCCCGATACGAAGCTAGGTAGTGAAGGAGGCAGCTGACACAGTGGTTTTCATCAAGGAAACCAAAACCTTGTATGAGAAGCAACCTAAGTCGTCCAAAAAATGCCCCTCTGTCCTTGCTAATGCTTACTCTGATGCGCCGGGTCAGAACACTGAATCATGGAAGACGCCCATGTTTCAGCAGAGCAAAAGGAAGAAGGGCAACAAAGGTAGGGTAAAAAACTCGCAGTTTCGGGCCACCAGGGGGAAGCAAAAGACTTCCCAATAGGCCGTCGGATTCCGTGTGTACCCCAGGTGTTCTAGATGTTGTCTGGCGGGCTCGTCTGAGAATTAGACCCGTTCAGCAAGCCCTGGCGAGTCTTTGGACTCATTCAGAGAGTTACGAGACAGTTCTTGTCAGTCCACAGTGGCTGACACCCCACCTTCAGTGGTGGACAGAGGTTGGGAATCTCACCAGGGGCTTTCCTCTGGAGACTCCTACCCCTTCTCTCACAGTCCAAACAGGATGTGGATGGGGCAAACAGGTTAGTTCCTGCGACTTGAGTACCGAGGTCAGAGATTGCGGACTGAGCAAGGCCGGGCCGGAGAACTGCCTCTGGGTAGAATATCCTTCCTCGGCCCCTGCCGAATTCAGAATAAACCCCCTGTGATTGTACAAGACCTCCGCCAGAGCCGGGCTTGATACACAAAACCGCAGAAGGTACGGTGACGGCCTGAACCTCCTGTCGATGACCAAACTCCTCTCGGGAGTCTGTCAATCGACTGTCGGAACATGCTAGTCATTGAATCCATCTTCCCTGCAAGCAATTGCTGTAACACATCCATGGTAACATTGTTATCAGTGCGGGTGTTTGTGTTGGTTTTGGTGTTGGTGCTGGTGCGAACCCTGGGGTCAGAGGTCTTCTGCCGATTCCCATACCTTCCCAAAGATGTAGGCTAAACATCACCCCCAGTTAAGTGGGTGCCACATTAATTTTTCCGAAGTAAAGTGGGTGGAAACATGGCTGGGTCTTGGCATACCCTGACTGTCCTATATACATTGTTATTATAATTGTTTGCATTATAAGCTTTTAAAAAGAAAATAGCTGATGTTGGAAAAATAGAGCCACTGGCTCTGTAGCTCATCAGGCTTTATATATAATAACTAATTAAAAATGTCAACTTCTAGGTGAGAGGTACAACAAATAGGAAGCACTTTAAATGGTGAAGATGAAATAGGTCTTAAAGGTTAGATGAAATGACATATGGTCACATTCGGATTCTTTAAAAAGGGGCTTCAATTTGACAATTGCTCGATTTTAAATTTCTGAAATCGACCCATAAATTACTTATATACGGCTTTTTAAAAAAATGCCTAATTAAGCCCCGGCGACCAGAATGAAAGTGGGCGGGGGTGGTCGCTGAAGCGTATCGTGTTGTGACGTACGTAGAGGAGCCTCATCATGGCCGCTAATCATAATTTAACGCGTTTTCCCCACTTTTAAACTGCTCATATAAGATAGAAAACTTCATCAAAACAACCCCAATTTTCGATAAACAGATTACTTAACTATTCAACTAGCGATTTCATATGGTTACAACAACTGGGGCGTGCTTAATTAGGGTGCATTCTGCGCTTTTGTATAGTATGTTTGTAGCAATTAATTGTTTAACTAGAAGGGAAAGTATGACAGCTCAAGTGACACTCAAACAAGGGAAGAAGATTATCGCGAGAATCGGGTGAAGAGAGATTAAGTAGCATCAATTGATCAAATTATGCTGAATAATCGGCATGTTAATTTTGTTTTGTATGTATTAATAAATAAATATATATGGTAGGTATAATTTCATATACACTGAACGATTGACTGTTCAAACAAGCGAGACAACATTGCAGATTTATAAATAACATTGTGTATGTAATATAAAAGATTACTGTATTTTAAGTTTGTCAATTAACCCTTACGTTGCGTATATATATTTTACCCTTTTTAGCCCCTGTGGCGGAATTTACAGGCTCGCAGCTCGCAGCAGTAGTTTGAGCTTAGGCACTAACGAGCTCTGCTGGCGGAATTTCCAGGCGGCGATTCCGGTACCGTTTTTACGAAATATACCGCATCTACATGGCGAATACGGGCTATATACGGGCGTTGAATACAAATTCAAGTCGCGGCACCCGTACACAAATGGTTGCTTTATACCCGCATCTTTGAATTATTTTTTTACGATTTTTTTTTACTTTTCTATTACTTTGTAAAGATTGTCTTTAATTCGGGCCTTATAACATCATGAATTTGGAGCGCGCTACTGAAATTTTTATATGGACTTAAAGACCAGAGGTTTGTCTTTACAATGATATAAAAAATATTAGAATGCGACCTATGGTTATAATTCTATTGTCATCTAAAGTTTGTCTTTATTTCCAGCTTTATGAAATCAAAACTCCTGAGCGCGCATATTGCGAAATTTATATGTGCTTGTAGATAGTTTATTCCTCTTTACAATGACGTAAAAATTATTAGAATACGACTTATGGTTCAGAAAATATAACCAACCAAAGGAGAGTGACGCTACCCCGACAGTACCACGTGAATGGTCCCGACGCGCACCAAGTTACTGGCACTGCTTGGTCCCCCCGGGACTGTGCTAATTACAGTACCGTTACCTCCTCGAGACCTCCTCGAGGGTGCCAGAGCCGAGCGCGCGTGGAACTAATGGGTACTAATGAGCACAGCATACACTAATCACCGCGGCGAACGCAATACATGTTGCGCGGTGTAAAGTTTGTCTTTATTTCCAGCTTTATAAAATCGTAAATTATTTCGCGCGCATGCGAAACACGTATGTACTTGAAGACAATTTATTCCTCTTTACAATGATATAAAAATTATTGGAATACGTCAAATGGTTCGCAATATATGAAGAGCGTAAGGAAGGCACCCCCAGTACTTAGACAATTCATTTTTGGAAAAACTAACTTTTTGCGACATCTGGCACATCACTTGCCGCATGTTTATTTTTCGCTGCGCATATACATATGATACATGGAATTGAAGACAATTTATTGCTCTTTACGATGATGTAAAAAGAAAAAAAATGCGCAACTTCGTTCGGAAGCTATAGCGGGCCAAATGAAGGTACCCTCGGTACTTTGAGGCAACTTTTTGACTATCGCGCATATCGGGGCACGTGCCGCAACTTTAGTTTTTCGTGCGCATGTATAAATTTTATATTGAATCAAAGCCGAATCTTTCCTCTTTACCCCATGTAAGTTTTATGAAAATCGGCCACCCGGTTCAGCATTTATGGGTGTTTTTTATGATGCGGTTCTGGTTGAACTTCCAATGAAAGCTCGCATTCACTTTCTCTGTCTCTTTGATAAAATAAAAAATATTTTATTTGCAATGACATGTATTACAATGAAATTACAATGCATTTAGGTACAAATATACACAATATTTACCTGCGGTTGTGCGCAGAACAGCTTTAGGGACCTAACAAGGTATGTATATAATGTGTATATACTGGTTGTCCACACTTCGGCTCTCTTTACTTTCAATTTTCTTCTTCTTCATTCCCTTCTTCATTTCTTTCTTTTTCCGTGGCAGTGATGTAAGCCCTGGAATAGTTAGTGGCGATGTGGTACAGTTTGAAGCATGGTGCGGCGCACAGAGAAACATTACAATCTGTACATTCATAAGAACACTCTCTGCCTACTCGTTTTTTCTTCCTTGCTGGCCCATTGCCTTCTTCAATCTGTTTTGCGAGGACGGCGCGTTTTGCCTTAGAGCATACCACACACATCCTTGTGACGTTTTTCTTCCTTCCGACAGGCTCAATCTTCGTCGGAAAGTGACGTCCATGAAGACGAGTGACACTCTCGTCGCTCGTGCTCGGCCGACCACGGGGACGTCTGCAAAGTGATGGAACTTGTTCCTTGTCCGCAAATGTTACTATATGTTGCGCCAAAGCCTTCCTGTATTCCCGACTTGTTTTTAGAGGTTTATCTTTGCTGTATTCTTTATAAACGATGTAAGAGTTCAACATGGCAACGTTGAGAACGTGAAACCAAACCCGTTTCCACCACTTCAGGGTCTTCACTCGGAACGGCGTGTACGACAACATCTGGTCGGCCCGATCAACACCTCCCATGTACTTGTTGTACGTTGTTACAATGCGCGGCTTGAGAACTGGTTCCCCTGTTGCTCGGTTCTTCTTCCCTGTTTGTTCAAGTTGTGTATCTTCAACAGTAGACATGAGAAGAACTGATTTTCTATCTTCGTAGCGAAGAACGAGTAGGCCATGGTTGTGAGAAACTGTCATGTCCCCTTGCTTGGCTTTCTTTTTAGGTTTCTTGACTGAATCAGGAAGTCCCTTTCGATTGGCTCTCAACGTCCCCGTGGCACCTATTCCCCGCTCCCACAAATTTATGTACAGATTTGTGGACGAATAGTAGTTGTCCATAAAGATGTGATGCCCCTGTCCAACGTAGTCGTTCACCAAGTCCATGACTACATCATAAGTTTTGCCACCTTCAGAAACCGGTTCATTCGTTTTTCCAGTGTAGAGTTTGAACTTGCAAACGTATCCGTTGTGCGAGTCACACAACATGAAAGCCTTTATCCCATACTTCTTAGGCTTGTCGGGAAGATAAACTTTGAAAGATAAGTTACCTTTCCAGGGCACCATGCCCTCGTCGACTGAAATGTTTTGATGCGGTTTATACACTCTTGAAAAACGGTGAACAATCCGGTTATACAAGTGTCCCAGTTTATTTATTGGTGAAAAGCACGGGGTGTTACGGCCCGGCATCCTCCTGTTGTCAGCCAAGTGTAGGTAGGTTATAAGAAGCCAAAACTCGGGGCATGCACTTGGCGAAGAAAGGCGTTGAGGTAACATCACTTGTTGACCAGTAATCAGCAAAGTTTCTCTGCACAACCAATGACATGGCAATTGTCATGGCTACAAATACCTTCATCTCTTCTGCATTAGTGTCTTGCCACTGTTGCATTCTTGAACGGGGTCTTAGAATTTTGTCCTCCATTGCTTGTTTGAAATATCTATTGGTTTCCGTTGCCATATCCTCATTGTCATCATTATGTATAAACAAATTGAAAAAGTCAATAGGTTCAGGGTTCTCAGGAAGTTCTATGAACTGGCGCAACCCAGTTTGACCAGTGAAAGGCAAGTTTACACGTGGCCGCGGACCATCCACCCACTCATCAAACGTCTGTGAATTATCATGATTATATTGTGGTATTTCGGCAAACTCCTCCTCAAAACCACTAAAGTCTTCTTCGGTGGAATTACCGGCGGCTAGAATCTTTCTGGCAATCTCTGTCTCTATATCACTCAAAGCATCTGTGTCACCATGTTCACTATCTATTACAGTGTCCCGATCATATGCATCATCACTGTCTAAACCACTGCTACCATCACTGTCAGTTGACTCCATATCAGAGGCTTCATCAGCATGGATCTCGTTGATGAAGTCGTCGTCGCTTGAAACGGCTTCAAAGCTGCGTGTCCTAGTATGCAACGCCCTAGGCCGTCGCAGGGCCTTGCGTCCACGTCCGCGCAGCATTCTGCTTCAACCTGTAAATGATTGAAAATGCGTTAGATGTATGCAACATATAACATGTGATTAGAGACAATAAACATACAGAGATAATGAATGTGAGCTTCATGGACGTTCATTTGCCAGTTTCAGAACCTCCCGGCGCATCTAGGACGACTGCACCGCAAGTGCCGACGGCTTCTGACATCGCGCCGATTTTTCCGACGCATATGTCAAACGGACCATTTTCTGATTTCCTCGGCGACTATGTCAGGGAAGCTCGGGTTGTCAGTTGCCGAATGACTTCTCTTTTCGAGAAGCAGAGCATCCAAGGAGCGGTCTCTCGAGGCGGAGCCCGGACCCATGGGAGCATACTCCCATGCTCTCCGGGAATTCCCGTCCCCGTCTTCCGCGGCGGACCCCGGATTCAATCGCGGGACAGGTTTCCCATGTTCTCTTTTGAGAACGAGAGACTCCGAGGAACAATCCTATGGGACGAACCCCGGATTCTATTGGGAATGGGTTCCCATGCCCTCTCGACATATATAGCAGAAACCTTCATACCTCGGAATGACACGAACCTTTATTTCAAAGTAGAAAAAAAAAAATAATTTGCACAAAAAGTTTGGGGGGTGGCGACCAAAAGCGGGGGGGTCCGCGCACCCCCCGTTTGATATTTATACTTGTGGGTCGGTCCCGAAGATGACGGACCACGCCCATGTTCATGGGAATTTTTTCTCATTATGTCATGGCGAATCCCGTCGGAAATTCCCCTGCTCACGAAAAAACTAATACCTAAAAAAGTAATTGTGATACAAAAGAACTTTGGTAATAAAAGTGGTGAGGAATCAAATTCTCCATCTGCTCAGTTCAGTCCGCTACACATATAAATAATTCTTCAAATCTTATTGAATGAAACGTCTTTTATTCAATAATGTAAAAGATAAAATAATAAATTCAATTCAAATGGTTTGGAAAGGTGCGCCCTCGCATTTGAATTTTAGATATAAAAACCTTTCGCAAATGGCATCAGTAACAAAAATGTTCACGCATTTTTAGAAACTCCGAAAAGTGAAATATTTTCCTGAGAAAATATTCCCACGAAAAGGCTTTTCCCCGAGCGGCGGGTCCCGTACTCAAATATATTTTCGCTTTTATGTTATATTTTTTTTTTCAAAACTGGAAACAAAATTCCGTCATGACAGTTGTTCATCGTTTATAAAGCTCTATATTTGCGTATCAAAAGAACAGTATTTTAGTTATATATTATCATACTTCTTCACTTATGCGTACATCAATATTGCGGCGCTTCGCGCATGCATAGTTCTTCCCAAAAACATGCGCATTATATCTGGAATTAAAGACAATGTTTTTCTCTTTACAATGATGTAAAAATTATAAAAATCGGACTTGCGGTTCACAAGTTATAAAGCCCGTAATGATGGTATATGCTAAGAGCGCCACTTATTCAAAGCCGAATATCACCTTCTGCGCGACACCTGGCACATCAAAAGTTATTGCCGAAAATACACGTATTTTATATGGAATTGAAGACAATTCTTTTATCAATATACTGATAAAAAAATTATGAAAATATCCCAAGTAGTTTCTTAGAAATAGAGCGCCGAGGCATGTTGGGGTAAATGCGCCACATGTATCAAAATTCAAAAGTGCGAAAGTCGCCTATCTCTGTGCGATTGCTGTATTTTCAGTTATGTTAGCGCAATTGCGATTTTTATATGGGAATAAAGGCCATTCTTTCCTCTTTATTTTGGTATAAAAAAAAATTAAAACAACCAATTGGTTCATATGATACGAAGTGCGAGAGAAAGGTAGCTTATCGCAATATCTTCCCGTAATAAGAAGCTATCTGCCCATGTGGCGAGATGCGAGACAGATAAGCATAGGCTATCTGCCCATGTGGCGGGATGCGAGACAGATAAGCCTGTACGGGGCAGTGCAGACACTTAGGTGCTAATTAGCCGCCGGGCAGTGTGGCCATCGGAGCGAAGCAGGACAAAATTGGCCTTTTGTAAAGCTAATTATCGATGCGTCACGGGTCAACAATGCACACGCAAATTGGTGTGAATTTTGCTGGACGTTCTGACCAGACACTGAAGAAAGCTTTATTCTCATTGCGGGCTGCGAGGCATAAATACAGCCATTCTCATGCAGCGAGTCGCGGAAACAATCGACTCGGGACCCGGTATGGCAGATAGCCAAGTACATAGACAGCCGTGAATTCTTCTAAGTAAGCGATCCGGGATCCGTATTGAGGTACCTACGAATCGCTTATAGCCCGCCCGGATAATTCCGGGACGCGCATGTTAAGGGTTAGGATATTCTATGTGTGATGTAATGCAATGCAAACCATTTTCACTTCACTTTCATGAATAAATAAATGAACTGGATTTGTCAACAAGCTCAATGAAATTTACATGAAGATTGCTCTATTGTACACGCTAAACATATACATTATGATACACAGATTGATATAGACAACGAACATTATCGAATAAAAGAATTATGTTACCAGAAGCATTTTAATGTACATCTCATTAATGAAAACGAAATAGTTTAATTAATAGTCTGATAGCTTTTATGTGTCACTTCTGCACATCAACACACTATTCTCAGTTTAGCGGACCGTGTAGATGTTTCTTCCAGATCAAAGTGGAGTAGTGTTGTTAAAGCAAATTAGTTTACGCAATTAAGAAGCTGAGTATATATATGTGGGAAGGAAGGAGTGTAATTATGTTTGTACAGATAAAAAGTTTACTAGACCGATTCAATTATATAACAAATGGCAAGTCGGTGACCAGCATGTCATACATGTTTATTGTCAAACGTCCTGTCTTGGTGACACAAAGGAAATACGCAATAAACATTAACGCGACATTCAGTCTAGATGTTGTCAGCCAATGAAATTACTTTAAGTGTAAAATCGTCATAACTATTTGGTTTTCTATCTTGCCATTTGCAAAAAGACTTTTGCTGAAAGCGGGTTATTATTTGACCATCTTCTGTTTCCAAGTACTGTCATTGATGGAATTATAGGTTTACATTTTGTGTCTAATGTGCATTTGGATATTCACATTGTCCTTTAGGATACATTTATAAGGTAAGTTTCTTACATTAATTGACACTCTTGATGAAATGTCAATTTAATACGATGTTTATTTGATTATATTTGAATAACCACACATTTTATTGAAAACATTATCTTATTATCTATTAGATTCTGAATGTTTTAATGTGTAATAAGTGATAACTAAATCGTAAAATGTAACATTGGAATGCGACGTTTTCGTAGGTGGATTCGTAGACGTATTATTATCGTTGCAAATGAAATTCTTTTGATGTTTTAAAATATGTGGTGAGTTACTTTGATTGTTGTTATGTACAGTTAGTAAATTAGGTTGTCGGTTGATTAACGACGTTTAAAAATAGGATGTTGTTAAGTGCTTTTATTGTCGATGGCTTACAATAGGGCCTACTTCGCCGGCGTGCTTATCTCACGTTTGTTGTTTTATTTTAAACACAAACATTCTCTAAAAAAAAATAACAACAACACCGACTATCTGATTTCGTTGTCTCAACTATACTTCGTTCATATTATCATATCTTGGTTTCATTTTGTCATCTTATATATCATTAGCATTGATTTATCCTATGTCTACGAACATCTATGAATCCACCGCCTCTCACTAGTTATATAAATTATATTTGATATATATATAACGATATTTTGGTACATTTGTAAATTGAAACTTGATAACTAACATTACTCGAACAGTTTACAGCAGAACAGTGATGTGGCATTATTGCAAAGCGTAGATATAACAGATTAACTGACCGATTCCCCAGTGTTTGCCATTGTAAATAGTACGCGAATGTTTACACCCCGTCCCTTCACGTACGTCACTTCCGGTATCTTCCAACTCTCTAAGCCCCGCCCCAATTTGGTTTGTTTGTCACGGGTGAAAAGCAGACGATGTTTTTCGGTGTTTTTAAGTCGCTCTAGTTTAATATATGAACAACATATGGATTTTTTTTTGGTCTCGTTTTTCACAAAATAGTCTAATGAACCAATTGCAGTTAAGAATTCAATAGAAAATAATTTATTTCAGCCTTCCTTTAAGGTCCTTAGACTCCTTACCCCTCTGACCTACCTTTGAGGCTAGAGATAAAATCCCTAACAAATAAAGACACACTTGAAGATTTAATTCGTCACTGTTGTTTCCTTTTAATTACCTCCCTTTGAAGACCACATAAAATCTCGAAATCTACAATTTACAATCCCCAATGGTCAAGGAGTCTGCATATGAAATTTCAGATCTCTAGAGTTGTTGGTTCTGGAGAAGAATTCGAAAAAGTGAAAAGTTAACGACAGACAGACGAACGGATGTCGGACGAACGGAGGTCAGACGCCGGACACCATCCCATGCCACAAGCTCATCGGCCTTTCAGGCCAGATGAGCTAAAAATTAATTAGTTTCACATTTTAAAAATCATTTGCTTAATTTACATATTTTTACGCAACCTAAATTTGACCTAAGAATTTAAAATTAAGACATTTATTTGATAGTTTTGGTTTTATAAATAAATATTTAATATTGCATTTATTTGAAAATATTTCATTTATATGAATATTAAAATATTTAAATGAAGGAAATTGAATAAGCAATTTGGTCAAAAATAATACAAGTTCATATGCTGTCTACATTTAAACAAACAAAATATTTGTGTAGTAAGTTGTATTTGAAATATTATAATTTTATTATAAAGAAATTATCTAGATTAAGTTTCAAGTGAAAGGACACCAGAAATAAAAATTTAGTAAACACACAGATAGAATATCAATATGTCTATTAATCATATTAATTATCAGTAAACATCATGTATATCCTTTTCCAAAGTCTGCTTTAATTTCATAACCATAAAGTGGCAATTCTAATATTCCAAAATTATAAATAAAAAATAGTTAATATTAACAATATCACTGCATCGAAGATGACTGATGGTCAATGCAAACGTACTGTAGGAATTTCCTTCCGGTTTCGGAACATTCGTGCCCGTGATTTAACATAATTAATGACAAACGTATTCATTGTAAATATACTTTTATTTCATGGAAACCAATTTTTTAACACGTGTTAACATGGCAATGTCCCCCGCCGATAACATTGAGTTTAAAAGACAAATCATTTGGTCAAAATGAGCTACTTCAAATATTGAATTACTGGTCATGTGTGTCATGATAATCATCAAATTTGAAGACTTTGGGTGCTCGGGTTCATGAGATATTGGTTAACAAGAGTTCGAAAAGTGGTCAAAGTGTCAAATTGGTCAAAGTGTAGTGGTGACCTTGAAAATAAGGTCAAAGTCACCAAAATCAACTGGTGTCTGCGTCCAACCACAATGTAGGCTGACACCAAATTTAAAGACTTTGGATGCAACGCTTCATGAGATATCGCGTAAACAAGAAATGTGACAATGTGGTCAAAGTGTCATAGTCACTGGGACAATAAGGTCAAGGTCACAAAATAGACTAGTGTCTGCGTCATCCCCCAATGTAGACGGACACCAAATTTGAAAACATTGGGTCAATCCAGTCATGATATATTGCGTTAACAAGAGTTCGAAAAGCAGTCAAAGTGTCGCGGTGACCTTGGAAATAAGGTCAAGGTCATTTAAAATCGACTGGTGTCTGCGTCTTCCCCGGTGTAGACTGACTCCTAATTTGAAGACTTTGGATAGAACGCTTCATGAGAAATCGCGTAAACAACAGTTCAAAAAGTTGTCAAAGTGTCATGGTGACCTTGAAAATAAGGTCAATGTCACCAAAATCGACTGGTGTCTGTGTCCAACCACAATGTAGGCTGACATCAAACTTTTGATGCAACGCTTCATGAAATATCGCGTAAACAAGAAATGTGACGTACGTACGTACGAACGGACGCCGCTGAATACATAGTCCCCCGCACAGGCTGGGGAGGAAATATAGATATAGGTAGATATAGGTAATACACTATATATATAACAAGGCTTATCAACCGGAATTTTGAACTCCGATATAAATGTTGTTTTAAACGTTATTATTAAATGACATCGGTAAGTATTGCCTAACACGTGTTCCTTAATGTATCATCTATCGTCAACATAGGTCTTACCTCTATGTCACCTCCTCAATTAGAGCTACATCACTTTAATTACGCCAGGCAATAAATACTGCGTTTCGATAAGACGGCAGTGACATATCTAGGTCAACAGTTTCCTCTACTCTCCTTGAAATTTCAAACTGTCGAAGACCCTCAAAGTAACACATGCGTTTGTTGTGGTTGTAGTCGTGAAATGGACCAATGAGAGAAGAGGTCGCATTCCGTGCGAAACTGTTGACCTAGATATGTCACTGCCGTCTTATCGAAACGCCGTAATTGTGTATTACCTATATCTACCTATATCTATATTTCCTCCCCAGCCTGTGGTCCCCTGTTACGTGTTGCGGCGGCGGACAATTATCTTCTTGAGTCGATATACAACTGGAATTTTCAGCTTAAATAATTTCATTGACAAAGTATTTGGCTGCATATCACGCAACACGTTGCTGTCGGTCAAGGCTTTTGACGGTAAAGAGTAACATACAGAGCTATCAACAAAGACGGAAATTCCTCAGCACCACCTATCACAGAGTTTCTAATCAGGGTTCCCCATTGACAACAATGTTCAGATTATTCAGAATCAACAAAACAAAAATATTATCAAAACCTACAACAGTGAAGTTTCAGCCTTCTTCTGATACATTGTCAAATCTTACCTGTAAAAAATGTCTTCCGGATAAAACTTGGGCTTTACACTTTTATGCAATAAAATTTCTTGTTTCGTTTTGCAAAAATTATCTTTAAAGATATATAATATATTATTGAAAAATAATTTTGTTTTATTTCTGATGATTTTACTTTGGTCATATTATTATAATATATCAATGAAATTTCAAATACCCCTATAATAGGGACGCTTCTGTTGAAATACACTGCACAGAAAATGATTTTCCCCTCCATGCCAATAAAAATAGTTTCCACAGATATGATTTTAAGTTTAGATATTTTTGAGGATATCGTCCCATGAGAACCATGTTTTTCTATCTCCATTTTTGTCAAAACTGAGTTAGGGTGTTCTGACTACTTCTGGTGGTTTATTCTATCTCCACAGCAAGTTTCATGGCAGTATATAGCTTAGAAATTGGTTTTCTTGGTATTTTTGTGGTTCTAACTCCAGATATTTCATACAATTGCTCACATCCAAAGTGTTCTATGTATCATCACCCAATCCAATAGAAGCTTTTGATCACGTGACATGGACATAAAACAGTTTGAAACTAATGGTATCTTCAAAATTTACGGCTATTTTCCTCCTTTATACGCTTATTTCAGGTCAAATATCGATAAACTGATATGGAAATCCCTTGTTTTGAAATTCTTTACAAACAGAATATATAAAATGTTTTGTAATATCCATGTGTACAAAGATACCAGTTAGAACAATCTGGAACTTAACTTAGTTTGAGAAAAATGAGATAAATGTTCTATGTCCAAACAGAAATACGAATATTTATGAAAACGTATGTGTTTTATCGAATATTTGTCAATTGTTTTACATTATGGAGGCAATTTTACATATGCGTACAAAATTTTTATTAAATTCCAATGAGTATTACAAATATTATGAACATTAGAACTTTAGAATGGATGTAGCTTCAAAGTAACTTTTCTGGAGTTGGAACAACGTGGTTTTCGTGGGACGATACATTGCCTAGGTTTCCAAAAAATAAAAGATGATCAAAATTCAATTAATCTTCATGAAAATATGCATATAACATGATAAGACCCATGATGATAGGGCCCATCTTCATAAGTTATTCTGTATCAACAATGACTCTATGCGTTAATTGTACGAACAAAACATTAAGCCACAGAACATATATCTAGTCACTTACAATGTGATCGCCATTTTTCTGAGCATTTTCAATGTAACATGTCAACTCTTGTGTGTCATCTAATGCCAGCTTAGTTGACATCTTCTTCTCAGTACTCTCCGCCATTTTTTAAAGATATTAACTCTCAGATAGGGTTAAGAAAACATATATCCTCCATCAAACACCATGAGTTTTCTCCAAGTAAGGGGCGGTGCCATTTTGCCGTAAGTGAGCAGTCGCATCGGGCACTGGCATGTCGTGAACTAAAGTGGGGTGCATTAAAACTATCCATCGTAACGAAGATGAATAATATAGATTCTCAAAAGATGATTTGGCAGTCTGAAAAAGATAAGTATGTACTTTAAAATGATTGTTTTACGACACTGCTAGGTCACGTATCAAAACAAAGGCTATGCTTGATTCGGGACCCGGCGCATTACCCGGCGTACGCCGCCGGAAGCGGCGTCAACCGGCAAATCACTTGATTTGGAACCCGGCGCTCGCCTTAGGCGTACTCCGGATGCGCCGGTTTGAAATGACCGGCGAAGACGGCGTATAATGGCGGACAAATGTTACCCTTGAGACATTCAATAACCATTTTGTTTATGAAGTTGCGTTGGACAGTTTAATAGTTGACTGATTTATTTTTAAATGTCACTGCTTATTTAAAACAATGCATTACTTAAGAAATAAAGTTCGCTGTACCCCAATGTGTTTTGTAATAAAGTATAGTTTTGCCCTGAACTATTATAGTTAAAGCACGAGGACGTTAGTCCGAGTGCTTTGTCGCAATAATAATTCAGGGCAAAACTATACTTTATTACAAAACACATTGGGGTACAGCGAACTTTATTTCTTTTCTAAGATAACCCATAACACAACATTCTGCTTTGAGTAATTTTGCAAGAAAAATAGAGTTTACTTCCTTAATATTAATAATCCATGATCAGGGCCAACTGACGAGCCGTGAGACAACAGCGACTATGACGTCATTGTTCTGTTGTGACGTCATAGTGGTTCCTGGGGTTGCCTAATGCGGATTTCGTCGTTTTGGTTCAAGTACAAATGCAGCTTAAAATTTAAGACTAATTCGGATACAAAAGAACACATTCCTTCAATAATTGTTATAACAACGCTACCGTTGTTTTAGGACATTATCATTTGCAGAAAAACACGGTCTTTTCAACTGCCCTCTTTCGTTGGGTTACCATGGGCACACGTGACTACGAGGGGAGCGGAAACGTCATTCAATTGTTACGTCATCACAAAAACCATACCTTTATCGTCTGATAAAGTACTTTTATTTCGATTGTTCTAGCCGCTAGGCATCTTAGAAACGCTAATAAAATATTAATCAATGTTTTGAAATAATTTTCAAAAAATACTTATATAATATAAATGACATGTTTATTGAAGCTAGTTTGAGGGATGATGACGTCTTCCTGTCTGTACGCCGATACACTTGTTTCAACTGAGCCTGGTCCAGGAACGGCGTACGCCGGACACGTGACCGGTGTAAACGCCGCCAAAACGAATCAAGCATAGCCAAAGAGCGGCACATGGGCCGGGCGCGACCTCATGTTGTCACGTGATCCGGAATACCCTGAAATGATCCGGAACTGCCGTAACGGCGGAGGGTTTTATTTGTCAGTTTTCACTATTAAATCCTGCTCGCCTGGGTCTCTTATTTTGATATGAGTTAGATGAAAGATAGCTTATACCGAAATTGTCTTTTGCTTTTCTTAAAGTGTCTTTGCGTACGCGCATGCAGTCGCTCTTCCCTTAGTTATCCGGAATACCCCGACGTACTGGTCAAACCTGAAAATACAACAAGGGCCGGGTCTCAAATAAGAGCCGGGCCTCCAATAAGCGCCGGGGGTAAGAGCCCTTAAATCTTAATAAGGGCCCGGGCCCCTATATTTAGTATTTAGAGGAAATACGGTATTAGGTTATATACAGTTGTCCCGTTTTTTTTTTTGACATCCGTGAATTTCTGACTGATGTCAAAATCTAATGTTAGAAACTGACTGAGGCCGGTGTAACAGTCTCAAATGACTCTACCGCCTCATATGACTCTAGAGTTATTTGAGGCTAGCCCCATATGACTCTAGAGTCATATGGGGCTAGCAAATTGCACAAATTAGTCCAGCCTAAAATAACTCTATTCAGGCTCAAATGACTCTACCAAATGTTCTGTTCATAATTTCACATTTTTCATGTTTTAGTTCATTTTCAGATACCGTGGAATGGTCTGAATTGAATATTCTTAGAAAAAAGTACTAGAGTTTAATGGGCCTAGGCTCAAAACACTCTAGAGTTAAATGGGCCTAGGCTCAAAACACTCTAGAGTTAAATGGGCCTAGGCTCAAAACACTCTAGAGTTAAATGGGTCTAGGCTCAAAACACTCTAGAGTTAAATGAGCCCAGGCTCAAAACATTCTAGAGTTAAATGAGCCCAGGCTCAAAACACTCTAGAGTTAAATGGGCCTAGACTCAAGACACTCTAGAGTACCAACTGTGTGAACACCCCAAAGGTATAAAGGGCTGACAACAATTAAATGATTAAACAGCAGTTGAAATTAATTTTCTGAAGAAAGACCTTCTCCTTCTAAGAGATACACACTTTGGAGTATATGCTCCTATCTATAACTTATTTTTGATATTTAATCAGGTAATGTCCTTCTAACAAACACTAGATTTACTTTTAAAAATAAAATTTGTGGCTTGACAGTATTCATAGTGATTATGATCATTATGATTCTGATTGGTCTTTAAGAGTAATAAGTAATTATTAAACCATGAAACCAGTAATGTCCGGAATTCATTTTCATTATTAGAATTACCATCCCGAAGTTTTTCACCTATACTTATATACGTATGTTGGTGATCATATTCTGTAAATAGTGATGCCAATGAGACACTGTATAATGGTGTAAGAGAAGCCGATAACTTTGTATTTTTATGTTAGAAGTGTCGATTTTATGTACCGTAACATAATTTAATCAATACCTCTAAATAACGGTAACAGTTTGGAGAACAGAACTGACCAGGGGTTAACATTCTAAAAAGTATCGTTGTTTATGTTTCTCTGTAAACTATCAAAAAAGGATCAGCAATGTTACATATTGGTGATGTATTTTTTGTTATACTTATTCAATGTACTTGTAGATATTGTTTTCTTATAAAGTCCACATGAAAATTATTAAATTATATAAAAAAAATCGTAATTTGAAAGTTTACCCCCTTTCTTCTTGCAATATACGAAATATTGCACAACTGATCAAATAATAAATTTCAGATTGAATATTGTATTCTTAGAAAACGATCGATTTGTCAGTACAGGTGAAATAATACAATTGACGTCCAAACGAAATCCTAATTACAATTACAATTAGAATAGTACTTACATTTGTTTTAATTTTGGGATGCAGCTTTGCGATTTTTAACATTGTGTTGCTTTTATACTTGGATACAAGCATATATAAACAATATAAATAATCCTTACGTAAGGAACGCTGTCGCGCTGTGCAAAAAACCCCGCTTACATGCATTGAATGTATATCAATCCAAAAAATACCACCATCCAATGACAAAACTCTTGATTGATTAAGATTAAATTGGCATATTTTGATGACTCATATTATTATCAATTATTCAACTGAACAGGATATCGTATTCATTATTGATGCTCCGAATAAAATATTATGTGGGTTATTGATGTTTTTTACCAAATATATATATCATGTTCTTACATTTGTGTATTCTATTAATAAGAATCTGATCATGATACAAGGGGATTTTTGGTCCACCGGGTCATTTCATGGGCAAGCTTTCCGAAAGTTGATGCTATAGGCAGGATGTATTCATATTTACATTTCTTTAGAAGCGTTTATTCATAAAAAATATTTTTGCAGGACACGAATTTTCATGTCAGATTTGATTTGGTTGCTAAAATAAATCGTATTTGTATAAATCATATTCCAGTATGCTAAAATAAATGTTGTTTACATAATATTTAACTAATAATCTATTTTAATTATACTAGAACATTATATGTATGGCCATGCCACACGTGACACCATATTATCAACACATTCCTCATATTTGCTGTTTTCATACAAATTGAAGCATTTGGTTTATGTTCATTATCATCTCAGTTAAAATCAGAAAAAAGGTTAAACAATGACGTCTTTTTTGGAACATTTTTATTCTTTAGACTTATCAAATTTCAAACTCTCAGAAATATGGAATCATAAATGCTAAAAAATTTTTTATTCAATTCATTATTCAATCGTATATTTCACCTTAATATTGCAGGTGAACAGTGTCTATGAATAGTCATTTCTTTATTGCGGATATATATTAACACATTCATCAAACAAATGATACATAAAAATGTGTCTTTGTCATGTTATTTTTTTGGTGAACACAATGTTATATCCATTGCAAAATTCGAAGTCATTGAGGTTATAACAAGTTTATGTCTCCAAGTAATATGTGCATGCAGCCATTTTCACAACTAGTTATGTATGTCCCATAGCTATGCACATCCATCTAACTACTCAATCACTGTTGACTATCCATAAACTTTTATGTTTGCTATCATATCTCATTTAACTTAAATAATTAATCATACAAAATACTTTCACGTGCTTTGGAAAGAGGTCAATGGGAACGAGGCTATAGATACCAACGATAGAACTTTACCAAAACAAAGAATTAAACCAAAGCTGAACTGCTGTAGTAAACTTAAATTATAATAGAAACCAAAAGATAATAATATTTAAAGATGAACAAATCATGATGGTCCCGTTAGGATAACCGGGAGAAAACTAAACTTTTCTGCTTGATGTTATCATATACGTCTTTCTTATGCATTTGCATAAGTAAGTTTCAAATTTGACCCTAAACACAAATAGACTGTTACAGTGCGATACTATTTTTGTCAGCATGGACAAAAAAGTTTATGTTTTTCTTTGAAGTTCAATTGCATTATTATACCCCCGCCGCGCGTTTAGCGCCAAGCAGGGGTTATAGTATTCGGTAACGAACGTCCGTACGTACGAAGTGGAATAACTCATTACTATTCACTATATTCTTGTCATACTTTATATATAGGTCAATGATAGTAATGTAATGTAATGTAATGTTCAAAAAATGTTATGTGACCTCGAACTTCACGATCATAACGAAACTTTGACAAGTTACCCTTGTCAGCGAGATATCAAAATACCCTTTGACTAAAATGTCTATAAGACTTTATACATTATACCTACGTTCTACTCGGGCAGACAGAGGGCTGATTTGATTTTAGTGACATTGGCATAATGTTCAAGGTCAATCAGGACCCAGTCGATTTGTGTGACCATAGCATTATGTTTTTACTTTGAAGTATTAATTTACGGTGAGGGATCATGTCACCTAAGTGACAAGTGCTTGTTTCCAATGGTCGCTATATGTGTGCGTGCTTAAGACATTCGAAGTATCTCGTGACCATCGTCTCTGATTCAACGAACTATTGCATCACAATATAGCACCGATAGATAATAGACATATAATACTCAAGGCTCAAGATATGTCTACACAAGATTTTCGCATTAATAGCTTTAAAAGTGAAAAAACAGATCACATTCAAATTCTATATATAGGAGAGGGCGTGATAAGTTGAGCCAATATTTTATTACAGCTGTGTAAAATATGTTGATCAATATCAATATGTTTTGGCAAATACAAATACATAACATATTGCAGATATCATTATACGATGCATATTTGCATTGTTACAGGCTTTCAGAGTAAGTTGATCATCTGCAAGTAGTAAGTTGATCCCTTAGCTTACATAGTGTAGTTTATATAAAAGAAATAAAGAAATATCCAGAAATACAATATCTCGGAACATAGTTCACGTGGTTGTAACCAGGATTTCAGACGATTTCACGAATTTTACGAGCGACTCTATATATTTACCAGGGATCACGCGATAATAAAGCGTATTTTAAACTTAAACAAGGTTAATAATACACTGTCGGCCAAAAGAAACGCCTACTAGATATCTTATCAGATATCGTAAAAACTATAATGAACAGACTAGCAATATTATAGCATAATGAAGTTGCACCATTTCTGCATAATATATTTGAATTTCAGAAGTTCATGTCACGAAAGAATGGCGATTGTTGAAATAAGAAAACAATAATTGTTCAGTTTTCGATCAGTGCTTGGTCAGAAAAAACATTTTAAAAAGATTTTCATACAACCTCGAGCAGCAACACAGGCACGCATTCGCATTAAAGTGGTGATGGTGCTACAGATGTACGTGGTTACGGTGGGCAAGTGAATCAACCGAAAATAGCCGCCTTCATTGGGCGTGGTTTTCATGAATGTTATTGACTCGAATCACAGTTTTCCAAGAGTTCAATGGACTTTCATATTAGTTATTGCTTCATCATAACGTGGAGACCACCATTAATTATATTTAAGAAATTATTGCATCTTTCATTTTAATGAAAATCAAGTAGGCGTTTCTTTTGGCCGACAGTGTAGACCCTGATAGTCAGGAAAAACCTTCCTTTCCTTCCTATCACGGTCCACAACTTTACCATATTCTCGGTATCATGGTTTATCCTTTATTCAGTGTGGATGAAATGTACTAAAGGCAGATGTACACATCATAGTGATTACGTGTATAGAGATCCGTAAAAAAACCTTTTTTTTAGATTGCTTTTATATGTATGCTTCTCAGAAAAAAATGAAGACATAGAAGTATTCAGAATGTATATATAACAACAAGACATGGTCATAAACATCCACCACCATATTGGTTCTCATGAAAAGATAATTGATCGCTTCTCATTTACGAACTCGATGCATCAATCAATATTTGTATACGGTACTTGAAAGGTCACATGCCTGTAGTACATTCATTCATAGGTAGATCACTTTCTTGATGTTATAATAGATATTTCTGAATGACATGATTGCATAATATGTATACATTGCAAGGCTCTGTAAAAATAGAGTGTTTGTTTCTGTTAACAATGACACTAGCTTTGTAATTATAAAAGTACGGTCTAAAGGCGCTGTAGCTCGTTTTTTGCTTATTTTTTTCTCTCTCAAATTTGCTATTTATCATTAAAGTTTATACACTATACGGTTATATTAGAGGGTAAAACATCACATTACACGACCTGATAAGCCGTATCCATAGAAAACGGTTGGCGGCATTGAAAGAAAATGGTGCGACGCATAAATCGACAGTGCCGTGTGAGAGAGTAAGATTTGAAGGGATCATGCGAATTTGAATTCAGAATGCAAGATGGTTGACCATTCTATCATTGTTCGATATATATTACTCTACTTTCAGTGTTTAGGTATTGCTAAATCAGTCAGATCACTTAAACTACCTTCGACCGGCCATTTTAATGTGAACACCTTAAAATGGCCACTCGAAGAGGCTTAACCTTACAATGTACATTCGTTTTAGAACTCTTTTTATTGATTGATGAGTATCATTTAGCCATTGGTAACACTTATTTACCTTTTCGTGAGATCAATTTATTTCAGTAAGAAAAACGTGCTACAGCGTCTTTAATGTATTTGGTCCAAGGACTTTTGTAAACCGGACAGGTAAAGAAGTAATGTAGCTAAACCTGCCAGTTTCAATAAATAGTTCATGGGATGAGCAATGGAAACGAGATTAAGCAATACGACCTTCCAAATATGCTGTGTTAGGATTCCAGAAAGGCATGATGGCTCAACCTACCCAGTGGTTCAACGAATTAGTTCGGTATTGTTGACACGTTGCTTCAAACTTTATATACATGTGTAATACTTTTTAATCACTAAGATGATTACTGGATGCTTTTTGAAAATATTGTATGTTTTCTTTATTGGTTATTTCATTAACAAGCTTGTTGTTTTTTGGATAACAGTGAATCAGTTAATATTTACATGTAACATATTAACTCCATTATATGTACGTCACAACATCCCATCAAAATAATACTTAATATACACAACCGTGTAATATGGAGCATATTATTTTTAATATCTTTAATTATAGCTCTAAGAATCTTGACATTAGCAACATTTCGAAATTGTCTTTAAATTCGACTAAAGTTGAGGGAACCTACTTTGATAATGAATCAGTCATTGCTATCACTACTACCAGACCATGGTATCAAATAATACGAAATTCACCCATCCTTTCTTGATTCATCAGTTTAAGACAAGTTTCCTATGTACGCTTGTTCGCAGGAACATACGGGGATATTTATATTACACTGAGGCATACTTAAAGCACTAATATCGAAGGACTAACACGATAAAAACAATCGCCATATTGATTCTCACTAACACTCTAAAAATGTTCCCAAATCGTCCTTGATCTAAAAACTATGATGTATACATGTATGTACACAAATAAAATATACATACAACGTGCACTGAAAAAACATACAAGAACATTAAAATAGAAAAGCATGTTTCTCATTTTCGTAATCCTATGGCATCAAGCCCAAATAGGGTCATTAGGGGGTCACCAAATATACAATTTAGAATCCCTTTTGGATAAGGAGTCTGCACGCAACTTTTCAGCTCTCTAGACCTTATAGAACTGGAGAAGAAGATGAACATAGCTTTTTAAGGTTTGGACCCCTGTGACCCCATTTGTGGTCAAGGGGTCACGTAATCCACAATTTAGAATCCTCATTACCCAAGGAGTCTTCACACAACTATTCAGCTCTCTAGACCTTTTGGAACTGGAGAAGAAGATGAACATAGGTTTTTAAGGTTGTGACCCCTGTGACCCCATTTGGGGTCATTGGTTCACGAAATCTACAATTTAGAATCCCCTTTACCCAAGGAGTCTGCACACAACTATTCAGCTCTCTAGACCTTTTGGAACTGGAGAAGAAGATGAAAATAGGTTTTTAATGTTGTGACCCCATTTGGGGTCATGGGGTCACGAAATATACAATTTAGAATCCCATTACCCAAGGAGTCTGCATATAAAATTTCAGCTCTAGAGTCATTGGTTCTGGAGAAGAAGTCTAAAAAGCGAAAAGTTCACGGACGGAAGGACGGACGGAAGGACGGACGGAAGGACATGCCATGCCAAAAGCCCATCGGGCCTTTCAGGCCTGATGAGCTAAAAATTAATACGCCGTTTTTCTATGTCGTACTCCAACAATATATAATGCCCTCGCACATATCACACTCGAACAGACACACGGACGCACAGACGCACATACGGACACATGGGCTGATGGACGGATTATCACTCAAACCTATCGCCGTCCAGTTCTTGGCAGTGTAAAAATGAAGTGAAGACATAGGCTAGAGTTATTTGAGGCTAGCCTTTGATTGATTTGGTATTTAGCATTGATTTGGTAAAGCCTGAAAAATATTGAGGTTTAGGTAGAGTCATTTGAGCCTGGATAGAGTCATCTGAGCCTGAGGAAAATTCTAGCCCCAAATGACTCTAGAGTTATCAGAGGCCAGGCTCAAATGACTCTAGAGTTAACTGAGGCCAGGCTCAAATGACTCTAGAGTTATCTGAGGCCAGGCTCAAATAACTCTAGAATCATTTTTGTACTAGAGTCATCTGAGGCTGTTACACCGGTGTATCAGCCTCAGATGACTCTAGTACAAAAATGACTCTAGAGTTATTTGAGCCTGGCCTCATATAACTCTAGAGTCATTTGAGCCTGGCCTCAGTTAACTCTAGAGTCATTTGAGCCTGGCCTCAGATAACTCTAGAGTCATTTGGGGCTAGAATTTTCCTCAGGCTCAGATGACTCTATCCAGGCTCAAATGACTCTACCTAAACCTCAATATTTTTCAGGCTTTACCAAATCAATGCTGGTAGAGTCATTTCGGGCTAGCCTCAAATAACTCTACCCTATTCCTCACTTCATTTTTACACTGCCAAGAACTGGACGGCGATAGGTTTGAGTGATAATCCGTCCATCAGCCCGTGTGTCCGTACGTGCGTCTGTGCGTCCGTGTGTCTGTTCGAGTGTGATATGTGCGAGGGAATAATATATTGTTGGAGTACGACATAGAGAAACGGCGCATTAATTTTTAGCTCATTTGGCCTGAAAGGCCCGATGGGCTTTTGGCATGGTATGGCGTCTGGCGTCCAGCGTCCGTCCGTCCGTCTGTAAACTTTTCGCTTTTCGACTTCTTTTCCAGAACCAATGACTCTAGAGCTGAAATTTTATATGCAGACTCCTTGGGTAATGGGATTCTAAATTGTAGATTTCGTGACCCCATGACCTCAAATGGGGTCACAGGGGTCACAACCTTAAAAACCTATTTTCATCTTCTTCTCAGTTCCAAAAGGTCTAGAGAGCTGAATAGTTGTGTGCAGACTTCTTTGGTAAAGGGGAGTCTAAATTGTAGATTTCTTGAACCAATGACCCCAAAAGGGGTCACAGGGGTCACAACCTTAAAAACCTATTTTCGTCCTCTCCAGTTCCAAAAGGTCTAGAGAGCTGAATAGTTGTGTGCAGACTCCTTGGGTAATGAGGATTCTAAATTGTGGATTACGTGACCCCATGACCCTAAATGGGGTCACAGGGGTCCCAACCTTAAAAAGCTATTTTCATCTTCTTCTCCAGTTCTATAAGGTCTAGAGAGCTGAAAAGTTGCGTGCAGACTGCTTATCCAAAATGGATTCTAAATTGTATATTTGGTGACCCCTTATGACCCTCTTTGGGCTTGATGCCATAGGATTACGAAAATGAGAAACATGCGTTTCTATTTTAATGTTCTTGTATGTTTTTTCAGTGCACGTTGTATGTATATTTTATTTGTGTACATACATGTATACATCAAGGTTTTTAGATTAAGGACGATTCGGGAAAATTTTGAGAGTGTTAGTGAGAATCAATATGGCGATTGTTTTTATCGTGTTAGTAATTCGATATTAGTGCGATAAGTATGCCCCAGTGTGATATAAATATCCCCGTATGTACTGCGAACATGCGTACATAGGAAACTTGTCTTAAACTGATGAATCAAGAAAGGATGGGTGAATTTCGTATTATTTTGATACCATGGTCTAGTAGTAGTGATAGCAATGACTGATGTAAAACGTTCAAAACAATTGGTGGATTTATTTCAAATTTATTATCAAAGTAGGTTCCCTCAACTTTAGTCGAATTTAAAGGCGATTTCGAACTTTTGCTAATGTCAAAATTTTTAGAGCTGTAATTAAAGATATTTTGATATCTCGCTGACAAGGGTAACTTGTCAAAGTTTCGTTGTGATCGTGAAGTTCGAGGTCACATAACATTTTTTGAACATTACTTTGATCACTACCGTTGACCTATATTTAGAGCACAGTCAAATGCTTTCGTCCAATCATATGATTGTATTGTGGTCACGTGGAGTACATTTATATCCCGATAGATGTACGGTTGTCTGGTTGCGTTCGGGTATCATGTTCATAAAACTGGCTCACAGACTTCCATAAAAACAACAAACAATGTCAACTGATTGTTTTATTTATGTGAATAATACACAATTAAACACTTATTACATTGACAAATGATTTGCTGTGTTCCCTTTCCGAAAGGAAAGCGTCGCTGCCGTCGATGGGGGTATTCTATGTTAAGGAGCTTGATATTCCTAAAAGAAGAATGAAATCATGTAACTAAAGCAAGTAATGGGAGGTCAATTGGTAATTTTCAAGTGTATTTCATTTATATCATGAGTAAGTGAAACAACGACAAGAATCAAACCATGTTACCAATGTTTTATATATTTTCAACCACGATATTAAAAAAAATATTCAGACGTTATATAGAACGACATAAAAAAGAGAAGAAAGTGATATAAAAGTACCTTTTTGGGGTGTTGAGGATGAAGGCTGCATTGTCGTCTCAATGAAACCCATGTATCGTCACACAGCGTCCGAGCGATGTCCAGTACGACGTTACATTCTTTCCCATAGACATAGTTCGAGTATAATTTCGTTACTGCAGTAACCTGAAATCATTCATATGCAATATAGACAGGATGCACAATAGAATATGGAACAATAGATAGTACAACTCACATATTGATAAATACAGCTCAACAAACAAACAAAAATATTTGAAATACAAAAGACAATAACTTTTATTAAATAAACCAATTTAGTGTAATTTTATGTAAAATGCATTTGATAATTTTAAAAATATACACTTTAAAAAGTAAGGAGTAAAATAGTAAACTTACCTTTCCAGAATGAATAGTGTACATGTCCTTGGACTGTCCATGATGAAGCCATTGTGTGAACTGATTCATTCTAAAAAACACCCAGTCTTTATAGGCAATGAAATGTATTACTGCTCAATGTTGCTGAATAAAAACGTGCTTAAATCATGCATGTTAGTGATTTAAGCACGACGCTTATGCTGTAGCACGACTCGTACGCTTTATATAAAATGTACGCCTCATGCACCTCGGACAATTTAAGAAATTCAGTGCTCACAGTGCTGATGATGACGTCAATGTCCCTAACATTTGCATATGATAATGTCAATGTTTTTCATGTTGTGTTCGAGAGAATGTTTCCCAAATTTGTTGACAATTCATTTGAATTATATTAATTTTAAGACATTTTCTTGACGACTCAAGCATTTGACTGTGCTCTAAGATAGATAGAGAACTCGCAGCAGTACATTATCGGGATATAAATGTACGGGTTTGAGAGGGTTAGGCTCGGCTAACGCCTCGCCCAACCCTCTCAAACCCGTACATTTATATCCCGATAATGTACTGCTACTCGTCCTCTATCTATTACATAAAGTATGAAAAGAATCTAGTGAATAGTAGTGAGTTATTCCACCTCGTACATACGGACGTTCGTTACCGAATACTATATCCCCTGCTTGGCGCTAAACGTGCGGCGGGGGTAAAATAATGCAATTAAACTTCAAAGAAAAAACATAAACTTTTTTTCCATGCTGACAAAAATAGTATCGCACTGTAACAGTCTATTTGTGTTTAGGGTTAATCAAATTTGAAACTTACTTATGCAAATGCATATATGAAGAAAGACTTATATGATAACATCAAGCAAATTTTTTTAGTTATCTCCCGGTTATCCTAACGGGACCAACATGATTTGTTCATCTTTAAAAATTATTATCTTTTGATTTCTATTATAATTTAAGTTAACTACAGCAGTTCAGCTTTGGTTTAATTCTTTGGTTTGGTAAAATTATATCGTTGGTATCTATAGCCTCGTTCCCATGGACCTCTTTCCAAAGCACGTGAAAGTATTTTGTATGATTAATTATTTAAGTTGAATGAGATATGATAGCAAACATAAAAGTTTATGGATAGTCAACAGTGATTGAGTAGTTAGATGGATGTGCATAGCTATGGGACATAAATAACTAGTTGTGAAAATGGTTGCATGCACATATTACTTGAAGACATAAACTTGTTATAACCTCAATGACTTCGAATTTTGCAATGGATATAACATTGTGTTCAACAAAACAATAAAATGACATAGACACATTTTTACGTATCATTTGTTTGATGAATGTGTTAATATATATCCGCAATAAAGAAATGACTATCCATAGACATCGTTCTCCTGCAATATTAATGTGAAATATACGATTGAATAATGAATGGAATTCAATTGTTTTAGTATTTATGATTCCATATTTCTGAGAGTTTGAAATTTAATAAGTCTAAAGAATAGAAATGTTCCAAAAAAAATCGTCATTGTTAAACTTTTTTCTGATTTTAACTGAGATGATAATGAACATATACCAAATTCTTCAATTTGTATGAAAACAGCAAATATGATGAATGTGTTAATAATATGGTGTCACGTGTGGCATGGCCACCCATATAATGTTCTAGTATAATTAAACTAGATTATTAGTTAAATATTATTTAAACAACATTTACTCCAGCATACTGGAATATGATTTATACAAATACGATTTATTTTAGCAACCAAATCAAATCTGACATGAAAATTCGTGTCCTGCAAAAATATATTTATGAATAAACGCTTCTAAAGAAATGTAAATATGAATACATCCTGCCTATAGCATCAACTTTCGGAAAGCTTGCCCATGAAATGACCCGGTCGACCAAAATCCCCTTTTTAGGCCAGGACCATTAGTCAAAAGAAATGGACAACCCGGAAAAAAATAGTAGAAAGCTGATTTTTTCTGAAGACCTTAAACATATCTTACTTATATCAATGGCGCAAAGTTCTGCAAATTCTAGCTGGTGGCTTTTTCAAAATGGCCGCCATTTCCAAGATGGTCGCCGGCGTTTCGGTAAATTGTTAAATTATTTTTATTTTTATGTTTATCATGTCATGTTATATATCAAATGAAAGCCCTCTTCAATTGAAATCCAAAAATACATAGTTTAATAGGGTATTTAGTGTATCCATTATTGGGTTTTGAAAATTGCACACTCAACAGGAGTTGCTTCAGTGGTTCAAGAAGTTTTGTCGCAACTCCCTAGTGCTCACTACACCCTGGGTACGTCTAACTGAGGTGCTTGCTAACTCGCAAAAGCTTGACTCGAGGACGAGTCACTTTGTGGAGGGGGTGTATGTGGCAAGGTGAGATGAAAGTGTTCCTACTGGCTTCCTATGGGTTACTGGTCCCGGGTTCGATTCCCACTGGAGGTGATCTCACAATCACTTCTGTTACAGCTTTTTGTAGTGTGCAGTCCAAGTTGACAAACATGAGAAGAGTAAAATCACTAGTTTGCCTTTTGTAAATGAAGATCATTACCGGCCCCACACCATCCACTTTGACCTGTGTTTTGCACTACAATTGGCCGAAAAACATGCATTTGCCATTTGATCTACTTCTGTATTCCAGAGCAGTTGAAATTGTGAAATCTTCAAAGTTGAACAAGATTATTATTCACCTTGGAGCTATTCATTTACTGATGTCATATATTGGATCGATTGGATATGTTGTGGGAGGCAGTGGGTTGGAAGATTTATGGGCAACTTTCTTTGCTCCAAGCAGTGTAATTCATCTGATAAGTGGTCATGCATATGCCTGAGCTCAACGTGCCCATTTCTTTCTTCATGTCATCATGTCTCCTCTGTATAGAAACACCTGGCTGTATGGATGATTTGGATGTCACTCTGCTCAGAAATGTCCACCAATCCCTGCTGAATGTAGAACGTTCTACTGATGCAGTCATAGATGAAGAATGTGTTCAAATTCTGCTGTCAATGCGAATAGGACAGGCAAACTCTGGACTGCATATGTTAAGCAAGTATCAATTCTACTTTACATCCGAGCTGAACGCACAAGAAATTGGAATTTGCATATTGATGCACATTCTCTTCCCACAGAGGTTAGTCCCAACAGTTTTCCGGTCTCATATCGTATCCCTGGTTCTTAACCAATGAAAACTCATCTTTAATTGGCCATGTCGACAGGGTAACTTCAAAGATCGAGGCATTTTACTCTGAAGGGTCTTGCTCATTAGCATATGTCATTCGAATATGTCTGATGTAAATAACGCAAATGAACTGTTTTGGGTATGTGTCTCTGATTTGGTCTTCTTTATTTATAATTATGTTTATGATCAATAGTTTTCACAATATCAAATAGCACAGTTCGAGGAAAACACAGAAAACACAGAAAACACAGAAATCACAGGAAAACGAGAAAACGTTGGCCTTATATTTTATCATTATGACGTGTCATTGGCAAATGTCACTTTTACAACGGCGTCGCTGATTGCACAACTAGATTCAATTGCAACCAATCAGGACATTCCCTTTTCGACCCCGATTTCAAGCGTAAAGTAACAGAGGGTAGAACCGGAAAACTGTAGGGACTAACCTCTGTGGGAAGAGAATGATTGATGCAATCACAGAAATGATCCCACTGTTTCATGCTGCAGGTCATCTTGCTCATGCAAAGTCTGCTCGCCTCTATGTTGACCAGATGGTCTCCTGACCAATCCTACAAGTACAAGAATTTAGTGATCAAACAAAATTTAGATGAATCTAATGAGATTGTTGAAAGTATCTGGAGATATGACACTTGGCCATGGCACCAAGGATAGCACTTTTTATCCCACCGGTATGTAATACCATGGGATAAAGTCGTCGCCCTGTCCGTCTGTAATCATTTCGTTTCCGGAGCAGAAATCGAAAACGGTTCAAATCTTGTTGAAACTTTCCATGTGTATTACTCACCAACTGAAGTGGTGCATTTTGATATTTTGATATTTTGATATTTCTGAATATTTTATTATTTTTCGTTTCCATAGAAACGTGTTGGATTTGGACTTTGTTCAGAGATAGATTCGTTTCCGGAGCACAGTTCCAAAACTATTCATCATATCTTCCTGAAACTTTGCATGTGTATTACCCACTAACTGAAGTGGTGCCTTTTGATATTTTCAAATTTCTGAAAAAAAAAATTGTTTTCGTTTCCATAGAAACACGTTATATTTGGACTTTGTTCAGGGATAGGTCTGCTTCTGTTGTAGAACTCCAAAACCCCTTATCATGCCTCAAACTCACCATGTGTATTATCCCCTAACTGAAGTAATTTATATACACTTATCTTTCAAAGATGTGTTTTATAAATTATGTGGGACCGGTGGGATATGTCATCTTCTGATGACTCTTGTCTTAAAATGGGTCCATTCCATGCCACGCTGCATTCCAATATGTCATGCTCTGACAAAGTTCAAAGATGTACACACACACACGCAAACTTGCGCTTGAGTAGCATGTCTAGAGGTGCGAGAAACTATGAAACACATATTCTTCAACCGACTGAAAATGCACGAGGTTATTGCTACAAAATCGGCAAATACAGATCCAGCAATTTTAGTTGGAAGCAAAGCAGCATTAGCTATAACTGATCAACTATGTGTAAACGTAGCCAAATCACAGTGAGTGAGGTTGAATTGGAAATAAATTCAACCATGCTATTCATGATAGTCACATGTGTGATTAAAGTCAAGTTCAGAAATGAAATTATATCTCCACACGAGTTTGCAAAGCAACCACCCTCGTATTTCAAAATTCTCTGATAAAGGAAAACACAAACGGTATAATGGCAAATCTTCTCATATCACTGTGATTTCTGAGGATGAACTACCGGGAGATGCACTCTTTGTCTATAATGGTGGTCACCTTCTCCGTTGTCTTTCCTGACCTGTTGATGTTACATATCGTCAGATCTGTGACCGTTATATATTGCACATAATCATTATGTGGTCCAGAACCCATAGTAGTGTTTGATAGGTATGATAATATCCCATGTGCAAACAGTTTTTTTAGAGCATGAACATATAATGTTTGCACATGCACATGCAGCTTCTGGGTGTGACACTATCTCAACTCTCTATAATCAAGGAAAGAAGGGAGCTCTAGCCCTCCTGTTGGAAAATGCTAAAACTGGGATTCTTTGGATATGTTCGATCAGCATGGAAGTTCCCAGGATGACATAACTTGTGTTTGAGAAACATTCCTCTTGCAACTCTATGTCTCTGGACAACCATCGATGCAAAAAGTATTTCAAATCAGTCCATAGAGCTAGATTATCATCCACTTTCAAATTGGAATCACTCCCTCCAACATCTTCAGAGCATACCTCACATAGACAGACATGTAGCAAAAGCAATGAAGTTGTAAAAGTTATCTTTTGGATGCAAGACACGCATTGTGGTAACTATTGAACTTGTTTTAAAGCTAGGTTAGAGTATTCAAGCCTGGGTACTGGATGTCATGGAAACTGCACCAGTCTTTGATTTAAGTGACTTACTGTGAATACATGATATATGTATTTGGCAAGGATTATAGTCATTATTAAACTACATTTCCTTTCTACAGTAATGAGTTGCACATTTCTGAAAAGAATTATAGCCTTTCTTTCGATACAATACATGCCATGATTGGCACAAATGTATTATACATGTCGATGATCCAGCAAATCCTCGTCCGAAACGGCCGCCATTTGGAAAATGCCACCAGCTGTAATATGCATGTCAACTTTGTAACTGAAACCTTCAAATGTAGTTTTAAATGTTTGAATCATCAATACACGTAATATGATTTTAATGTATCATCATTAATCATGATAAGCATGGTTTGGGTTTGGAAATTATGTTTTAAAATACTAAACCGAAAAAAGGTATTGAAGACATTTTTAAAACCCGATGATGGATAAACTAATCAGCCCATGTGGAAAAACTATTTCGTTTTGGAATGCACTTGAAGAAAGCTTTCATTTGATATATGACATGACATGATAAACTTTAAAATAAAAATAATTCATTAATTTACCAAAACGCCGGCGGCCATCTTGGAAATGGCGGCCATTTTGAAAAAGCCACCAGCTAGAAATTGCAGAACTTTGTGCCATTGATATAAGGTCAATATTTTAAGGTATTCGGAAAAAATCAGTTTTCTACTATTTTTTCCACCTCATGTCCAATTGTCCTGGCCTATTTATCATGATCAGATTCTTATTAATAGAATACACAAATGTAAGAACATGAAATGAATATTTGGTAAGAAACATCAATAACCCACATAATATTTTATTCGGAGCATCAGCAATGAATACGATATCCTGTTCATTTGAATAATTGATAAGAATATGAGTCATCAAAATATGCCAATTAAATCTTAACCAATCAAGAGTTTTGTCATTGGATGTCGGTATTTTTTTGATTGATATACAGTCAATGCATGTAAGCGGGTTTTTTTGCACAGCGTGACAGCGTTCCTTACGTAAGGATTATTTATATTGTTTATGCTTGTATCCAAGTATAAGAGCAACACAATGTTAAATATCGCAAAGCTGCATCCCAAAATTAAAAAAAATGTAAGTACTATTTTAATTGTGATTGTAAATAGGATTTAGTTTGGAAGTCAATTGTTTTATTTCACCTGTACTGACAAATCGATCGTTTTCTAAGAATACAATATTCACTCTGAAATTTATTATTTGATCAGTTGTGCAATATTTCGTATATTGCAAGAAGAAAGAAGGGGTAAACTCTTCAAAATTACGATTTTTTTAATAATTTAATAAATGTAAATACTCTTCATATGGACTTTATAAGAAAACAATATGTACAAGTACAGTATAAAAAAAATACATCACCAATATGTAACATTGCTGATCATTTTTTGATAGTTTACAGAGAAACATAAACAACGATACTTTTTAGAATGTTAACCCCTGGTCAGTTCTGTTCTCCAAACTGTTACCGTTATTTAGAGGTATGAAATTAAATTATGTTACGGTACATAAAATCGACACTTCTAACATAAAAATACAAAGTTATCGGTTCACTTTCACCATTATACAGTGTCTCATTGGCATCACTATTTACAGAATATTTGCACCAACATACGCATATAAGTATAGGTGAACAAACTTCGGGATGGTCATTCTAATAATGAAAATGAATTCCGGACATTACTGGTTTCATGGTTTAATAATTACTTTCTTAAAGACCAATCAGAATCATAATGATCATAATCACTATGAATACTGTCAAGCCACAAATTTGATTTTAAATCTAAGTAATTGTTAGAAGGACATTACCTGATTAAATATCAAAAATAAGTTATAGATAGGAGCATATACTCCAAAATGTGTATCTCTTAGAAGGAGAAGGTATTTCTTAAGAAAATTAATTTCAACTGCTGTTTAATCATAATTTTAATTGTTGTCAGCCCTTTGAGGTGTTTACACAGTTGGTACTCTAGAGTGTTTTGAGCCTAGACCCATTTAACTCTAGAGTGTTTTGAGCCAAGGCTCATCTAACTCTAGAGTGTTTTGAGCCTAGGCCCATTTAACTCTAGAGTGTTTTGAGCCTAGGCTCATCTAACTCTAGAGTATTTTGAGCCTAGGCTCATTTAACTCTAGAGTGCTTTGAGCCTAGGCCCATTTAACTCTAGAGTGTTTTGAGCCTAGGCCCATTTAACTCTAGAGTGTTTTGAGCCTAGGCCCATTTAACTCTAGAGTGTTTTGAGCCTAGGCCCATTTAACTCTAGAGTGTTTTGAGCCTAGGCCCATTTAATTCTAGAGTGTTTTGAGCCTAGGCCCATTTAACTCTAGAGTGTTTTGAGCCTAGGCTCATCTAACTCTAGAGTATTTTGAGCCTAGGCTCATTTAACTCTAGAGTGCTTTGAGCCTAGGCCCATTTAACTCTAGAGTGTTTTGAGCCTAGGCCCATTTAACTCTAGAGTGTTTTGAGCCTAGGCCCATTTAACTCTAGAGTGTTTTGAGCCTAGGCCCATTTAATTCTAGAGTGCTTTGAGCCTAGGCTCATTTAACTCTAGAGTGTTTTGAGCCTAGGCTCATTTAACTCTAGTACTTTTGTCTAAGAATATTCAATTCAGACCATTCCACGGTATCTGAAAATGAACTAAGACATGAAAAATGTGAAATTATGATTACGTAAATCTTCTTTCACAGATCATTTGGTAGAGTCATTTGAGCCTGAATAGAGTTATTTGAGGCTGGACTCATTTGTGCACTTTGCTAGCCCCATATGACTCTAGAGTCATATGGGGCTAGCCTCAAATAACTCTAGAGTCATATGGGGCTAGCCTCAAATAACTCTAGAGTCATATGAGGCGGTAGAGTCATTTGAGACTGTTACACCGGCCCTGTTACGACGTAAGTTGTAATAAACGCGGTAAGATGTAATAACTGCGGTAAATTGTAATAAAAACGCGGTAAGATGTAATACTGCGGTAAATTGTAATAAAAACGTGGTAAAATGTAATAAAGTTTACTGCGGTAAATTGTAATAGGGGGTGCGGTAAAATGTTTCGATGAAAGGTGCGGTAAATTGTAATACGATGTGCGGTAAATTGTAATATTTTCTTTTATAGAAGTTGATGTTGATGAAAGTAAAATTCACCAATCAAAATGTCCGTCTGACAATTCGTCCGTCTGATTTTGTTTCACTAACAGCTCTGATACTAATTGATGATATGTTTCTAAACTTTACAAATTTAATCACTATGATTTGCAGATGTGCTGTTTCAAAACATTTTTTTTAATTTTTTATAATTTTTATTTTTTTTCCATTTTTACATATAATATGACTCCGGTACATGGTAATGTTTACATGTTTACATGCAATAAAACAAAAAGACAAATAATAAGTATGATAAACAGTATACATAAGTTCCTAAAACAGGACATGGCAAGTTGACCAGAACTTGTAGAAGTTGTCTATTTTCGAATTTATTATAGCAGAGTATTTTGTCAGTAGGTAGTAATTTTTAAGCTCTTCTTGCAAAAACTGAAAAGTTGGCATTTTTGATGATAATTTTCGGTTAAAAATGATCTTTTTAAAGAGAATAAGAATCACGTTAATTGGATCATTATTTTTACGGCCAAATCCGAGTAGAATCTTTTCTTTAGTGAAATTCAGGTTAACATCCAATTTGTCATTTAGCCAGTTTTCAAGTTGTTGCCAAATAGGAGTAACCTTGCTACAATCCCAAAATAGGTGGGTAATAGTTTCTAAGGAATCAGAACAGAAGCTACATAAATTGGTTGTAGTGTATTTCATCTTAAAAAGTCTATTATTTGTTGCTAAGAAGTGGTGGAGGATTTTGTATTGAAACCATTGTAGATTTGTATCTTTTGAGCAGCGAAAAGGAATATGATTATAAAGGTGCCAAGAGTTTGTGTCAATTTCATCTCCAAGAGACCTATTCCATTTTACGCAATGCTGATTTTGGATCGATTTTGTTTTAAGTAATGCTTTATAAAATATTTGACATCCATTTTTTGTTCTAGTGAGAAAATTTATCATATATGGTTGCAAAGGATTTTCCTTTTTCGTTAGGGATTCCGATTTGATGCCCTTTTGTTTTAAGAAAGATTGTATTGAGTTTATGACTCCATAATACTCTAAATAATTTGATTTCACTTTGTATTTGTCTTCAAAAGTATCATAAGGCATGAATTTCCCAGAGTCATTCAGAAGATCATTTATAAATAAAATACCTTTCGCATTCCATTTTCGATAAAAAATTGTTTTTCTATTGATTAAGATGTTTTGATTGTACCAAATAAGTTGCGATGGAACATTATTTTCTATATCTGCCTCCTCGTGTCTAGATAATAAATCCCACCAAGCACTGAGTAAATCTCTGTAAAAATTGTTACGAACAAGTGGAATGATACTGTTTCTTAGATTTGGGCAGTTATATTCAAATATAGTGGAAGGTCCAATTTTAGGTAGGTTCACTGAAAATAGATTACAGCCTTTCGAGTCATTATTATAAAAACGTCTTATGACAGAAACTTTTTGAGCTTGTATTATTTCTTTTATATTAGGTGCATTAAGGCCACCCTCTTTAACATTGCATATCAGTTGATCACGTTTGACTTTGTCGGGCTTGTTTCCCCATATAAATCGGAAACATTTGCCTTGAAACTCGTCAATCATTTTGTCAGGTGGGTTGGGTAGAGCTACGAAAAGATGATTTAATTTTGGAAGTATTATAGATTTTAATATGGTGATTCTACCAAGAGGTGTTAGCTTTCGACTCGACCATATTGACATAAGGATTTCACAGTGTCGTAACTTATCTTTATAGTTCAATTCAATCATATTCTCTATATCTACGTCGAATTTTATTCCTAGAAGTTCGAAATCACTTTGTTCCCAATTTAAATTCCATTTGTGGCAGAGTTTCATTTTTGAGCGTTTCTTTGAACCAATCCAAATAATTCTTGTTTTGTCAATATTCACTTTTAGACCTGAAAAGCGGGCAAAAAATGTCAGAACATGAAGCACTGCTTGCAGACTGCGTTCTGATCCATCTAAACTACAAGAAGTATCATCCGCGAATTGGTTGAGGAGATATTCTACATTGCCTACTTTAATTCCTTTGATTTCAGCATGATTACGAATCATTATAGCCAGGATTTCAACACAAAGAATGAACAGATATGGCGATAATGGATCTCCTTGACGACAGCCCCTGTAAATATTAAAGTTTGATGATCCGAAACCATTAACCAGAACACTTGATTTGATATTTTTGTAAAATACCTTTATCCACCGTTTGATAGATTCTCCAAAATTGAAAAAAGTGAGTGTTTTGTCTATAAATAACCAATCAACGGTGTCGAAGGCCTTTTCGAAATCAATCAATAAGAGAAGTCCAGGAATTTGGTATGTATCAGTATAATCGATCAAATCATATATCTGTCTGGTAATATCACCTATGTATCTACCGGACATAAAGCCTTTTTGATCTTCGTTAATTAATAGATCCAAAACAGATTTAATCCGTTTTGAGACAGCCATTGAGCCTACTTTATAAAATACTGATAAAAGTGAGATTGGGCGCCAGTTTTTCATGAACTGTTTTGGCTTATTTCCCTTTGGAATGCATGTTATAAGTCCTTGCTTTTGCGATACTGATAATTCTCCATTTTTGTATCCATAGTTTAAAGAACGAATAAGGTATTTTCCTAAATCAAACCAAAAGAATTTTAAAAACTCGGCAGTGAAGCCATCTGAACCAGGACTCTTATCATTTTTCAAACATTTAAGAGAGGCAAGAATTTCATCATAAGTTAGTTCGCCTTCTAGATGAGATGCAGCTTCGTTTGTAAGTCTAGGAGTGTTGTAATTCTGTAACATATCTTCCAAGTCAATATCTGAAACTTCATGTTTATTGTAAAGTTTTTGGTAGAAAGATTTGACTTCTTTCTGAATATCATTTTGAGAATCAAGGATACATCCTGTGGAATCTTCTAGTCTAGAAAATGATTTATTAAGAAAATTTCTACTTTCTAGACACAAAAAGTAAGAAGTCGGCTTTTCGCCATGGTCTAACCACATTGCTTTTGATCTAAGAATTGAGCCTCGTGTTTTAGTTTCATATATTTCTTCAAGTTCTGTTCGAATATTATTGATGCAAGTTATTATTTTTTCCTTGGTACTTTCATTTTCAGATTCATCAAGTTCGATTTCCTTTTCATTTAAAGTATCAGAAAGGTGTTTTTCTTTCTTCGTTCTTTCCTTTTTTAGGAATGAAGAATACTTAATGGTTTCTCCTCTTATCATTAACAGGATAGTTTCAAAAAGAAGTTGATCGTCAATGTTGTATTTATCCGTGTCAACTTTATACTGACCAGCAGTTTCAGATATAATATTTTTTACTTTACTTACATATTTTGGATCTCTGAGTAATGAATTGTTAAACTTCCAAAATCCTTTTCCGCGTGATAAATCTGACAGTTTGAAGGTCATTGATATTAAAGAGTGGTCTGTTTTGAAGTCGGTTCTATAACCGATTCTATAATAGATGGTAACATATTATGAGATACCAGAAAGTAATCCAGGCGTGCTTGTTTAATTGGGGTGGGCTGTCGCCAGGTGTATCGCCGATCAAATGGGTTCATTTCCCGCCATGGGTCGTAGAAATCTAAATCATCTTTCAGTTTTGAAATCTCTTCTCTAGCTTTAGGGTTGTTCATGTGTTTATAATTATAAGTATCAATAGAGAATTCTTGTATAACATTCCAGTCTCCACATAAGATCACATGATCACTGTGGAGAGATTTGGTTTTCTCAGCAAGCGATATATAAAAGTCTGGGTCATCACTATTAGGGCCATAGAGATTTACAATAGCTAGTTTATAGGAATCTAGAGTCATTTCTACTGTTATCATATTACCTTCTTCGTCTGTCGTTACCCCTTGCAGTTCGAAATCAAGCCATTTAGAACAAAGAATTGCTACACCACGTGAATTACTCCTAAATGAACTAAAAAAACAGTTTTTATTTCCCCATTCTTCCTGAATTAATTTTTCCATGTCTTCTGTAAAATGAACATCTTGTAGGCAATATATTTGAGCTCTTTTACGTTTTAAAAATGTAAAAAGTTCTTTACGTTTTTGTTTGTCATGTAGGCCCCTACAGTTCTGTGATATAATTCTTAGTTTGTCAACCATTATCAATGAGATTTATACTGTTGGATACATTGGATTGTAGCAAGGTTTTCATAATAGCTTCATGATATCTACAGAAATATGTCGGACTTTTTGCTGGAGTACAATTTGTATACAAGCTGGCAACAGGAATTATTGTTGTAAAAATGGAAACAAAAGATAAAAGAACTGGGAAACACAACATTTGATCGGTTGTAGTAGTCTACAAACCGCAACCCACGGGTGCTAAACTTAGTTCATCATATAAGATATATCAGTACTCACATTTTGAGATCCTAAAATGTACACAAATCAATAAAAGAGATACAAATCACAAACTGAAAAAGGTCGCACTGTATCGCTGCGTCACAGACATTTGACCCGCGCGAAGTGTGCGGAAAGCACACGCGGGCGCACACTATGTATTCGCGCGACAGATTGTCTTACAAAATGTTGTGCGAGAGTCATTGTAGTATACAATCCGCATTATACGGGTGCTAAACTTAGTTGATGACATAAAGAATATCAGTACTCACATTTTGGAATCCAAAGATGCACATAATTCCAATAAAAGTAAACACAAATCACAAGCTGAAAAAGAGTTTTCACTGTATCGCGGCGTCTCGCCACGTGTTAAAGCCACAGACAGTTCCCGCGCAAAGCGTGCAGAAGGCAGTAATATAGTCAGACGACTTATTGTCATATAAAGTTGGGGTAGAAGTCAAAATTGATGAAATAAGGAATATATGAGCGGGTAACATAAATGTAAAATGGAATTACTGAAGGTTTTATCATTTTCGGACACAGATCAAAAGAAACAAAAGTTATTTGGTTAATGAGTTCCATCGTTTGGATAAGTTGTCTATATGTATATTCCTGCGTTGTTTTTCGGAAGAACACAAATATGTCTCTCGAGTTTTTGATCTACTCGTATTTTTTCCATGCGGAAAGTGGGATAGATGGATCCCGGGTCTCCAAGACCACCTCGGTTCCTACCACTCGGACCCTGGTCCAGAGTTTGGTGGTTTCACGTACAGTATTTGCTTGACGTCCAAGAATAGCCCGACGTTTTTTCATTAGACCAGGTAGGTCGGTCTGTACGCTGTAACCGGTCCCTTTCAACAATTTTCTGGACTCAAATACTGCTTCCCGGTCACTTATCTGCAGGAAGGTGGCGATTATGCTCCGGGGGGCGGAGGGGCGATGTTCCCTCTGATATTCAGATTTAGGCAGTCGATGTGCAACTTTAAAAAACATCTCGTTGTTCACTAAAGTTGAGCCGGCGCACAAAAAAGTTTCTCAATACTCGCTCCGAATTTTCCTCCGGTTCCTCAGGGATACCGTAGAAGAGAAGATTTGTTCTTCTATCGTGAATGTCTTTGAGGATTACCTGCCTTTTCAAGATGTCATAGGCCTGCTTGAAATCTGTAAGTTCATCTCGGAGAGCCTTTATTTCTTCCGTATGAGTTGCAACCACGTGGTCAGTTGCTGCAATTTGACCCTTCATTTCTGTCAAGTCCACTTTGATAGAGTCAATTGAAACTTGTAGGTCAAATTTGACATCTTTAATTAACTCCGCTAACCTTTTTTCCGAAGCTTGGACAACCTCCTCCATTGTTGAGTTTTGACGTGTGTGACGTGGATTCGCCATGGTACACGTGTCACAAAATCCCGGGTTTTTTTTTTTTTTAATAAAAAGCAGTTTTTATTTCGGCAGTTTGGAACAAGGTGTTTGTGAATATTGTACTGATAATGTAGTCACCAGTTCAAACTTTGTTTCGTTAGAGTTACATAGAAAACTTTCCGTGGGTTGCGGAGCTCAGCTGACTCACGTCCGACCTTGTCCCATGCGCAGCCGGAAGTATATTTTTCAATATATAAATATAAATATAAATATATAAGTTTCAAAACATGGTACCAACTATTAGAGGACGGAGTAAAGACGACATGGGCGTACTAAGAATTGTCTATCGTATTTGAAAACTTCTTCATAACAGTTGGCTGTCTCTGTCCCGTTCGAGGCCGTTTTACAACATTTTTTAGAAGGAAAAGAACGTAGTAGGAACTTCTTTTGTGTGACGGAGGCATATGCTTTCGCCAACCAAATGCTAACTACTGCAATAAAATCGATTTATCAGAAAAGAGACTACGTGATATCTATATGCTATTTCCACAGTTTAAAGGGTAGCACGTGTTTTTCTCTGAAATAAATCAATGTCATGAACTTGACAAATAATGTCGCCATTCGAAAAACACCATTTTTCTTCGCAATATTAAAGTTAAAAACATGTGCACAACTTTTTTAAAGCTATGGGAATCGTTTTGTACTTGGCGGCCAGTCAAAGGTGTTCACCTTGAAAAGTCCGCCAGTGGTTTTCATTATGACCACTACACAAATTTCTGCGACTACGGATAGATGGTTCATGTAATGAGAACTATTACCCTCTAAAGTAATTATAAATTGCATAAATTTGTAATATAAATGGTAAAAAGGAAATAATAAAATTGGCAAAAAACATGCTACAGCTCCTTTAAGCAAAATATTGACCAAACATGTGTACCAATAACAGTTTTACACAATAACCTCAAGAAAAAATAGAAAATATTTGAACGACGGCGCTAGTTTTCTAAATGAATTAACATTTGAATTCAACACACACACACAGGCACACACGCACACATGTAAACGTCTCCCAATTGACGCATTTCCACCCTGGGATGTTGTGCAATGATACTAGCCATCATGACATAAGTGAAATCATTTTGAAAATGACATTAAACCCTAATAATAACACACATACGCACGCACAAACACGCACACACACACACATACACAAATAATTATTTATGTTTTAAAATGTCTATCGAGAGTTTGGCTTGCCAGAATAGAGCAAAGGTACTAGCAGAAAATAATTTCAACTTCAAAAGTTTCCGCTATCAATTAGGTATGGAATTAAATTATTTTAAGCGTTGCATGTAACATAATTTTTTTTCTCATATCAACTGTAAAGTCATATACCCTAGGCTCATTTTGTTGGAATGGTAACACTTCATGACACAGGAAGTTACGAACATGTTACATGGAACCTTATACTTTAACAGTTCAAGACAATATGATTACCGTTACATAAAAATTCAAAAACTTGCAAAATGTAAATCTGTGGGTATGAATATGAATACAGTTTAATGAAGTGAAACATATGATAGTTTCAGCGATTCTGCAAAACAATGAAATATATATTCTTCCATTATACACATAAAGTCACTGTTTCGTTTCCATAGAAACTCAAACAAACACAAGAGTCATCAGAAGATAAAATATCCAAACGGTCCCCTATTAACTCAGAGTGCTTTATTAGCATGTACAATCGATCTTTGATATAAATGATGATAGACTTTTTAATTATGTTAGTGGATAATACACGATATGAATAGGTTTCAGAAAGATATGATGAATGGTTATCAATCTCTTCTCAGGAAACAACCTATCTATCTGTAAACTTGAACAGAGTCCAATTCTCGTTTTTCATGAAAACAAACAAAAATAATAAAATTTTCAGAAATCTGAAAATATCAAGAGGCACCACTCCAGTAAATTTGAAATACATATGTAAAGTTTCAGACAGATTGACAGAATAAACCCTGTATATTCCCATGTAAGGCGGAGGTTTAATCAAAACAGTTCGTCTGTAAATTTTGGAGAACTTATGATTTTAATATGGAATAATACTTATAATAATACTCTCATTCAAAAAATACATATGTATATGTTCAATGAATGACCCAAATTCGGCATTCATGGCAGCTAAAAATTAGATGTATGGTTATTACATTTTACCGCATTATGTATTACATTTTACCGCACTTTTTAGTAACATTTTACCGCACCCCCTTTTTACAATTTGCCGCAGTAAACTTTATTACATTTTACCGCGTTTTTATTACAATTTACCGCAGTATTACATCTTACCGCGTTTTTATTACAATTTACCGCAGTTATTACATCTTACCGCGTTTATTACAACTTACGTCGTAACAGGCCCTCCTCTCACGGTTGGATTTCATCACCCATATAGCACCGCTCGAGTCGTCATCGCACTAGCAGTAGTCCTTATAAATATGCGTCTGTGTTGTAATTTCAGCATTCTCGACCAAAATATTTGTCTTTTAATGGTACATGTATATCTTTCATTTTTGAAATGGCGACACGGCAAAACAGCGACAAAAGTTTAGTTGAAACAGCGACAAATTGGACAGAACAGCGACAGAATTCGGTTGGACTAAAGGGCAACACCAAATTATTAATTTTTTTTATTAATAAATAGTAGAGCTTGTTATCTATTTATGACTAGTAATTCGTAGGAGGGTTATTATAATGAAGTTACTTAAATAATTAATTAGGATTTTGTCATTTCATTTCGATAAAATGAGAATATTGTTTATTAAGTTTACGTGTACGGTATATTACTGTGTATAAGACGACTTTCTTATACCAGAAAATAGAGACACAAGGGCTATGTTTCAGAAGAAGAAATTTGATTGATTAACGAACTCACGATGCTGAAACCGGAAACAGCAATACAGAAATATCGATGTTAACTCATTGCTTACAAACAGGAAATACAAATTATTATGTATTGTTGTGGTTTTTATTACTTTATTATATGATTACATGTGAAATACCGGGATCTATCAATGAAAATAAACCGTGTTATCAGTGACTAGTGAAAATAACAATGGAACGTGTTATCAGTCATTATAGCTAAAATGGATGGAATTATCATGAAACCGCCCTCTTGTTATCAGTAATGAGCGGGCCGCTGCGAATGATAACGGCCCTCTCAACGCTAACGACGGGCCATTATCACTTCGTTTCTAAGTGACGTCACTTTAGAATCTCCTCTTGCAATTTCAACAAATATGGCGACCAAATGAGCGTATCGACTCGAATATTTTACAACGTTTTACATGTCTTTCTTTCAAACGAGCACACATAATTTTGCCACATTATATCATAAACACGATGTGACAATACAACCGCACTGTGTTTAAGTGTTTTAAACAAAATAAAGAAGAATATCTTTCTCAGTCACCTCCGGTGGACCTTCAATGCTAGATTTAGGTAGCCTAAGTACGCATTCATTCTAAACTTGCCAAATATATAATTGATTCGTAGATTTTCATTATTTTACTGAATGGTTATATAATAAAAACACGACTATGCATCAGTATGATAATTAACACAATGTGGGCAATCAGCAGTGACACTAATTAGACAATGATCCACCAGTAACTATGTTAATTGCTATGGCACTAATCTGTGAACAACACTGATTGATAGGCTAATTGTTAATTATTTGTTAATTATCTGTCTGTCGGCAGGACATGAGAGTGAACAGAAGCAAAGTCAAAGTCTGTGCTGCCATAAGTTCGTAATAATAATAATAATAATAATAGTGCATATTTATAAAGCGCAAATATCCACGCTCGAAAGCATGCTCAAAGCGCTAAACATATAATGCTAATAAATAATGATAATAGTGATGCACATTTGAATGTGCTCACTTCACACAAACAGCAATAACAAATCAATGTGTACAATTGTTGCAATTGTGAAAGTCCTTATGAACCATAAAACTGAACAAAAAGATAGGCTTTTAGACTTGATTTGAATGATTCAAATGTTGGAGATAGTTTCAGATTTTTGGGAAGAGAGTTCCACATGTTAGGAGCAAAATGTTCAAAACATCTCTGACCAAAGCACTTGAGGTTACACTTCCACACTGTCAATAGATTCTGATGTTGTGATCTAAGCTCCCGTGTTGGGACATAGGCTGATATCAACTCTGATATGTAGGCAGGCGATTGATCATGCAGCGATTTATGCATTAGACATAAAATTTTGAGTTGAATCCTTGCTTTTATTGGAAGCCAGTGAAGATGTTTAAGGACAGGAGTAATGTGCGATCCTTTAGATGTTAGAGTCACGATTCGCGCTGCTGTATTTTGTACCTTTTGAAGTTTGTCAAGGAGAATATCCGGGAGTCCGACATAAAGACTATTACAGTAGTCGAGTCTACTCAGTACCAGACATCTGGTTAGACATTGTGCAGCTTCCATGGTGATCAAAGGACGAATATTTCCAATCACACGTAAGTTCAAGTAGCATATTTTGCAGACATTGTTAATCTGAGCTTCCATTGAGAGTGTTGGATCTAGCAAGACACCGAGATCCTTGACAGTCTTGGTTAGCTGAACGTCCGTGTCTGACACATTAACGGTGCTTAGATCCACTTTTTTTAGCTGCTGCTTAGTTCCAAAAATGATTGCTTCCGTTTTATCACTGTTCAGTTTGAGTTTGTTTTCTGTCATCCAAGAATTCAAGGACCTGGTACAATTAGCTATATTCAAAAGAGCTTCTTCTGAGTTATGATGATGAAAGTGATTGTACAACTGGCAGTCATCGGCATATGAGTGGTGGAGGAGGCGGTGTTGTGAGATGATGTTTGAAGTACTGCCACAATAGAGAACAAATAACACCGGACCAAGTACAGATCCCTGTGGGACACCATATTTCAAGTTGACAGTGGATGACCTGTCATTTCCAATCATCACAAATTGTGATCTTCCTTTAATATAAGATGATATCCACTGTAGTGCTGTCCCACCTATTCCATACTGATGTCGGAGTCTGTCAAGAAGTAGATTGTGGTCAATTGTATCGAATGCTGAAGACAAATCCAGCAATATCAGAGCTGCCATATTGCCCTGATCTACTGCTCCACGAATATCATTTATGACTCTTAGTAAGGCAGTTTCAGTACTGTGGAATTTGCGATAAACTGACTGGAACTTTTCTATGAGTGCATTCTCCGCAAGATGACATTTAAGTCGAATATGAAAAGCTTTTTCAATGACTTTGGATAGGAATGTCAAATTTGAGACCGGTCTAAAATTGTTCAAGTGTGATGGATCCAGATTGTCCTTCTTGAGGAGAGGCTTCACTACAGCTGTTCTGAAACACTCTGGAAACATTCCACTTTCGATACTCTTATTCACAATACTCGTAATACATGGGAGAATTACATCCAAATGTTTGAGTACAATATTGGTTGGGATTGGGTCCAAAACACAGGTAGTGGGCTTTGATGATCGAATAACACTGCGTATCTCTGAGTCTGTGAATAAAGCGAGATCAGTCAGGGGTTGCACACTGTACTGAGTACTGCTATTATCAACATCTTGAGACACTGTGATATCATCAGAGAGATTTTGTCGTATCATGTCAACTTTGTCAAGAAAAAAGTTGTTAAATGAGTCAGCAAGGGTCCGGTTTGATGCAGAAGGTGGAAGTTTGGATTCAGTCCTCTTGCCTTGCAATTTGTTCATAAAAGCGTATGATCTTTTGGGATTATCATTCATATTGGAAAGCTGCTGAAGACAATAATCCTTCTTGCAGTTACGAATGACAGTTGTTGCAGCATTCCGAGCTTGCTTATAAAGTTGACGATCTATTTCAAGATGACTTTTTCGCCATTTCCTTTCAGCTTGTCGACGTGCAGTCTTGGCTATCAGCACTTGTTGTGAGTACCAGGGTGTATCTGTGCGCACTTGGACTTTCTTCACTACAGGTGGAGCATGCTTATCAAGTAGTGTGGAGAGAGTGTCATGATACAGTTTGGCATGTTCATTCACATCAGATGGTGGGTCACACAGCAATGCAGATTCCACCAGGTAAAGTTGAAATTCAATATGGTCAATGTTTTTTAGATTACGGCATGTCACTGTCTCCATCTTCTTAAAAGGTCTACATGCATTCAATGTAACGAAAATTAAGAAGTGGTCAGACAATTGTTTGTCTTGAACAGAAACATCTAAAATGGTTCTATTATCTTCATGAGATATTACACAGTCAAGAGTATTTCCAGATTTGTGCGTTGGGACAGATACATGTTGCTTGAGTCCAAACGAACAAAGTAGATTGACAAACTTCTTAGCAAAAGGATTTTCTTTATCATTAAAATGAACATTGAAGTCTCCAAGAAATATAGTTTTCCTACCAGGATGAGATGCGAAGAGATTTGACATTTCATGATAAAACTGAGTGTTTGTGAGTCGATTTTTCCGAGATGGTGGAGGCCGATAAATACAAATCACCCTGAAAACATGTTTATCAGCTGTAACACAAACATCTAACATTTCAAACGATTTAGGAATTTCAGTTGTTTTTGCCTGGTGACGAGTGATGATGAGAGAAGACTTGTATATAATGGCTATGCCTCCACCGGATGAATTTAAACGAGGGGAGTTGACACAAGAAAATGAAGGTGGTGTCATTTCCGCGATTTTTGCTTCATCACCATGACTATGAAGCCAGGACTCAGTTATGAAAAGAATGTCTAAATCCTCTTCAAGGATGAAATCCATAATATCCATTGCTTTGTTCCGCGTAGATTGAGCATTCCAGACGCAAACCCGGAGATTGGGTAACAATGTTTTGGTTGAGATACACTGTTGAGATGCAGCACTTAGCGCGCTCTTATGTGAAGACATATCAGCCATTGTGCGTTTAGATTTAATAAGGCTTAGCGTAACCTCAGAGTGGTCTGTGCATGGGAAAACCTCCGAAATGGTAAGGTAAAAACGGCAGTGGGAGCTGAGACTGCCTTGAGTGTCCCATATAATCATTGTGAGGATTGTCTATGAAATGAGGTCTTGGCGGTAATGGAATCATCTGTTCTTGAGGTCCCATGCGGACTCTTTGTACATTATCACTGAGTTGGCACCTTGGGGATATAGTAATGACTGGAGTCTGAGGAAGAGTTGTGGATGTAGATGGGTGGGTGACCTTATCAACGCAGGACACTGACTGAACTATACACCTACTTAGGAGTTTCACTCCGCCACGTGAAAGATGGACTCCATCCTGATCAAGAACGTCACGAGGCTTCAGTGACATCATTTGCTTAGACACGTCAATGAATGAGAAATGCTTAGCAAGACACATATCTTTGAGAACTTTGTTTATTTTTCGAGACTTATCATTGTACCATGACGGAGTCTGACGAGGCAGAACGGAGCACACATGTATGTGCGCGTTGGGGAAACAATTCATTGCATTTAGCAATGCTTCGAAATCTTCAACGGTTTCTTCTATGAGTGAGTCCGTGACATTGTTATCACCTATTACACACACGATATCATTCAGAGTAGAGTTTCTTCCTGATAACAGCAGCAATCGTTCACAAATATCACCAACTGTAGCCTCTCTGTTTGTGTCAACAACACATTTATTCCCAAGACGGGAAGATAGAATGACACTGCTCATGTTCTTTAACACTGAAGTCCCAATGACCAGTGTGTCGGCTGTGTCCAAATCCTTTGGAAGGGGCTTCATACGCTTCCTGTCATAACGAACAGCATCCGCATATGACTTCCTGCGTTCTGGTAGTGATTTACTTATTTGAGGAGTCAGAGGCTTACTGTTTCGCGGAGTCAACAGTTTAGGAGATGATCCAGTTTGTGTCACCTTTTGGCGGATGGTTTCTGTTGGTTTCTGTCGTACACTCTCTGTTAGTCAGAAATTCACCTCTAAAAGTAATCTGGCCATAGTCCGGACTAATCTATGACACCCATTACAATAGTTCATGGTACAAGAAGACTACATCTTATATATGTAATAACGTGTGGGACTGCATATACAACATGTATATAAGTTCGTTTGTGAGTAAACGAACACTCTCTGTTAGTCAGAAATTCACCTCTAAAAGTAATCTGGTCATAGTACCGACTAAATCTAACAGCCATTATGATAGGTCGGGGTACAAGATAAATGCATCTTTACTATGGAGTTTACTTACCTCTACAGAGAAAAACGCCTACAGTCATAAAGGATGGCCAAAATATATTATTGTCCGACTCTCCAGGAAAAAAGTAATATAAAGATAACAAAGTAATATATTTGGATAAAAAGGCCAGGTGTGGAAGGCGAAGGCGGACGCAGGGACAAGCGAATGGGGAAGCCTGTTCTCCGTTGGACCCTGAACAGACGAGACAGGTAACAGCGATGTTGAAATGCTATTTGACCACCCGAAGGTTGGAAGTGGCTTCTATTGGAAAATAGACAGCCTAGCAGCAGCAGCGAGAGAGAACATAGAGCGAGGGATCGGCCCCGCGTCCGCCCCGAAACTTCACACCTGACGGGATTTATTACAATAAAAAATACAGATATTATTTATTTGATAAAACTGTGCATAAAGATAAGATTATAAGGAAGCAAGAATTGATTTAATGGCGCTTGGGGTTGATATGTCATAAGAGGATGATTGAATAAGTAATGAAAAAGTGTTAATACGTGGTAATAATGCTTGGGAATAATGTTTGGCAAACATGGGTGGGTGGACGGGAAAATAAAGGCCCCTTTACACAGAGCCACGTCCTGCGTACGACCATTGGGCGACCAAAAAAATGGACAGGACTCTCAATGGTCGGCTGATTTAGCGAAATCCCGTTTCTGTGTAAATGCTCCTGCGATCTTCGTGCGTCCTTTGTACGACCTAAAATGCAAATAACAGTAATTTCCATGACGATCTTTGAACGACCTGCACGTTTCCGGAGCCTCCACGCTGCCTTCGCTGGGCGTTCACTGTGCAACCTATCAACATTTCAGAATCAAGGGCGATCCTCGTGCAACCCGTCAGCCTCCACTGTGCCTCCTCTGTGCTTCCTCTGTGCCTTCTCTGTGCCACCTTGGCGACTATGGCGATAGTTGGCCGACCATACAGCAACACTTCAGCCTACTCCGCGATACCTGAACGAGTGTTCGGCAACCTGGATAGACTGGGTCTATTATAAGCTGCATTAGTCTCCATTTGTTTCAGTCCCATTCCAACAGTAAAAAATAACCAACCAATTAGGTTTTGCAGTTGCAATACAAGACAAAAAGCTCTTCTGCTTAACAACATGGTCATTGTTGTTTGCAGAAGAATATGATTGTTTTTTTTTAAACTACAGACATAAATATTCAGAAATACACGAAATTATTTAACCCACGGGTAAACATACGAATGAAACAGGGCTTCATCATTCTCCAGAAGTCAACTGGGTTAAATTTAAGTTTATGAAACATTAACTGGTCATATTTATGAAATCATGCCTTCAAAAAACTAGTCTCTTTTAAAAATCTTCTTAACGGGGAGATATAGGAGAGTAAAAAGGGACTTTTTGGCTTGTTTTATGCTGTCCTACTGTGACGATGCTTCAACGAATTAAAGTTAGCGAGATAAAATAGGTCGCCAACATCTTTTATGATTTATTTTCTGCATTTCGTAACTTTGTAAACAGAATAACCCAACATTCTGGCCAAAATCCATGTTGAAAAAGCTATTCCAACACACGTATGTGTTTCTTGTTTCTTTACAAGTGAGTTTATAATCTTTATTTGGTTGACTTTTTTCTGTTGTCTTGCTTCCTTTGGTGCCATGTCTTATTAATGATTTGTCAACAGAAACAAGGAAACATGTGAGAATCGAACATCTATTTTTTGGAGAATTTCCGAGGACGCTCACAGAAGGCTGAATGAATGCAGAAAGAAGGCACAAAACTCGTCATGGTCGTACAAAGGTTTTCACGGTCGCTGCATGAAGGCAGAACGCTTGTGATAATGAACGGTTCTCATTGCACAGAGGACGCACAATGAAGACAGAGGCATTGACAAACATTAGTGAATTTCTTACATGGCGATTATTGAGCGTCCTTTGCGACCTTAGAACGTCCATTGTACGACCTTTCTGCTTCCTGGGAGCAACCGTTGAGCGACCAAAATCGACGGCGACCCCTCTGCGGAAGTTTTGAGCATGTTAAAATTTTTTCGGTGTCCTCCGCGTCCTTGGCGATCAATCGCGATGTCTCAACATTCCTTATGGCACCTCCTCACGACCTTAGCAACCATTCTGCCTCCCTTGACCGTCCTACGGCGATCTGTTATGTATTTGGGTCGCACAGAGGACGTACAACGGCCTAATGTCTGTGTAAAGGGGCCTTAAGTTAGATAATGATAAGAATTTGCATAAAAAGAGTGAAGGAATGAAGGCTAGGAAGATGGCGGACGAATGAAAGAAGTGACGTAAGAAGATGACGTGTTAGATTATGTGATGACGTCATGTTAACGGATGTGATGAATGCACAAGTTTCTTGTGTTTGTAAACATGAGCACGTGTTATGTGAAAGAAATGTATTATGTTATGATGTTTTGTAGTAATCGCTATTATTAAATATGTGAATGAGGATAATTGTAGAAGGTGTATAAATGCATTGAGCGTACAATAACGACATTTAGCTAAATAACGCTAAATGGAATTATTGTCCGACTCTCCAGGAAAAAAGTAATATAAAGATAACAAAGTAATATATTTGGATAAAAAGGCCAGGTGTGGAAGGCGAAGGCGGACGCAGCCACAAGCGATTGGGGAAGCCTGCTCTCCGTTGGACCTTGAACAGACGAGACAGGTAGCAGCGATGTTGAAATGCTATTTTGACCACCCGAAGTTTGGAAGTGGCTTCTATTGGAAAATAGACAGCCTAGCAGCAGCAGCGAGGAAGGAAATAGAGCGAGGGATCAGCCCCGCGTCCGCCCCGAAACTTGCCAGCGACCACTGAAAGTGCTGCGCCATCCACACTGAATAATAATACTAAAAACAAAGAATTATGTTATGTTGTGTAATTTGAGGTTAATAAAATAGGGGAAAACAAAGGAGGGAAACCACGACATGTTTGCAAAAAGCAGCTTATGAGAGTTTGGTAATGAGTTCTTTGATGTCGGCACAGAAAATGTTCATTCCCAAGGTAGTGAGGTGGACACCATCACTGACGTAGTGGTGCCAATCCCCATTTATCTCACTCATGAGATTAACCACTCTCCTGTTTAATTTCTTCCGGGACAGCTCTAACCGTTTGATGTTTCTGGCGTGTCGCCAGCAGCACCGCGGCAGCATGAAGGACCACAGAAGTCTGGTGTGGGGAGCCGGAACCGAGAGTACAGCAGATCTTCGTTGATCTTGTCCAATAACTCCCGGCCGGTGGTCGCTCCAAGATCATTTGAACCCAGTTGCAGTAGCAGGAGTTTCGGCTGACTGGATGAGTTGGCGATGGGGTAGTCGATTGCCGGCCTGTAGCGGCGCCATGTCCAGCCTCCCCTGACACGCCACTCCACCGGGCCGACACTGCCTAGGGTAGCCGCCAGCTCTGGCCTCGCACGCGCCAGATAGCTGTCGCCCACCACCCACACGCCTGAAACAATCAAGTCATATTATAAATACATAATTTGGAGGTTTACATTCTAATATATTGTAGATAACAATCGGATGACCACCGGCCAAATCTCCTTATGGTATCTGCATCAACGCCGTTCATAGGTTCCGTAGTCGCAGCTCCGATTCTGAAAGAGTGAGAAGTGAATTTAGATTGCTCCATGCCGAGATGACCAATGGCTTTCTGCAGCACTGACTGAAAGTGTAAGAAAAGATATGGGAAACAGTCCGTCGTGAGGATAAATAGGTTATCATGTTAGCGACCGGGGATAAAAGGAGAATATGGAATAGGTTATATGTGAATATATACCTTTACCTGTTTGATCAGTCATAGAATATTGGAGTGTGACATGCATGGCGGCCGGGTTACCTGTTATCTTTACATCATCAATAGTGAGCCACCGACGCGTCCTGTCAGAAAGGGAGGTAGCAGGGGCGGAACTAGAGGGGGGTGCATGACCATTGAAACCAACCTCAAAACATTGGTGCACCCCCCCCCTTTTTACCACAGAGATAGTACTATTACACCGTATATTCATGATTATGTTATCTCTAAACATCAAGCACCCCCCCCCCCCCCCCTGTGATATGAATTGAATAACTTGCTGCGTAACCTTTACTAACCCCACCCCCCCCCCCCCCCCCCCCCCCCACCCCACTGAAGGCATTTTCGAGGTCTGGGAAAGTGCACCCCCTGTTTCCCAAAAAGCTGTATCCGCCCCTGGGTAGGTACCAACTCGCTTATCCTGAAGAATCCAAAAAACGCCAGTGTGTATGCTGCCTTGAAAAGATTAGACTCGTAGACAGAAGAGCAAACTATATGAAGGATGTTTGAAATTGATAACAAGATTTTTGCCATGATTGGCCGCCGATTATACTTGCTTCTAGTTGCATTTTTAAATCCCGTGAGGGTCTTCCGCACCAGCGATATCTTCTCGGCCGGTATCGTCACCTCCATAGTAACTGTGTCGATTGTCAGTTCCAAAAATGTGATCTCAGTGGAAGGGCCAACAGTTTTGTCATTTGCAATAGTTACACCAAACTCCTGAAACATGTCAATAGAAAGTTTAAGTAAATCTGAACATGTGTTTGTACAGGGGTAGCCCCCTAACAAGAAATCATCAAGATAATGAATTAAAAAATGCGAGGAGGATTTGTTGATAATACACCATTGTAGGAATGTGCTAAACTTTTCGAAAAGTGCACAGGAGATGGAACATCCAAATGGTAAACACTTGTCAAAGTAATATTTACCTTGAAAGAACATTCCCAACAGGGTAAAATCACTAGGTCGGACGGGTATCAATCGAAATGCAGATTTGATATCAAATTTGGCTAACTCTGCACCTTTACCCAACTTCTGTACCAGGGCAACAGCTTCGTCGAATTTTGTGTATGTCACGGACGAATGTTCCTGTGGGATAAAATCATTAACAGACGTACCTTCTGGGTGAGACAAGTGATGAAACAACCGATAGTGATCGTCCGTGGGCACCGATTCGCTGTTTACCCTCTTTGGGACCAAACCTATCGGTGAAACGATCAAATCGGGAAAAGGCGGCGATTCAAACGGTCCGCATATTCTCCCCAGTTGAATTTCTTTGTTTAGTTTTTTGGCTGTCAGTTGGAAATTGGGTAACCGACTTAAGATTGTGCGAGAACCTGGGTCCAGTCGGCCCCGTGTACTGAAGATTGAAACCCCCAGAAAACCCCTGAAACAACAATTGTGCATCCAACGTATTTACAGTATCATACAGAGATAGCCAAGGGGAGAGATTAGTAAGATTTATTGGTACCTGAGCAAGTTGATTTAGGTGCACCTGTGCTGTTTGTACTTGTGTTTCTGTACCCGATATGTTGCTGGGTTGTTCCTGGTGCTTTTTGGGAACGAAAAAGCGACGACTGACAGGAGCGGGCCCCGTGGTTGTAGCTAGGGCACTTTGAACACCTGTGTGGGAACTTGCACACGGATCTTGTACACTGAGAACGGTTGAAATCCCAACAAACATTATCATCAACATCAACATACTCACCATTGACGATTTTTTGTCGGACGGGTTCCTTTACATGTGAACCTATTGCTTCAAAGGGAAATGCAGGTACCTGACTCGGTAGAGATTGAGAAGAAGCCATTTTTTAGGGTAGGCCTACAGAGGATGGGGGAGGTGGGAAATTACCCTGTGATGCGAGTTGTGATAACCAGGCTAGTGCGCGATGCATGTCACTATCCGGCGGAATCACAGATTGAGAATTATTTTCATTTGGGTTAGGAGATAATAACAAACCCGAATCAATAGTGGGTGAGACATTACCTGAGGCTTCTTCGGTGTCGACTGGAGGAAGTGTTGGTCTTGCTGACGAGTTAGCCGTGTTTTGCTTCTTTGCCTGATTACTTACCAGTTTATGGTTGATGGACGCTTTCCTTTTAGGAGGCATTATTCTCGATTGTTATTCTAAAATGAGTAAATCTGATAATAAGTTAGATAATGATAAGAATTTGGAGAAAAAGAGTGATGGAATGAAGGCTAGGAAGATGGCGGACGAATGAAAGAAGTGACGTAAGAAGATGACGTGTTAGATTATGTGATGATGTCATGTTAACGGATGTGATGAATGCGCAAGTTTTTTGTGTTTGTAAACATGAGCACGTGTTATGTGAAAGAAATGTATTATGTTTTGTAGTAATCGCTATTATTAAATATGTGAATGAGGATAATTGTAGAAGGTGTATAAATGCATTGAGCGTACAATAACGACATTTAGCTAAATAAACCTAAATGGAATTATTTTCTATTTAATTCTTAAAGGGGCCGTTCTGTCGGCAAAATCCGCAATCTTGGATTTTGTGCATTTCGTGAAATGAAAACACGCTATATTGTAACTAATGTTACAACTTATTAATAATAAAAGATATACACTGATATAATGTTCACATAGTAACACGTAACGTGTCATCAAACTTATCAACAATTTGCTGTTAGCCGAAGCGAACTTTTCCCCACTCGCGGCGCCGATGAATGGCTTCAGTTCTCATTGTTTTTGTTTTTCAACAAATTCGTGCTTAACTTTATCAAGTTGTTAGATATATTACCTTCATTAATATCTTTTAATTTGACTGTGTTATGATGTATCAGTAGCATATTTGTGTAAACGGGGATCCTCTCGAATTTCGTTTCCACAAAAAAAGCAAGACAGAACCCTCCTTTTAACTGTAATTGGTTCATTTGACTATTTTGTGAAAAATGAGACCCCAAGAAATCAATATGTTGTTCCTATATTAAACTAGAGCGACTTAAACTTTGCATAAAAACTGTCTGCTGTTCACCCGCGAACAACAAACGAAAAATGGGGTGGACCGGTTTGGAGGGTTGGAAGGTAACTGGAAGTGACGTACCTGAAGGGCAATGGCAAACACTGGGGAATCGGTCAAGTCAATCTAATATATCTATGCTTTGCAACAATGTTCTGTTTTGCTGTTCTGCTGTTCTGCTGTAAACTTAGTCTGTCATCCAGACCCCTTAATTTTTTAAGCGCCTAGGCAAGTGTACAACAAGACTCTGAGCTCAGTTTGAACACAACTCAGAGGCTCCTTTTTATTTTATTTAATTTTTTAATTTTTAAAATTTTTTTAAACTTTATGAAATAATTCATTTCAGAGGCTATAAATGTAAGACTACTGTAAACTGTTCGAGTAATGTTGGTTATCAAGTTTCACTTTACAAATGTCCCAATATATCGTTATATATATATAAAATATAATTGATATGAATATTGAAAGACAGTGGATTCATAGACGTTCATAGACATAGGATAAAATCAATGCTAATGAGATATTAGATGACAAAATGAAACCAAGATATGATAATATGAATGAAGTATAGTTGAGACAACGAAATCAGATATTCGGTGTTGCTGTTATTTTTTGTTGGAGAATGTTTGTGTTTAAAATAAAACAACAAACGTGAGATTAGCTGACGCCTGCGAAGTAGGCCCTACTGTAAGCCATCGACAATCAAAGCACATCACAACATCCTGTTTTTCAATGGTGTTAATCTACCGACAACCTAATTTACTAAAAGTACATGACAACAATCAAAGCAACTCACCACATATTTTAAAACATCAAAAGTACTTGGTTATCAACGATAATAACTCGTTTACGATTTCACCTTTTACGAATCCACCTACGGAAAAACCATATCCCAATGTTACATTTTACGATTTAGTTATCACTTATTAACAAAAATCACGATAAATCAGCAGCATGTCACTAATTTACATTGTCAGTAAAAACAAAATTGGGGAAACAAAACCGATGGCCAAACAAATTTATAGTTAATGTAAGTGACGCCCAAATAACAATCACCAATTACTTCGAGTTCAATATGGTTCGTTGTTACCCAAGAGCTTGGTTGATTGTCAGGTTTTTGATAACATTCAGAATCTAATAGATAATGAAATAATGTTTTCAATCACATGTGTGGTTAATCAAATCAAATCAAATAAACATTGTATTAAAACAGAACTTTTTACTGTTATACACTTTCGGCACTTTGACTTTTCAGCAAGAGTGTCAATTCGTGTAAGAAACTTACCTTATAAACTTACCCAAACGGACAATATGAATATCCAAATGCACATTAGACACAAATTGTAAACCTATAAATCCATCAAAGACTTGGAAGCAGAAGATGGTCAAATACTAACCTTCTTTCAGCAAAAGTCTTTTCGCAAATGGCAAGATAGGAACCAAATAGTTATGATGATTTTACACTGAAACTAATTTCATTGGTACATTATTTTATCCACTGTTTTTATTGGATAACTTGATAGAGACAAAAAGCGTTCACGTTGTTACAAGACAGTAACTGGTTTGGCGCCAATCTAATCACAGCTAGACAGACAATTGTGTAAGTATCGGAGTATTCTCACTTTGCCACCACCTAAGCACATTCCTTTTGTCCACGGTGGCAAAGTTGGTCATGCATGCTAATTGGTAAAACAATAGAGGAGGCAGGGGATCGTCTCAGTAAATTTTATTCAAATTCTAACATTCTCCTTTCACATTCACAATTTCAATATAATCATTCCTCAATATAATAAATTTATCATCATAGCATCATAATCATAGCACATACATTATTTAACCATAATACATATACAGATACATTTCGTCTCAAGAAAGTGTTTGACACTGACCTATCTGGCCACGGTCCGACAGTGTCCTAAAACCCTAAATTCTATTCAATATCAGGCACTAAGGGTAGCTACACGCACCCAAATGGGTACCTCACTCGAAGCTCTCCAAGCCCTAACTGGTGAAATTCCCCTCGAACTGAGAAGGGACCAACTCACCTTAAACTTCTGGGCTGGATCTTCGGAGGACCCCCTTATCAGGGAACTACTTACTAGTGGTCCCTCTAAACGTAAAACCGCAATTTTTAATAAACACCCCTTACGGGCTCCAATCTCCCACCGCATAAAAACACTTCTATCCCAAGCTAAGATGGAGCATATCAACCTCCCCCCCATAAATACGGTGCATCACCCTATTGCCCCCTTACCCATCCCCAAAATAAATCTCCATCTTAGCAAAATAACTTCTAAACTAAACCCAAAACACGCTCAAACCACCACACTCAACTACATACAAGAACACTGGTCCGACTGGTGTCACATATACACAGACGGGTCACGTGACCCCGATGCACGCACAACAGGCGTAGGCCTACACATTCAACACCCCACTCAACATTCCTACTCCAATAGGCTCCCTAACGACCAATCGGTCTTCACTGCTGAGCTTATGGCCATAGCACTCGCTTTATCCGACCCTAAAACTAAAGATCAGGGCAAAATTCTCATCCTTTCGGATTCTCTCAGTGCCCTTCAGGCACTTCAAAACAAATCTACAAAAAACCGCCCTGATCTAATTTCCAAAATTCTAAATTCTATTCAAATCTAAATTTCGAAGGCAAGGCAGTAAAACTCCTATGGGTACCAGCGCACGTCGGTATATTTGGCAACGAAAAAGCCGACAAAGCTGCCAAGGAGGGCCTTAAACTACCTAAAATTCTACCCCTTTTTCATTCGAAACAAGAGGCAAAAAGCCTATCAAAATCTCATGCTAAGCGAGCATGGCACCTGCAATATACAAATTCCAAAACAGCACACCACACCAAACAAATTATCTCCAAACCCTTAACTAAACAAAAAATATATTCCAAAAACAAAAATATTGATAGGGCAATAATTAAGCTCCAATCGGGGCATACAAAATTAAACTATCATATCCACAAAACCAAAATCGCAAACATCCACCCAACATGCCCACACTGCCCACAAGGCAGAAACAATTCACCACATCCTTATTGAATGCCCACAGTATGCGGCCTTCCGCCACATACTTAAACTAAAATTAAGGGCCAACAATATCCAAACAAATAACATATATCAAATTCTAAACCCACACAATAATCACAGTACCTTCCAAGCGGTCGGCACTTATATAAAGGATTCGGGCCTTTTGGACCGAATCTAAAACACACTTAAAAATCAAATACCATCCAAAATTAACAATTAAACCTACCCCCTCTCCTCCCCCCGGCTTAACCTAACCTAGGTAATTTACATATTCCAAATTTCAAAATTTCAAAATTGCCTCCACCTTTTGGCCTGGCTTCAAAATTGTCCTCTTTATGGAACTTTCGGAACTTTATTAATGGTCCTTGCGACCCGAGTGGGAGAACAGCTCCGCTGAAAACCGCTCGTAAAATCCCCGTACTCATCATCATCATAATCATAGCACATACATTATTTAACCATAATACATATACAGATACATTTCGTCTCAAGAAAGTGTTTGACACTGACCTATCTGGCCACGGTCCGACAGTGTCCTAATTGCATTGTCTGCAGGATCAAAGCTAAAACACAGCCACGTTAAAACATGTCATAGAGTGGTAATATATTTTGACGTTATGTTTTGACGTCCCATGAATGGTTATTTTTCGAAAGAGCAGTGTAAATGCCAGCAAAACTTACGTCTTTCAGATGCTATGACAGCAGTCCCGCGGTTATTTGTTACAAATATACTGTAAATGGTGTTCACTGCAAAATGCACTCAAATTAAGCAGGACTCGGTCAGTGTAACCATATGAAATCGCTAGTTGAATAGTTAGGTAATCCGTTTTGCGAAAATTTGGGTTGTTTTGATGAAGATTTCTTCTATATGAGCAGTTACAAATTTGTGAAAACACGTTAAATTATGATAAGCGGCAATAATGAGATTCCTCCACGTGCGTCGAAGCAGGATACGCTTCAGGGACCACAGCGCCGCCCACTTTCATTCTAGGCCGGAATTTTTAAAAAAAGCCGTATATAAGTTACGGGCCGATTTAAACAATTTAAAGTCGAGTAGTTGTCAAAAACCCCCAACGACTCCCGTAAGTGACCATGGTTACTACATGTAACCTTTAAACAAACAACTTTATGCACCAGTGATTTTGAGTTTTACAGCCTTCAACCTTTCATCAAAGTGGAAGACCCATTCTTTGTGCACTAATGCCTACGGTAAATACAAAACATAGGTTTTTATGTCACACTATAAACATTTTATTCATTTTTCAAGTTTATTTGGAAGTATACTCTCGAAAGATATGAAGAAAGTATTTTGGCATTATTTTAATTTTGGTTTTTTTCAGGTTCAGAAATAAAATCTGCCCAAGTTCATGTGATGAGTTCATTACAGAACAGATCTATCATAACAAATACATCCAAATTGGTAAGGAGGTTTTCTTTTGTTTTTGCATGATTTGAAAGAGCTTTTAGTCAGATTCGGCATTTTATTAATTCGGATGGAACATATAGCATCTTTGAAGAATTCCAAAGTACTTGATGTAAATTTTCTCCATTTGAATGGTCTTATTCTCGCTATCTAAAGTTATCAGGCACAATAAGAGAGAAGCATACTTATTTCTGTTCAGCAATTAGATGACAATACAGTCCTCCGAAAACTGATGTCTGTTAAATAGGGAGCCATGCAAGAGCTACCATTATATTTTAGGTGGAACTGATATGAATCTTAAATTCAAGCAAAAATGGATGAAACATTGCCCCATGTTCACAATTTGAATTTTGTCATTTTGATTACTTCTTCTTGCCTTCTTTGTGAATTTAATCTCATACTGTACAGAGGGTGAATGTGCGAGTGAATGTGATGCATGTGTCTTGTCCAAAAAAGGAGAAAAATCAGAAATCTTGCTTTAATTTCTTTATTACAACGGGGCTCTTGCTACCCTGGGTAAGAGTCCCTATATGTATCAGGGATTTCTGAAATACTTGATTTGATTTTTTAAATTAATGTTCTATAGCAGTTTCATAACGATTGGTCTTTAGCGTTTTGCTCTTCACTCCCCTTGTGTTATAACTTCTCTAATGTAGACATTAGTGCAAGCTGATGGGAACAGTTCACTTGTGTGCAGGTAAGCGTATCGCTGGCACAACACAAACACAAGCGTTATTCCCTGCAGGCGTTATTACACCTAACTTCCACGACAGAACGTTGAATCCCCTGCTAATCACGCTAGAACAGATGTCATCAATACCAAGTGGCAAGTGGTTCCCAATGACCGGAAACTGTCCAGTCATGTACAACAGCCCTGATTGTTTAATTATGTTTGCACATAAGTATATATACAATACATTGCAATACTGATTTACACACGCCTGTCTCGTAAACAGCCCTTTGGCAGCCTCTGCAATTGTGTTTTATGAGTTCATACAAAAGACCACCGACATATAAAGTAGAATAATTTTCCACAATCCTTTCGGACTCGCTCAGTGCTTTAGAAGCACTCAAAAACAAATCTACCAAAAACCGTCCTGGTTTAATTTCCAAAATTCTTCATACCATCCAATCTCTTAACAGTCAGGGCAAGGCAGTAAAACTCCTATGGGTACCAGCCAATGTCGGCATATTTGGCAACGAAAAAGCCGACAAAGCAGCAAAGGAGGGCCTTAAACTTCCAAATTCACTTCCTTTTTACTATTCGAAACAAGAGACAAAAAGCCTTTCAAAATCTTATGTAAAGCAGGCATGCGTAAGCAATATTCAAACTCCACCAATGCTCACCATACCAAACAAATTCTCCCTAAACCACAAGGCAAACACAAAATTTACTCCAAAAACAAAAATATTGATAGGGCAATATTTACGCTCCAAACGGGGCATACTTAACTAAATTCCCATCTCCATAAACTCAAACTAAAAGCTTCACCCACATGCTCACACTGCCCGCAAGCTGAAACAATCCACCACATTCTCACAAAATGCCAACAGTATGCGGCCTTCCGCCAAATACTCAACCTAACTTTAAGGGCCAACAACATCCCACCACAAAACATTAATCTAATATTGAATCCGAACAATAACCAAAATACCAAGCATTAGGCACTTATCTCAAAGATTCGGACCTCCTGGCCCGAATCTAAAAACATAAACAAACTCAATTCCAAACCTAACAATTCATACCCCCCCCCCCCCCTCCCCACCCCCGGCTTAACCAAAACTAGGCTATTCCAATTTTCAAAATTTCAAAATTTTCCTCGAAAAAATCTTCTCGACCATGGCATCAACATTATCCAATTTCGGAAACCTTTCGAAATTTTATTAAAGGCCCTAGTGGCCCGAGTGGGAAATCAGCTCCGCTGGAAACCGCTCGTAAAATCTACAAGAGAAGAAGAAGAAGAAGCGGTCATTATGCGTGACCTGATGCAAGTTTTGGGCTTTGATACTGAGGTACTTTTAGCTGACCGGATATTTTAAGCGATTTTGTTCACTTTTTTTCAAGCGATTGTTTTGTTCACTTCAGTAGTATGTTGATATTTCCTACGCCTATTGTATGTAATCCGAACAAAGAGTCTTAACCAATCATAAGAACTTCCTCAGCGCAAAAACTCATTTAAATTCTAAGTATTTCTTCAAAGCAATGTTAAACTATACTATCAGTATACACGTATAAAGTCATATGATATACTTACCACTTACCTTGACCGTGTAATTTCAAAACTTTTGCTTTTCTAACCTGACAGGGTAAATAGCTAAAACCAGCAACTGAATATCGAAAAAGCCTTCAAAAACTCCGAACTTACTTCCTACAGACGCACAAATACCCATTCTATCGGAAACTTACAATGTCAAAAGTTGTTATTGTGTTTTAAACGAATCATCGACGAAATTCGACAAATCGCCTAAGGATTTCATTGTAGCAACTCCTGTGTATGACGTCACATCGCTTACGAAGGTTATGCTACACCGAGGGGCCGCGGAAAACTGTTTGAAGAATGAGATAATGAGCAGGCCAAATTCACTATATCTTGATAAGTAGGTGACGCTTCGAAATAATATTTAGTGTTTTGTTTACTTGAAAGTATTGTCTATATGAATAAACGAATTAACATCGAACAAAACTGAGAGGTTCTATTATCTTTAAGGAATATATTGTGTATTTTCATTTCAACTGGGTTGTTTTTCTCAGCCTTTCCAAGCTATACCATAACATCTGATAGTATCGCAGAAAAATATCCTCCAAAATTACTAATTTTGCCACATTTCGTTGTTAACAACACGATATCCATGGTCTTTCACAGGTTTCAAGGATGGAAAAAGTGTTCCTCTCATAAGATGGTCAACAGTTGTATCTCCAGAGAAGTTGCCGTACACCAACTGGTAAAATATATCTTTTCATTTATATTTTAATTGGGTGGTAAAATCATTTTTAATTGGATGGGAAAATTTTGCAACATTTCTCTATGGAAAAATTATATTATAAAAATATTGTTCCCAAATTGGCCAAATCATGTTAGGAAAATCTGTGAACCTAGTCAATAATTTGTTTACGTCTTATTGTAGTTTTCCCTGTTGCTATTAATGATATGTAAGATATATTTTGGGCATTTTCATTTAAATAAGGTTGGTTTTCCAAGCTATATCATAGTTCCAAATTACCTGACAGTATCTGAGATAAACATACTGGTACTAACATTTATAACCCTTGCCAGATATTAGTTCCTAAGAAAACAATATCCATATTCATAGGTTCTGAGGATGAAGATTTCTCTATCATAAGGCGACCAAGAACTGAAACTTTAGAACGGCCCTCCGTTCACATCGGTCGTACTCCAACATCCACTGGAAAGTATAGGTTAATCACCCCCACAAGGTAGTTGTTGAAATCAACTCTGCGAGGGTGTCAGCCCGAGCACAGTTGATTTCAATAACTACCGTAGTGAGGGTGATTAAACGACTTACACCACTTGGGCAAGTTATGTCCTGGGCGGTTATATCTTTGCCAAACCATTTCTAATAACTTGCCCTAGTGGTGTAATTCATATTATTACCCCTTATTATAGAAAACTGAAATGTCATGTACAGAGTCTTTAGCTACTTGGGATTCTAAATTGTAGACTTAGGTTACAACCTTACATCTATTCTATTTTCATATTCTCCATTGCGTAAGTTACTTGAATTTTGTTATACCTCTGATAAATATTTCTGGAAAATTTACATTTTGAATCTTATTGGCTTTATCGTTCAAAGCCTGAAGAGTTACAGAGCTAATGGCTCTATTGTTATCTTCTTCTTATCTTATACAGTAAAACCCTAGAAAACTGAAATGTGTTCAATGTCCTTAACCAGTGGTGATTACAAATTGTAGATGTATACAGTTAAACTTTCTTTTCTGACAGTCAGTAGTGTTCCTTTGCTGAAGGCCGTTGAAACACTACCTGAAGATATGAAAGAGATGAGGCAAATGCTCCCCGTGTTCTTGTGTGTGTGGAAAGAGGCGGTAGCGGTACTATGGATGCATTTAATCTACCAGAAGATGTTGTGCTGACAGTCTCTTTCTATCAAGACCCAGTTCATGCAAGACGCTTGGTAAGTCTCTTCCCATCAAGACCCAGTTCATGCAAGACGCTTGGTGAGTCTATTTCCATCAAGACCCAGTTCATGCAAGACGCTTGGCAAGTCTCTTCCCATCAAGACCCAGTTCATGCAAGACGCATGGTGAGTCTATTTCCATCAAGACCCAGTTCATGCAAGACGCTTGGTAAGTCTCTTCCCGTCAAGACCCAGTTCATGCAAGACGCTTGGTAAGTCTCTTCCCATCAAGACCCAGTTCATGCAAGACGCTTGGTGAGTCTCTTTCCATCAAGACCCAGTTCATGCAAGACGCTTGGTGAGTCTCTTCCCATCAAGACCCACTTCATGCAAGACACTTGGTAAGTCTATTTCCATCAAGACCCAGTTCATGCAAGACGCTTGGTAAGTCTCTTCCCATCAAGACCCAGTTCATGCAAGACGCTTGGTAAGTCTCTTCCCATCAAGACCCAGTTCATGCAAGACGCTTGGTCAGTCTCTTCCCATCAAGACCCAGTTCATGCAAGACGCTTGGTAAGTCTCTTCCCATCAAGACCCAGTTCATGCAAGATGCTTGGTAAGTCTATTTCCATCAAGACCCAGTTCATGCAAGACGCTTGGTAAGTCTCTTCCCATCAAGACCCAGTTCATGCAAGATGCTTGGTAAGTCTATTTCCATCAAGACCCAGTTCATGCAAGACGCTTGGTAAGTCTCTTCCCATCAAGACCCAGTTCATGCAAGACGCTTGGTAAGTCTCTTCCCATCAAGACCCAGTTCATGCAAGACGCTTGGTCAGTCTCTTCCCATCAAGACCCAGTTCATGCAAGACGCTTGGTAAGTCTCTTCCCATCAAGACCCAGTTCATAGAAGACGCTTGGTAAGTCTCTTCCCATCAAGACCCAGTTCATGCAAGACGCTTGGTAAGTCTATTTCCATCAAGACCCAGTTCATGCAAGACGCTTGGTAAGTCTCTTCCCATCAAGACCCAGTTCATGCAAGATGCTTGGTAAGTCTCTTCCCATCAAGACCCAGTTCATGCAAGACGCTTGGTAAGTCTCTTCCCATCAAGACCCAGTTCATGCAAGACGCTTGGTAAGTCTCTTCCCATCAAGACCCAGTTCATGCAAGACGCTTGGTAAGTCTCTTCCCATCAAGACCCAGTTCATGCAAGACGCTTGGTAAGTCTCTTCCCATCAAGACCCAGTTCATGCAAGACGCTTGGTGAGTCTCTTCCCATCAAGACCCAGTTCATGCAAGACACTTGGTAAGTCTCTTCCCATCAAGACCCAGTTCATGCAAGACGCTTGGTAAGTCTCTTCCCATCAAGACCCAGTTCATGCAAGACGCTTGGTGAGTCTCTTCCCATCAAGACCCAGTTCATGCAAGACGCTTGGTAAGTCTCTTCCCATCAAGACCCAGTTCATGCAAGACGCTTGGTGAGTCTCTTCCCATCAAGACCCAGTTCATGCAAGACGCTTGGTGAGTCTCTTCCCATCAAGACCCAGTTCATGCAAGACGCATGGTGAGTCTCTTCCCATCAAGACCCAGTTCATGCAAGACGCTTGGTAAGTCTCTTCCCATCAAGACCCAGTTCATGCAAGACGCTTGGTAAGTCTCTTCCCATCAAGACCCAGTTCATGCAAGACGCTTGGTAAGTCTCTTCCCATCAAGACCCAGTTCATGCAAGACGCTTGGTAAGTCTCTTCCCATCAAGACCCAGTTCATGCAAGACGCTTGGTAAGTCTCTTCCCATCAAGACCCAGTTCATGCAAGACGCTTGGTAAGTCTCTTCCCATCAAGACCCAGTTCATGCAAGACGCTTGGTAAGTCTCTTCCCATCAAGACCCAGTTCATGCAAGACGCTTGATGAGTCTCTTCCCATCAAGACCCAGTTCATGCAAGACGCTTGGTGAGTCTCTTCCCATCAAGACCCAGTTCATGCAAGACGCTTGGTAAGTCTCTTCCCATCAAGACCCAGTTCATGCAAGACGCTTGGTAAGTCTCTTCCCATCAAGACCCAGTTCATGCAAGACGCTTGGTAAGTCTCTTCCCATCAAGACCCAGTTCATGCAAGACGCTTGGTAAGTCTCTTCCCATCAAGACCCAGTTCATGCAAGACGCTTGGTAAGTCTCTTCCCATCAAGACCCAGTTCATGCAAGACGCTTGGTAAGTTTCTTCCCATCAAGACCCAGTTCATGCAAGACGCTTGGTAAGTCTCTTCCCATCAAGACCCAGTTCATGCAAGACGCTTGGTGAGTCTATTTCCATCAAGACCCAGTTCATGCAAGACGCTTGGTAAGTCTCTTCCCATCAAGACCCAGTTCATGCAAGATGCTTGGTAAGTATATTTCCATCAAGACCCAGTTCATGCGAGACGCTTGGTAAGTCTCTTCCCATCAAGACCCAGTTCATGCAAGACGCTTGGTAAGTCTCTTCCCATCAAGACCCAGTTCATGCAAGACGCTTGGTGAGTCTCTTCCCATCAAGACCCAGTTCATGCAAGACACTTGGTAAGTCTCTTCCCATCAAGACCCAGTTCATGCAAGACGGTTGTTAAGTCTCTTCCCATCAAGACCCAGTTCATGCAAGACGCTTGGTGAGTCTCTTCCCATCAAGACCCAGTTCATGCAAGACGCTTGGTAAGTCTCTTCCCATCAAGACCCAGTTCATGCAAGACGCTTGGTGAGTCTCTTCCCATCAAGACCCAGTTCATGCAAGACGCTTGGTGAGTCTCTTCCCATCAAGACCCAGTTCATGCAAGACGCTTGGTGAGTCTCTTCCCATCAAGACCCAGTTCATGCAAGACGCTTGGTAAGTCTCTTCCCATCAAGACCCAGTTCATGCAAGACGCTTGGTAAGTCTCTTCCCATCAAGACCCAGTTCATGCAAGACGCTTGGTAAGTCTCTTCCCATCAAGACCCAGTTCATGCAAGACGCTTGGTAAGTCTCTTCCCATCAAGACCCAGTTCATGCAAGATGCTTGGTAAGTCTATTTCCATCAAGACCCAGTTCATGCAAGACGCTTGGTGAGTCTATTTCCATCAAGACCCAGTTCATGCAAGACGCTTGGTAAGTCTATTTCCATCAAGACCCAGTTCATGCAAGACGCTTGGTAAGTCTCTTCCCATCAAGACCCAGTTCATGCAAGACGCTTGGTAAGTCTCTTCCCATCAAGACCCAGTTCATGCAAGACGCTTGGTAAGTCTCTTCCCATCAAGACCCAGTTCATGCAAGACGCTTGGTAAGTCTCTTCCCATCAAGACCCAGTTCATGCAAGATGCTTGGTAAGTCTATTTCCATCAAGACCCAGTTCATGCAAGACGCTTGGTGAGTCTATTTCCATCAAGACCCAGTTCATGCAAGACGCTTGGTAAGTCTATTTCCATCAAGACCCAGTTCATGCAAGACGCTTGGTGAGTCTCTTCCCATCAAGACCCAGTTCATGCAAGACGCTTGGTAAGTCTCTTCCCATCAAGACCCAGTTCATGCAAGACGCTTGGTAAGTCTCTTCCCATCAAGACCCAGTTCATGCAAGACGCTTGGTAAGTCTCTTCCCATCAAGACCCAGTTCATGCAAGACGCTTGGTAAGTCTCTTCCCATCAAGACCCAGTTCATGCAAGACGCTTGGTAAGTCTCTTCCCATCAAGACCCAGTTCATGCAAGACGCTTGGTAAGTTTCTTCCCATCAAGACCCAGTTCATGCAAGACGCTTGGTAAGTCTCTTCCCATCAAGACCCAGTTCATGCAAGACGCTTGGTTAGTCTATTCCCATCAAGACCCAGTTCATGCAAGACGCTTGGTAAGTCTCTTCCCATCAAGACCCAGTTCATGCAAGATGCTTGGTAAGTATATTTCCATCAAGACCCAGTTCATGCGAGACGCTTGGTAAGTCTCTTCCCATCAAGACCCAGTTCATGCAAGACGCTTGGTAAGTCTCTTCCCATCAAGACCCAGTTCATGCAAGACGCTTGGTGAGTCTCTTCCCATCAAGACCCAGTTCATGCAAGACACTTGGTAAGTCTCTTCCCATCAAGACCCAGTTCATGCAAGACGGTTGTTAAGTCTCTTCCCATCAAGACCCAGTTCATGCAAGACGCTTGGTGAGTCTCTTCCCATCAAGACCCAGTTCATGCAAGACGCTTGGTAAGTCTCTTCCCATCAAGACCCAGTTCATGCAAGACGCTTGGTGAGTCTCTTCCCATCAAGACCCAGTTCATGCAAGACGCTTGGTGAGTCTCTTCCCATCAAGACCCAGTTCATGCAAGACGCTTGGTGAGTCTCTTCCCATCAAGACCCAGTTCATGCAAGACGCTTGGTAAGTCTCTTCCCATCAAGACCCAGTTCATGCAAGACGCTTGGTAAGTCTCTTCCCATCAAGACCCAGTTCATGCAAGACGCTTGGTAAGTCTCTTCCCATCAAGACCCAGTTCATGCAAGACGCTTGGTAAGTCTCTTCCCATCAAGACCCAGTTCATGCAAGACGCTTGGTAAGTCTCTTCCCATCAAGACCCAGTTCATGCAAGACGCTTGGTAAGTCTCTTCCCATCAAGACCCAGTTCATGCAAGACGCTTGGTAAGTCTCTTCCCATCAAGACCCAGTTCATGCAAGACGCTTGATGAGTCTCTTCCCATCAAGACCCAGTTCATGCAAGACGCTTGGTGAGTCTCTTCCCATCAAGACCCAGTTCATGCAAGACGCTTGGTAAGTCTCTTCCCATCAAGACCCAGTTCATGCAAGACGCTTGGTAAGTCTCTTCCCATCAAGACCCAGTTCATGCAAGACGCTTGGTAAGTCTCTTCCCATCAAGACCCAGTTCATGCAAGACGCTTGGTAAGTCTCTTCCCATCAAGACCCAGTTCATGCAAGACGCTTGGTAAGTCTCTTCCCATCAAGACCCAGTTCATGCAAGACGCTTGGTGAGTCTATTTCCATCAAGACCCAGTTCATGCAAGACGCTTGGTAAGTTTCTTCCCATCAAGACCCAGTTCATGCAAGACGCTTGGTAAGTCTCTTCCCATCAAGACCCAGTTCATGCAAGACGCTTGGTGAGTCTATTTCCATCAAGACCCAGTTCATGCAAGACGCTTGGTAAGTCTCTTCCCATCAAGACCCAGTTCATGCAAGACGCTTGGTGAGTCTCTTCCCATCAAGACCCAGTTCATGCAAGACGCTTGGTGAGTCTCTTCCCATCAAGACCCAGTTCATGCAAGACGCTTGGTAAGTCTCTTCCCATCAAGACCCAGTTCATGCAAGACGCTTGGTAAGTCTCTTCCCATCAAGACCCAGTTCATGCAAGACGCTTGGTAAGTCTCTTCCCATCAAGACCCAGTTCATGCAAGACGCTTGGTAAGTCTCTTCCCATCAAGACCCAGTTCATGCAAGATGCTTGGTAAGTCTATTTCCATCAAGACCCAGTTCATGCAAGACGCTTGGTGAGTCTATTTCCATCAAGACCCAGTTCATGCAAGACGCTTGGTAAGTCTATTTCCATCAAGACCCAGTTCATGCAAGACGCTTGGTGAGTCTCTTCCCATCAAGACCCAGTTCATGCAAGACGCTTGGTAAGTCTCTTCCCATCAAGACCCAGTTCATGCAAGACGCTTGGTAAGTCTCTTCCCATCAAGACCCAGTTCATGCAAGACGCTTGGTAAGTCTCTTCCCATCAAGACCCAGTTCATGCAAGATGCTTGGTAAGTCTATTTCCATCAAGACCCAGTTCATGCAAGACGCTTGGTGAGTCTATTTCCATCAAGACCCAGTTCATGCAAGACGCTTGGTAAGTCTATTTCCATCAAGACCCAGTTCATGCAAGACGCTTGGTGAGTCTCTTCCCATCAAGACCCAGTTCATGCAAGACGCTTGGTAAGTCTCTTCCCATCAAGACCCAGTTCATGCAAGACGCTTGGTAAGTCTCTTCCCATCAAGACCCAGTTCATGCAAGACGCTTGGTAAGTCTCTTCCCATCAAGACCCAGTTCATGCAAGACGCTTGGTAAGTCTCTTCCCATCAAGACCCAGTTCATGCAAGACGCTTGGTAAGTCTCTTCCCATCAAGACCCAGTTCATGCAAGACGCTTGGTAAGTTTCTTCCCATCAAGACCCAGTTCATGCAAGACGCTTGGTAAGTCTCTTCCCATCAAGACCCAGTTCATGCAAGACGCTTGGTGAGTCTATTTCCATCAAGACCCAGTTCATGCAAGACGCTTGGTTAGTCTCTTCCCATCAAGACCCAGTTCATGCAAGATGCTTGGTAAGTATATTTCCATCAAGACCCAGTTCATGCTAGACGCTTGGTAAGTCTCTTCCCATCAAGACCCAGTTCATGCAAGACGCTTGGTAAGTCTCTTCCCATCAAGACCCAGTTCATGCAAGACGCTTGGTGAGTCTCTTCCCATCAAGACCCAGTTCATGCAAGACACTTGGTAAGTCTCTTCCCATCAAGACCCAGTTCATGCAAGACGGTTGTTAAGTCTCTTCCCATCAAGACCCAGTTCATGCAAGACGCTTGGTGAGTCTCTTCCCATCAAGACCCAGTTCATGCAAGACGCTTGGTAAGTCTCTTCCCATCAAGACCCAGTTCATGCAAGACGCTTGGTGAGTCTATTCCCATCAAGACCCAGTTCATGCAAGACGCTTGGTTAGTCTCTTCCCATCAAGACCCAGTTCATGCAAGACGCTTGGTGAGTCTCTTCCCATCAAGACCCAGTTCATGCAAGACGCTTGGTAAGTCTCTTCCCATCAAGACCCAGTTCATGCAAGACGCTTGGTAAGTCTCTTCCCATCAAGACCCAGTTCATGCAAGACGCTTGGTAAGTCTCTTCCCATCAAGACCCAGTTCATGCAAGACGCTTGGTAAGTCTCTTCCCATCAAGACCCAGTTCATGCAAGACGCTTGGTAAGTCTCTTCCCATCAAGACCCAGTTCATGCAAGACGCTTGGTAAGTCTCTTCCCATCAAGACCCAGTTCATGCAAGACGCTTGGTAAGTCTCTTCCCATCAAGACCCAGTTCATGCAAGACGCTTGATGAGTCTCTTCCCATCAAGACCCAGTTCATGCAAGACGCTTGGTGAGTCTCTTCCCATCAAGACCCAGTTCATGCAAGACGCTTGGTAAGTCTCTTCCCATCAAGACCCAGTTCATGCAAGACGCTTGGTTAGTCTCTTCCCATCAAGACCCAGTTCATGCAAGACGCTTGGTAAGTCTCTTCCCATCAAGACCCAGTTCATGCAAGACGCTTGGTAAGTCTCTTCCCATCAAGACCCAGTTCATGCAAGACGCTTGGTAAGTCTCTTCCCATCAAGACCCAGTTCATGCAAGACGCTTGGTGAGTCTATTTCCATCAAGACCCAGTTCATGCAAGACGCTTGGTAAGTTTCTTCCCATCAAGACCCAGTTCATGCAAGACGCTTGGTAAGTCTCTTCCCATCAAGACCCAGTTCATGCAAGACGCTTGGTGAGTCTATTTCCATCAAGACCCAGTTCATGCAAGACGCTTGGTAAGTCTCTTCCCATCAAGACCCAGTTCATGCAAGATGCTTGGTAAGTATATTTCCATCAAGACCCAGTTCATGCGAGACGCTTGGTAAGTCTCTTCCCATCAAGACCCAGTTCATGCAAGATGCTTGGTAAGTCTATTTCCATCAAGACCCAGTTCATGCAAGACGCTTGGTAAGTCTCTTCCCATCAAGACCCAGTTCATGCAAGACGCTTGGTAAGTCTCTTCCCATCAAGACCCAGTTCATGCAAGACGCTTGGTAAGTCTCTTCCCATCAAGACCCAGTTCATGCAAGACGCTTGGTAAGTCTCTTCCCATCAAGACCCAGTTCATGCAAGACGCTTGGTAAGTCTCTTCCCATCAAGACCCAGTTCATGCAAGACGCTTGGTGAGTCTCTTCCCATCAAGACCCAGTTCATGCAAGACACTTGGTAAGTCTCTTCCCATCAAGACCCAGTTCATGCAAGACGCTTGGTAAGTCTCTTCCCATCAAGACCCAGTTCATGCAAGACGCTTGGTGAGTCTCTTCCCATCAAGACCCAGTTCATGCAAGACGCTTGGTAAGTCTCTTCCCATCAAGACCCAGTTCATGCAAGACGCTTGGTGAGTCTCTTCCCATCAAGACCCAGTTCATGCAAGACGCTTGGTGAGTCTCTTCCCATCAAGACCCAGTTCATGCAAGACGCTTGGTAAGTCTCTTCCCATCAAGACCCAGTTCATGCAAGACGCTTGGTAAGTCTCTTCCCATCAAGACCTAGTTCATGCAAGACGCTTGGTAAGTCTCTTCCCATCAAGACCTAGTTCATGCAAGACGCTTGGTAAGTCTCTTCCCATCAAGACCCAGTTCATGCAAGACGCTTGGTAAGTCTCTTCCCATCAAGACCCAGTTCATGCAAGACGCTTGGTAAGTCTCTTCCCATCAAGACCCAGTTCATGCAAGACGCTTGGTGAGTCTCTTCCCATCAAGACCCAGTTCATGAAAGACGCTTGGTAAGTCTCTTCCCATCAAGACCCAGTTCATGCAAGACGCTTGGTCAGTCTCTTCCCATCAAGACCCAGTTCATGCAAGACGCTTGGTAAGTCTCTTCCCATCAAGACCCAGTTCATGCAAGACGCTTGGTGAGTCTATTTCCATCAAGACCCAGTTCATGCAAGACGCTTGGTAAGTCTCTTCCCATCAAGACCCAGTTCATGCAAGACGCTTGGTAAGTCTCTTCCCATCAAGACCCAGTTCATGCAAGACGCTTGGTGAGTCTTTTTCCATCAAGACCCAGTTCATGCAAGACGCTTGGTAAGTCTCTTCCCATCAAGACCCAGTTCATGCAAGATGCTTGGTAAGTATATTTCCATCAAGACCCAGTTCATGCGAGACGCTTGGTAAGTCTCTTCCCATCAAGACCCAGTTCATGCAAGATGCTTGGTAAGTCTATTTCCATCAAGACCCAGTTCATGCAAGACGCTTGGTAAGTCTCTTCCCATCAAGATCCAGTTCATGCAAGACGCTTGGTAAGTCTCTTCCCATCAAGACCCAGTTCATGCAAGACGCTTGGTAAGTCTCTTCCAATCAAGACCCAGTTCATGCAAGACGCTTGGTGAGTCTATTTCCATCAAGACCCAGTTTATGCAAGACGCTTGGTAAGTCTCTTCCCATCAAGACCCAGTTCATGCAAGACGCTTGGTAAGTCTCTTCCCATCAAGATCCAGTTCATGCAAGACGCTTGGTAAGTCTCTTCCCATCAAGACCCAGTTCATGCAAGACGCTTGGTAAGTCTCTTCCAATCAAGACCCAGTTCATGCAAGACGCTTGGTGAGTCTATTTCCATCAAGACCCAGTTTATGCAAGACGCTTGGTAAGTCTCTTCCCATCAAGACCCAGTTCATGCAAGACGCTTGGTAAGTCTCTACCCATCAAGACCCAGTTCATGCAAGACGCTTGGTAAATCTCTTCCCATCAAGACCCAGTTCATGCAAGACGCTTGGTAAGTCTCTTCCCATCAAGACCCAGTTCATGCAAGACGCTTGGTGAGTCTATTTCCATCAAGACTCAGTTCATGCAAGACGCTTGGTAAGTCTCTTCCCATCAAGACCCAGTTCATGCAAGACGCTTGGTAAGTCTCTTCCCATCAAGACCCAGTTCATGCAAGATGCTTGGTAAGTATATTTCCATCAAGACCCAGTTCATGCAAGACGCTTGGTAAGTCTCTTCCCATCAAGACCCAGTTCATGCAAGATGCTTGGTAAATCTATTTCCATCAAGACCCAGTTCATGCAAGACGCTTGGTAAGTCTCTTCCCATCAAGACCCAGTTCATGCAAGACGCTTGGTAAGTCTCTTCCCATCAAGACCCAGTTCATGCAAGACGCTTGGTAAGTCTCTTCCCATCAAGACCCAGTTCATGCAAGACGCTTGGTGAGTCTATTTCCATCAAGACCCAGTTCATGCAAGACGCTTGGTAAGTCTCTTCCCATCAAGACCCAGTTCATGCAAGACGCTTGGTGAGTCTATTTCCATCAAGACCCAGTTCATGCAAGACGCTTGGTAAGTCTCTTCCCATCAAGACCCAGTTCATGCAAGACGCTTGGTAAGTCTCTTCCCATCAAGACCCAGTTCATGCAAGACGCTTGGTGAGTCTCTTTCCATCAAGACCCAGTTCATGCAAGACGCTTGGTGAGTCTCTTCCCATCAAGACCCAGTTCATGCAAGACGCTTGGTAAGTCTCTTCCAATCAAGACCCAGTTCATGCAAGACGCTTGGTAAGTCTCTTCCCATCAAGACCCAGTTCATGCAAGACGCTTGGTGAGTCTCTTCCCATCAAGACCCAGTTCATGCAAGACGCTTGGTAAGTCTCTTCCCATCAAGACCCAGTTCATGCAAGACGCTTGGTAAGTCTCTTCCCATCAAGACCCAGTTCATGCAAGACGCTTGGTGAGTCTCTTCCCATCAAGACCCAGTTCATGCAAGACGCTTGGTAAGTCTCTTCCCATCAAGACCCAGTTCATGCAAGACGCTTGGTAAGTCTCTTCCCACCAAGACCCAGTTCATGCAAGACGCTTGGTGAGTCTATTTCCATCAAGACCCAGTTCATGCAAGACGCTTGGTAAGTCTCTTCCCATCAAGACCCAGTTCATGCAAGACGCTTGGTAAGTCTCTTCCCATCAAGACCCAGTTCATGCAAGATGCTTGGTAAGTCTATTTCCATCAAGACCCAGTTCATGCAAGACGCTTGGTGAGTCTATTTCCATCAAGACCCAGTTCATGCAAGACGCTTGGTAAGTCTATTTCCATCAAGACCCAGTTCATGCAAGACGCTTGGTGAGTCTCTTCCCATCAAGACCCAGTTCATGCAAGACGCTTGGTAAGTCTCTTCCCATCAAGACCCAGTTCATGCAAGACGCTTGGTAAGTCTCTTCCCATCAAGACCCAGTTCATGCAAGACGCTTGGTAAGTCTCTTCCCACCAAGACCCAGTTCATGCAAGACGCTTGGTGAGTCTATTTCCATCAAGACCCAGTTCATGCAAGACGCTTGGTAAGTCTCTTCCCATCAAGACCCAGTTCATGCAAGACGCTTGGTAAGTCTTTTCCCATCAAGACCTAGTTCATGCAAGACGCTTGGTGAGTCTATTTCCATCAAGACCCAGTTCATGCAAGACGCTTGGTAAGTCTCTTCCCATCAAGACCCAGTTCATGCAAGACGCTTGGTAAGTCTCTTCCCATCAAGACCCAGTTCATGCAAGACGCTTGGTAAGTCTCTTCCCATCAAGACCCAGTTCATGCAAGACGCTTGGTAAGTCTCTTCCCATCAAGACCCAGTTCATGCAAGACGCTTGGTGAGTCTTTTTCCATCAAGACCCAGTTCATGCAAGACGCTTGGTAAGTCTCTTCCCATCAAGACCCAGTTCATGCAAGACGCTTGGTAAGTCTCTTCCCATCAAGACCCAGTTCATGCAAGACGCTTGGTAAGTCTCTTCCCATCAAGACCCAGTTCATGCAAGACGCTTGGTAAGTCTATTTCCATCAAGACCCAGTTCATGCAAGACGCTTGGTGAGTCTATTTCCATCAAGACCCAGTTCATGCAAGACGCTTGGTAAGTCTCTTCCCATCAAGACCCAGTTCATGCAAGACGCTTGGTAAGTCTCTTCCCATCAAGACCCAGTTCATGCAAGACGCTTGGTGAGTCTATTTCCATCAAGACTCAGTTCATGCAAGACGCTTGGTAAGTCTCTTCCCATCAAGACCCAGTTCATGCAAGACGCTTGGTAAGTCTCTTCCCATCAAGACCCAGTTCATGCAAGATGCTTGGTAAGTATATTTCCATCAAGACCCAGTTCATGCAAGACGCTTGGTAAGTCTCTTCCCATCAAGACCCAGTTCATGCAAGATGCTTGGTAAATCTATTTCCATCAAGACCCAGTTCATGCAAGACGCTTGGTAAGTCTCTTCCCATCAAGACCCAGTTCATGCAAGACGCTTGGTAAGTCTCTTCCCATCAAGACCCAGTTCATGCAAGACGCTTGGTAAGTCTCTTCCCATCAAGACCCAGTTCATGCAAGATGCTTGGTAAGTCTATTTCCATCAAGACCCAGTTCATGCAAGACGCTTGGTAAGTCTCTTCCCATCAAGACCCAGTTCATGCAAGATGATTGGTAAGTCTATTTCCATCAAGACCCAGTTCATGCAAGACGCTTGGTAAGTCTCTTCCCATCAATACCCAGTTCATGCAAGACGCTTGGTAAGTCTCTTCCCATCAAGACCCAGTTCATGCAAGACGCTTGGTAAGTCTCTTCCCATCAAGACCCAGTTCATGCAAGACGCTTGGTGAGTCTATTCCCATCAAGACCCAGTTCATGCAAGACGCTTGGTAAGTCTCTTCCCATCAAGACCCAGTTCATGCAAGACGCTTGGTAAGTCTCTTCCAATCAAGACCCAGTTCATGCAAGACGCTTGGTAAGTCTCTTCCCATCAAGACCGAGTTCATGCAAGACGCTTGGTGAGTCTATTTCCATCAAGACCCAGTTCATGCAAGACGCTTGGTAAGTCTCTTCCCATCAAGACCCAGTTCATGCAAGACGCTTGGTAAGTCTCTTCCCATCAAGACCCAGTTCATGCAAGACGCTTGGTAAGTCTCTTCCCATCAAGACCCAGTTCATGCAAGACGCTTGGTAAGTCTCTTCCCATCAAGACCCAGTTCATGCAAGACGCTTGGTGAGCCTATTTCCATCAAGACCCAGTTCATGCAAGACGCTTGGTGAGTCTATTTCCATCAAGACCCAGTTCATGCAAGACGCTTGGTAAGTCTCTTCCCATCAAGACCCAGTTCATGCAAGACGCTTGGTAAGTCTCTTCCCATCAAGACCCAGTTCATGCAAGACGCTTGGTGAGTCTATTTCCATCAAGACCCAGTTCATGCAAGACGCTTGGTAAGTCTCTTCCCATCAAGACCCAGTTCATGCAAGACGCTTGGTAAGTCTCTTCCCATCAAGACCCAGTTCATGCAAGACGCTTGGTAAGTCTCTTCCCATCAAGAACCAGTTCATGCAAGACGCTTGGTAAGTCTCTTCCCATCAAGGCCCAGTTCATGCAAGACGCTTGGTGAGTCTATTTCCATCAAGACCCAGTTCATGCAAGACGCTTGGTAAGTCTCTTCCCATCAAGACCCAGTTCATGCAAGACGCTTGGTAAGTCTCTACCCATCAAGACCCAGTTCATGCAAGACGCTTGGTAAGTCTTTTCCCATCAAGACCCAGTTCATGCAAGACGCTTGGTGAGTCTATTTCCATCAAGACCCAGTTCATGCAAGACGCTTGGTAAGTCTCTTCCCATCAAGACCCAGTTCATGCAAGACGCTTGGTAAGTCTCTTCCCATCAAGACCCAGTTCATGCAAGACGCTTGGTAAGTCTCTTCCCATCAAGACCCAGTTCATGCAAGACGCTTGGTGAGTCTATTTCCATCAAGACCCAGTTCATGCAAGACGCTTGGTAAGTCTATTTCCATCAAGACCCAGTTCATGCAAGACGCTTGGTGAGTCTCTTCCCATCAAGACCCAGTTCATGCAAGACGCTTGGTAAGTCTCTTCCCATCAATACCCAGTTCATGCAAGACGCTTGGTAAGTCTCTTCCCATCAATACCCAGTTCATGCAAGACGCTTGGTAAGTCTCTTCCCATCAAGACCCAGTTCATGCAAGATGCTTGGTAAGTCTATTTCCATCAAGACCCAGTTCATGCAAGACGCTTGGTAAGTCTCTTCCCATCAAGACCCAGTTCATGCAAGATGCTTGGTAAGTCTATTTCCATCAAGACCCAGTTCATGCAAGACGCTTGGTAAGTCTCTTCCCATCAATACCCAGTTCATGCAAGACGCTTGGTAAGTCTATTTCCATCAAGACCCAGTTCATGCAAGACGCTTGGTAAGTCTCTTCCCATCAAGACCCAGTTCATGCAAGACGCTTGGTGAGTCTATTTCCATCAAGACCCAGTTCATGCAAGACGCTTGGTAAGTCTCTTCCCATCAAGACCCAGTTCATGCAAGACGCTTGGTAAGTCTCTTCCCATCAAGACCCAGTTCATGCAAGACGCTTGGTAAGTCTCTTCCCATCAAGACCCAGTTCATGCAAGACGCTTGGTAAGTCTCTTCCCATCAAGGCCCAGTTCATGCAAGACGCTTGGTGAGTCTATTTCCATCAAGACCCAGTTCATGCAAGACGCTTGGTAAGTCTCTTCCCATCAAGACCCAGTTCATGCAAGACGCTTGGTAAGTCTCTACCCATCAAGACCCAGTTCATGCAAGACGCTTGGTAAGTCTTTTCCCATCAAGACCCAGTTCATGCAAGACGCTTGGTGAGTCTATTTCCATCAAGACCCAGTTCATGCAAGACGCTTGGTAAGTCTCTTCCCATCAAGACCCAGTTCATGCAAGACGCTTGGTAAGTCTCTTCCCATCAAGACCCAGTTCATGCAAGACGCTTGGTAAGTCTCTTCCCATCAAGACCCAGTTCATGCAAGACGCTTGGTGAGTCTATTTCCATCAAGACCCAGTTCATGCAAGACGCTTGGTAAGTCTATTTCCATCAAGACCCAGTTCATGCAAGACGCTTGGTGAGTCTCTTCCCATCAAGACCCAGTTCATGCAAGACGCTTGGTAAGTCTCTTCCCATCAAGACCCAGTTCATGCAAGACGCTTGGTAAGTCTCTTCCCATCAATACCCAGTTCATGCAAGACGCTTGGTAAGTCTCTTCCCATCAAGACCCAGTTCATGCAAGATGCTTGGTAAGTCTATTTCCATCAAGACCCAGTTCATGCAAGACGCTTGGTAAGTCTCTTCCCATCAAGACCCAGTTCATGCAAGATGCTTGGTAAGTCTATTTCCATCAAGACCCAGTTCATGCAAGACGCTTGGTAAGTCTCTTCCCATCAATACCCAGTTCATGCAAGACGCTTGGTAAGTCTCTTCCCATCAAGACCCAGTTCATGCAAGACGCTTGGTAAGTCTCTTCCCATCAAGACCCAGTTCATGCAAGACGCTTGGTGAGTCTATTCCCATCAAGACCCAGTTCATGCAAGACGCTTGGTAAGTCTCTTCCCATCAAGACCCAGTTCATGCAAGACGCTTGGTAAGTCTCTTCCAATCAAGACCCAGTTCATGCAAGACGCTTGGTAAGTCTCTTCCCATCAAGACCGAGTTCATGCAAGACGCTTGGTGAGTCTATTTCCATCAAGACCCAGTTCATGCAAGACGCTTGGTAAGTTTCTTCCCATCAAGACCCAGTTCATGCAAGACGCTTGGTAAGTCTCTTCCCATCAAGACCCAGTTCATGCAAGACGCTTGGTAAGTCTCTTCCCATCAAGACCCAGTTCATGCAAGACGCTTGGTAAGTCTCTTCCCATCAAGACCCAGTTCATGCAAGACGCTTGGTGAGTCTATTTCCATCAAGACCCAGTTCATGCAAGACGCTTGGTAAGTCTCTTCCCATCAAGACCCAGTTCATGCAAGACGCTTGGTAAGTCTCTTCCCATCAAGACCCAGTTCATGCAAGACGCTTGGTGAGTCTATTTCCATCAAGACCCAGTTCATGCAAGACGCTTGGTAAGTCTCTTCCCATCAAGACCCAGTTCATGCAAGATGCTTGGTAAGTATATTTCCATCAAGACCCAGTTCATGCAAGACGCTTGGTAAGTCTCTTCCCATCAAGACCCAGTTCATGCAAGATGCTTGGTAAATCTATTTCCATCAAGACCCAGTTCATGCAAGACGCTTGGTAAGTCTCTTCCCATCAAGACCCAGTTCATGCAAGACGCTTGGTAAGTCTCTTCCAAACAAGACCCAGTTCATGCACGACGCTTGGTAAGTCTCTTCCCATCAAGACCCAGTTCATGCAAGACGCTTGGGAAGTCTCTTCCCATCAAGACCCAGTTCATGCAAGACGCTTGGTAAGTCTCTTCCCATCAAGGCCCAGTTCATGCAAGACGCTTGGTGAGTCTATTTCCATCAAGACCCAGTTCATGCAAGACGCTTGGTAAGTCTCTTCCAATCAAGACCCAGTTCATGCAAGACGCTTGGTAAGTCTCTTCCCATCAAGACCCATTTCATGCAAGACGCTTGGTAAGTCTCTTCCCATCAAGACCCAGTTCATGCAAGACGCTTGGTAAGTCTCTTCCCATCAAGACCCAGTTCATGCAAGACGCTTGGTGAGTCTATTTCCATCAAGACCCAGTTCATGCAAGACGCTTGGTAAGTCTCTTCCCATCAAGACCCAGTTCATGCAAGACGCTTGGTTAGTCTCTTCCCATCAAGACCCAGTTCATGCAAGACGCTTGGTAAGTCTCTTCCCATCAAGACCCAGTTCATGCAAGACGCTTGGTGAGTCTATTTCCATCAAGACCCAGTTCATGCAAGACGCTTGGTAAGTCTATTTCCATCAAGACCCAGTTCATGCAAGACGCTTGGTAAGTCTCTTCCCATCAAGACCCAGTTCATGCAAGACGCTTGGTAAGTCTCTTCCCATCAAGACCCAGTTCATGCAAGACGCTTGGTAAGTCTCTTCCCATCAAGACCCAGTTCATGCAAGACGCTTGGTAAGTCTCTTCCCATCAAGACCCAGTTCATGCAAGACGCTTGGTAAGTCCCTTCCCATCAAGACCCAGTTCATGCAAGATGCTTGTTTATTCTATTTCCATCAAGACCCAGTTCATGCAAGACGCTTGGTAAGTCTCTTCCCATCAAGATCCAGTTCATGCAAGACGCTTGGTGAGTCTATTTCCATTAAGACCCAGTTCATGCAAGACGCTTGGTGAGTCTCTTCCCATCAAGACCCAGTTCATGCAAGACGCTTGGTAAGTCTCTTCCCATCAAGACCCAGTTCATGCAAGACGCTTGGTAAGTCTCTTCCCATCAAGACCCAGTTCATGCAAGACGCTTGGTCAGTCTCTTCCCATCAAGACCCAGTTCATGCAAGACGCTTGGTGAGTCTATTTCCATCAAGACCCAGTTCATGCAAGACGCTTGGTAAGTCTCTTCCCATCAAGACCCAGTTCATGCAAGACGCTTGGTAAGTCTCTTCCCATCAAGACCCAGTTCATGCAAGATGCTTGGTAAGTCTCTTCCCATCAAGACCCAGTTCATGCAAGACGCTTGGTAAGTCTCTTCCCATCAAGACCCAGTTCATGCAAGATGCTTGGTAAGTCTCTTCCCATCAAGACCCAGTTCATGCAAGACGCTTGGTAAGTCTCTTCCCATCAAGACCCGGTTCATGCAAGACGCTTGGTGAGTCCTAAGGCTCCTATTATAGTTGTTAAGGTTTGGTACATTTATAAAAAAAAAAAGCAAATCAATAGAAATATAATTCATTATTCATTTGTTTCGATTCGATTAATAAAGTACTTATAAAGTACTTATTTGCCGATGTTGGTTATCTATTTCACCTTTGTCTCAACAGAATATAATATACCCCCGCTACCAAGTAGGTCTTGTCAAGTACCCCTTCAGTCAATTTGATCAAAACTGTTTGGTTGTGATTACTCCTATCCATACATACTTTATCCAGTTTGAAAGTTCCAAAATATCATTTTATTATTGATTCATAAAGACAACATACTTGTCTTTCTGCCCTTTGAAGTCTGCACTTTTTGAAAAATCAGTATTTTTTTAGTATTCACTATAAAGGATTGTGAATTAGAAAAAGGAACTGCAAAGAGTACCCTAATCATATACAATGCTTCAGCTGCATTATGTGTCATAAAATATTGACAGAGAAAAGCATAATTAAATCTAAATATTTATTTTTATAGAATATTTTTCCCCATATATGCTCCACAGGTTGAGTTTTTGAGTCTTTTTGGAGGAGACACTGTTACGACGTAAGATGTAATAAACGCGGTAAGATGTAGTAACTGCGGTAAATTGTAATAAAAACGCGGTAAGATGTATTACTGCGGTAAATTGTAATACAAATGTGGTAAGATGTAATACATATTAGAGCGGTAAATTGTAATAAGGGGGTGCGGTAAAATGTTACTAAAAAGTGCGGTAAATTGTAAAACAATATGCGGTAAAATGTAACAACCCTACCTCAAATTTGTATAACTATATTTCTACTGTGACTGTCAATTGTAGGACTCTTCTTATACTTCTAATAATATTTCGTACTCTTTTAACTAATTCCAGTCTGCAATTATCTTAATACTCAGTTTATAAGAATATATCCTGTAAAGAATAAATCTCAATTAGATTAACATAAAAATCTGAATCTGTATGATTTTTGTAAAATAGAATGCTTCGTTTCCATTGCTAATAACTCCTTACAAATTATAAGGTTTATATCACCAAGAGATAAATCTTGTTATCATTTTGCAAAATGCATATCTTTATACGCAAAATGGTCCTCATGTTAATATAATATGGAATAAAGATTTTCAAAATGGCTTTTGGTTGTCTTAAATCTGTTTACCCCCAAAACTAGACGGCCCATAAAACAAACGTCCCAATATTCGGACGAATCAGACAGGTGTGACTGTGGTTACAACCTAGTGTTACCCATTGATATAATGGACCTATCCAATAGACTAACGATATATACGGGTTGATTATAACTTTATGCAGTTAATAGTGAGCAATATGTCCATAAGAGTAAGATAAGATAATTCTTTTTTGCCCGTTAGTGAATTTGTTTCACGTCTGAGTGAGCATACATGCAAAGTATACGTTCATTTATAATAAAAACATGGAAACGAAATAATATAACATGTACAATTAGTATAATGATAGACACATTAACGCTTATTCAATAGAGAATTGAGTTTGGTACAAAAGACATTTTATAATGTTTGGTTTTGCAAGTCGGTACATTATACCGACGGCCGGAGGGTAACAATTCAAAACAGTCATGTACAAAATGTGAAGGGTCACTAATAATGTTTAGCTAAATGTTGAGCCTGTCGTTCATGAAGTTCATCTAATGTCTTAAAGATACGATTAGAAAATTTCTCTCCTTGTTTAATTATCTTATCTTATGTGTTCCTATTTGTTAGTGACAGGGAGCCGAACAACATTGAATAGAGAACACAGGTTTTATAGAAAGATCCCAAATAGTTGAGTCAATGTGGTAAGATCGGAGCTTCCTGAGGAATTGAAGGCGAGATTGACACTTGCTATAAATGCGACCCGTATGTTCAAGGTAACTCTACTTCAACAACATCTCCATTAATAATGACTGGACTATGTGCTGGTCTAAGTCTTCGAAAATCTATAATTTATGGTACATATGATAATGTATGTTTCGATAATAAATCAGGAGAGATTATGGTTAGGATTAGTGTTACTTTGTTATTACATGATAAGGTATGGTTTTACAATAAATTAGGTTGATGTTCAAAGTGACTGCAAGAGCAAAGTACGAGGAGACTTTATCCATTGTATATAAATTAAATTATGTGATACTGAGACAAGATCAGTTATTGTTTTTATGCTTAATAATATGTTTTGTGTACTAACAATTATTGATTCAAAATATCATTTATTGTTTTATGTTGAATAATATTATGAATAAAATCAATCTCTTTAACTGTTACTTCTTATTGTTTGGACCAGTCCAGCAGATGGGAAAGGTAACAATGTAGTCAACTACAGTGCAACCAATCATAACGGATGTTGTTATAACATATCTGATTTAAGGCCGTCTGGTTATGGGAGAATATTTGGTATTTTGGGGGAAATGAAGTGATAGATCTTCGATTCGAACATGCTAGACAATCAATAAATGTGGTTTGATTTAAAAGAAGTATGTTTACATGTATGCCATTTACATTTTTCAGAGAATTAAAAGAGTTCAATGTTAGATAAACACCTTCTGTTTTCCCGAAATATTTTTTGTGTTTTGCATATGTTTTATGTTCATTGAAAATGTTAAACGGATCTATAATATTTTCAAATGCAAATTGCATTTTCTTTGTTTAATATGGTTTGGAAAATAATGTTGGTTTATTTCGGATTAAAGTTTCTGTAAAATCACAGATTCGTTCACGTTATTGACGAGAGAATCGAACCCACAACCTGAAAGTCAGGCACCAATCGTTGCACTGACTGTCTCAAAAGCTTATGCATCTGGGCACAGAGACCTCGACAAAATCGAGGCCCAACAACTAGTACTAATATATTTCTAAAATCAGCGACCAATCTTATAGGTGTAAAGTGGCAAAGCTCCCAAGGCTGAATTAATTAGAATAACGTCAATTTGATAATGACAATCGAAAGTATTTTAGCAAAATTAAAATCAATGTCCTTGACTCGGAATCCAATAATCACCACAGGCTGTCCAAACGTCGAGACAGTGAATCTGAATATTACCATATTACATTTTTTAATACCATAGGAGTCGTGCCGTTTCACCTCTTTCGAGAGGGTTTTGAATGTAAAATTAGCTTAAGTAATGGTTGTTTGTCATCGCTTCTTCCGAGGGGTATGTGGCCGAGTGGATGAGCTGTTGTGACTATCGGTGTTGGTGATTGTTGTCTGACTCTCAGGGTGTAGGATTTGTCCTAAAAATAACATGAATTTGTCGTATTGCAGATCATAATGAGCCCATCTATAACACTGCTATGTTTATTTAAGCTTTAAGACTGTGGTTTGCATTTCTTATAGTTTGGAATTGTTAGAAGCTATTATTCAATGTGTTCAAAAATCCTTAAGATGTTCATTAAAGGAAAAATTAAATATATTTTCTGATTGGTATTTTCTTATTTTAACAATATAACAATATGTACAAAGAATCATTTCCGAGGGTTCTGAATTACTAAAGGTTGAAACAATTTTAAACATATTTTCCTAACTTGTCAAAAATGTTTCTCGAATCAGATTTCGTTTTAGTTAATAGTTTTTATTCTGAAATTAGATTATACTGAACAACAATGTTTATGTTCGTTTATTGATAAGGTCATTATTTCTATTTTCCATTAACATTGGTAATGGTTTCCACAGGAAATTGAGGATACTCAAGATCTCAATGTAAACAATGTATATAAAAGTATCCACACCCCCTCTATACAATAGGCTAAAGGAGCGACACCCGCCATCTTGGTTGCGTTTTTTAACCTCTCGACTCGACTACATTCGTGGCTTATATTTCAAAACATACACAACGACATATAACAAAACTTACCGCCGATCCTTTATTAGGTTTCATACTAATTGGACATGGGCAACTTTTTGTTAACTTACTTACTTTTCGCCCCAAATTACGCTGCTAAGTTGATTCTACCTGCAAACAACATCGAACTACAACTCGCTCAGACGGAAGTGACGTCACTATACTGACTTGAATGCCTCTACACTCTCTCTAAGCTATATTTAGATACAAAGCATGGTCATGCAACTGTGTAAACATGTTACCGGGGCGAGCGACCATAACATTGCATCTCAACACATACTTTTAAATTTAGCCTAAACCAATTTATCTAACTTTATTTTTACAGCAGACAGAAAGACACCTTGCCTTATGTAAGTTATGAATGAAATATGGATAACAAATTCTTTGTATAAATTACAATATCCCTATTCAAATAATTTAAATTTCAAACTAAGAAACAAATTAATTTGCAAACAAAAGATGAATCAGTCTATTCTCGTTTATGTCCTTGAAATAATAAAGGTAATACTGACAATAACATATCATCATCACATACAAAAATCCTTTCAAAAATTATATTTTCTTGTCATTTAGATAATCATTATATGTATAACTTCATTTGTATTAGTTATTATCGGGAGTGTTGGCATATCAGTATATTTTTTTGTTTGTTGTCATTATGTCGGTGTTTTTTTAGAAGCGTAACGAGGTTTCATATTTCCAAGCAAAAATAACACTGCTAATGTTAAAGTCGCCAGAACAACCCATGTGATACACGTGATGCACGTGCTTCTCTTGCAAGTTACCCTTGTCACACATTACTGAATGTGACGGTTGCTTTATAAACAACGCTTCTAAATGTCCTGAGAATATGCAAACTATTGCTTGTTTAATGTACTTATTATTGAGATAAGACCAACAAATTATGACAATTATTCCAATATCTGAAGCAAAAGTTATGGTCGCTTGCCCCGGTGTAAAAACCAACATGTTTACACAGTTGCATGACCATGCTTTGTATCTAAATATAGCTGAGAGAGAGTGTAGAGGCATTCAAGTCAGTATAGTGACGTCACTTCCGTCTGAGCGAGTTGTAGTTCGATGTTGTTTGCAGGTAGAATCGACTTAGCAGCGTAATTTGGGGCGAAAAGTAAGTAAGTTAACAATAAGTTGCCCATGTCCAATTAGTATGAAACCTAATAAAGGATCGGCGGTAAGTTTTGTTATATGTCGTTGTGTATGTTTTGAAATATAAGCCACGAATGTAGTCGAGTCGAGAGGTTAAAAAACGCAACCAAGATGGCGGGTGTCGCTCCTTTAGCCTATTGTATAGAGGGGGTGTGGATACTTTTATATACATTGTTTACATTGAGATCTTGGGTATCCTCAATTTCCTGTGATGGTTTCATACTGACTGATTTGTCAAGAATAACTTATAACACATGTCGTCCTTTTAATTCTGACCTACTTATAATGATTGAAACAAGCCTAGTTTTGTATGAATCTAATTTTATATCGTACTGCATTTTTTATAAGTTTCTTGATTTCTTATAAACAAATTGTCTAATAAATATTTTCATTGACTTACCCGCTTATGGCATGGCATTATGTCCGGCGTCGTCCGTAAACTTTTCGCATTTTGTCTTCTTCTCCAGAACCACTTGGTCTAGGAAACTGAAATTTTGTGTGCAGACTCGTTATCGGGATTCTAAATTGTAGATTTCGTGACCCCATGATCTCAAATGGGGTCACAGGGGTCACAACCCCAAAAACCTATTTTCATCTTCTTCTCCAGTTCCAAAAGGTCTAGAAAGCTGAAAAGTTGTTTGCAGACTCCTTGGTCAATAGGAATTCTAAATTGAAGATATCGTGACCCCGTGACAACCTTAAAAACCTATTTTCAACATCTTCTACAATTCCAAAAGGTCTAGAGAGCTGAAAGTTCTATACAGATTCCTTGGTCAATGGAGATTCTAAATTGTAGATTTCTTGACCCCGTAACCTCAAATAGAGGTCACAGAGGTCATGACCTGAAATGCTATTTTCATCTTGAGATTTTATGAGCTCTTCAAAGGGAGGTAATTTTAAGGAAACAACCATCCTCCACGCAGACGGTCTGCACACCTCGGACTTCCTCCTTCGTAGTGCTTACAGACCCCTGCCACTAGCCGTTCCTCCGCCTGCTAAAATTTCGCAGAAACTTTAGGGTTATACGATCAAGATCGATTGCAATGTTATTATTTTAATAGTTCGTTTAGAAACTATGTTGTATCTTCTCCAATTGAAGTGTTTCCTATTTGTTGTACCTCTCACCTAGAAGTTGACGTTTTGAATTTATTAATGTATAAAAAGCCTGATGAGCTACAGAGCCAGTGGCTCTATTTTTTTAAATGTTAGAACAAATCTTTCAAGCAGTGATGGATCAATTGATAGTTCTTTTGACTGAATATCACCTTCTTCATTACACAGTTACAGAACATTTTATCAATCATCATGGTCTAACAAAGTCACTTAAAAATTACCCTTGAAATCAACCACGATTGAACGGTGACACAAAACATAGAACTTTTACTGAGTACTTTGCTCGTCGTGCTCGTCATTAGAGCAAAGAAATTAAAAATTTAGAAAATTAACAACGAAGTCAAATATGTATTACCTTGGTACTAATATACTCAGGTCGTGATTTTGTTATCAGTTATTAATCACAGAGATAATGCTTGGCATTAAACAGGATTAATGCAGGCGACTCATTTCAAATTAAAGTAAATGCAAAAGAAGTCAGTCCAACAATTGTCACACATGTATGTAAAACAAGTGAATACAGGAATAGCATAGACAAAAGGAGACTATATACGACTAGTATCTTTACTGATGGGTTGAAATGAGTGCATGACAGACCTATACGTAAAGTTTGCAGCATCAAAAAAGTATATGCAAGACTTTACTCAAGAGTAATCGAATGAAACGTACTGAATACGAAATAAGTGCATACAAGTGCATACATCTCTTCCATAAGCTTGATAACGGTATAAGAATCTATAACGAAACGTCGCCGTCGTGAAATAAAGAAGTTGATTATCCATAAAATACCCTTGTCTTTCTATTATAATATAAATTAATCAGAGTCAAGTATTAGATTGGTGAAGACGTGTTGCAATAGTATATGTCAAGGTGATAGGTCATCATGTTTTGAGCCTTGTTTATCACTATATTTAACTACCCTAAGACCTTTTAATTGTGAATTTGGGTCAGAAACAGAGAAAACGTAGTTGGAAACACTTGAAACGCACATGACCGTATTGAGTACCAAATGAGTACCTGTAATGATTTCAGCACTAAAACCATAAATAATGGTTACAGAGTTAAGATAATATAACCTTAGTTGAACATGTGCCAAACCATGTATGTGGAATGTACAGAAAACATTGATATAGAATCGCATTGAAACCAATGGCTTTGACAATAATTCATTGACATAATCAGTATGTCTAATTTGGCGAATGCTACTCACAAGATCTCTTCACAGTTATATCTATATCAATTTACCGCAGATTAAATCTGAACATTTTACCACACCCCCTATTACAATTTACCGCACTTCAGTGTATTACATCTTACCGCATTTTTATTACAATTTACCGCAGTATTATTTCTTACCGGGTTTTTATTACAATTTACCGCAGTTATTACATCTTATACCGCGTTTATTACATCTTACGTCGTAACAACTTGGGGAGACAGTTCGAGCCACAATGAGGACAGTTGTAGGTCACAATTTTTCTTTGGACCTCGGAAAGGTTCTATTGAGAACCTCTGCCTCAAGAGTGTTGTATTTAGTAAGTATTCATGATCTGTAAATACTTTAAAAGGAATTTAATGTTATAAATTTAAAGAATATATGCCCAGCTCTGGTTATACATCAGAGAGTATATATCGTGTCCTGCGTGTCCGTCTGTCAGTGCGTCCTTCAAATTTGGTATGGAAGTAACCTATATGGTGCTGTTGTGCCTTTTAGGAGGGGTTCTATCAGGGTATTTTTTGTGGAAACAAAATTTGAGAGGATATTCCTGTTAACACATATATGCTATTAATTCATAATTAAACAAGTCAGTCAATTTGAAAGATATTAATAAAGTTAATATTTCGATGACTTTGTATTTCACAACTTGATAAAGACAAATGCACATTTGTTGAAAAATAAAACCAATGGGAACTGTATAACCGGGATATCCTACCACATTTAACGGACTGTGACTAAGGCCTTGGTCAATCCTGAGATATCAGCCTTTGGTCAGTTTTATACCTTAATAATTTATTTTAAAGTTAACATTATGCAAATACAACTTTTCAGCAGTTATAAATTATAAATTTGTATTCTTATTTCAGAAGCCATAAGAAGAAGCCCACACATTAAGTCTGGAACGGAAAACCAGGTGGAGAAAATTATTCAAGACTGGTTACGTTACGCAGGTGATCGGAATAGTAGCAGGAAAAGGAGGGATAAAAGAACCCAACATGAACAACCATCAATTGAAAATGAACATAATCATAAGTAGTAATGTGCCTTGCCCAACTGTATGTCCTCATATTTGACTGGAGCATATCTGTAAACCAAATGAAACTTTTGATATGGAAGTTAAAAGCTTTGTTTATTAGAAAGCAGTTTCAGATAAAAAGCCAGATAGGTTTATGCCTTACACTGATATGTGAATGTCTTGCGTAAATTCTGTTTTTATATATAAGAAAACAGTTTCAGATGAAAGACCATACAGGTTTATGTCTTGGATAGTTGTGTTATTTGTGTTGACATCTTGTGTAAAGTAAGTGTATAAGTAAGGTGTTTTAAATAAGCCAGAAAAGTATAAATAATTTGATTGGAGGGGTAGGGGATTTGATAAGAGGTGTCTTCATGAGACTTTGTTTTATTTATCATTGTTATCTTATTATGAATGAATGTTATCGAGCTTTTTTCACATTCGTTGACTATGCCTTTATCTATGAAACTAATTGTATATTTTAACAAGAGTCATTAGAAGATGACATATCCCACCGTTCCCACATAATTGTAAAACACATCTTTGACAGATAATTGTATATCTACTACTTCATTTAGTTGGTAATACACATGCTGAGTATCGGGTATGATGAAGAGTTTTGAAGCTGTGCTCCAGAAACAAATCTTTAATCCAAATTCAACACGTTTCTATGGAAATGAAACAAAATAAAATTTTCAGAAATCTGAAAATATCAAAATGCTCCACTTCAGTTAATGGGTAATACACATGCAAAGTTTCAAGAAGATATGATGAAGAGTTTTGTAGCTGTTCTCCAGAAACGAAGTGTCTGAACAAAGTCCAAAATCCAAAACGTTTCTACGGAAACGAAAAAAATATAATTTTCAGAAATCTGAAAATATCAAAAGGATTTCGGACATGTCTTTATTTATTAGAAACAATTCATTAAATTGACGATTAAGAGGTGAATTTCTATAGAAATTTAAAGGAACTATATTTGGGGGGATTTCCACGGCATTTGGCATTTTATACAAATAGATGTTAAATGTAATTTTCTGTTTAAAAAGACTTGAACGTTGCATTATAAATACATATAGTACATTTCTTGAGTTCACCGCATTTCTCTTTTGATGATTGCTATTAATGCTGTTAAACACTCAATTTCCAGCAAATGTATAAATGTATTTTTGGGAAAAGAGTCACTTTGATTCTTTGCATCCCAAATCCTTTTTTTCACTTTGTAACAGTGCTTCTAACTGATTTATGTTTTAGTCGAAATTATCTCTGCCCCCCACTTAATGAGTGTATATGGTTGTTATTCAGACGTTGGAATCATAGAGCTATTAGCTATCTGATTTGTCATCTTCTGAATATATCCAGCTTGTTTTCACAAACATGCATTGCCATATTCCTAAATAACTAAATATCTCGCTTTGATTACATTTACATGTATATTGATTGTCATTGTTTAAAGTTTCAACTGGTGTAAGTAAACAGTTGACCATTGCACTTGTTTTGTCGTCTTTGAATTCTTTTCAGTCAGAAATATGTAATTGTACACTCACATTAAAAAAATATCCCAGAATATTAGAACAGTATACTACATACAAGATTATTCAGTTTTACCTGATTCACTTTAGTTAAACTTTAAAGAGCATGCATATTGATGACACACATCGTCAATTTAAAAAAAGTCTCTAATATATCTCTAGGATTATTGAGACATGTCAAAATCGAACAATTGTAAAATAAATATCAAAATGGCAGCTTTACCATATTGTCTGTATTGTAATTGCACATTTAAAAAAGTATTTTCAAGTCTCTATGTGGATTTTGAATATTTTCCCAACGTGAATCGAAAACCTTATTTTCTGTCATTTTGGACGCTTTCTCACGACTGATTCTTATTCACTAAGATAATGTCTAGTAGTCCTGAACAAATCATGCATTCATCCAAGTTTTTTTTAGTTATTCGCCTTTAAAGATGATAAAACTTTCAATATTACCGGACTTTGAAAGGTCACTGTTTAAAAAACATGTATAAGGGAGTTGCTAATAAAAACATAACTTTCAAAAAGCTTCAAAACATGCAGTAAATAGAAGCAAATGTGTTTTAAACAGTGTTTCCTGAAAAGTGCGTGCGTTTACAAAAAATCAATATGGCGTTGAAAACATGTGACTTATGACTTAGCTGTCATTTACATTTTTTCTCCCATTGTTATTGCGCATCTTTTAAAGGATAGATGCAATGACATATGGTCCAAATCGGATTTATCTAAATGGGATGTCAATGTGACAATTGCTCGATTTTAAATTTCTGAAATCGGTTCATAAATTACTTATATATGGCTTTTAAAAAAAAGAAGCCTAATTTAGCCCCTGCGACAAGAATGAAAGTCTGCGGGGGTGTGGCCCGTGAAGGGGTGACTTCTGTCACGTATCTGGAGGCATCTCTTTATCGCTGATAGTCATATTTCAACATAATTACGCAACATTTTGATTGTTAATTTCACAAAGAAATCTTCAATAAACCAACTTAAATTTCCCATATATCGAATGTTTAGATATCCAACTAGGTAATTCCGCAGATGAAAATTACACAACTATGACATAAACATGTCTTTTTGGCGATGTAATACACCTCATAAATTCATTTACCGGCAGTGATAATCATCATTAATTAATTAACGAGACTCGGCAAAGTAGCTGTCTAACCGGCCCCGTCTGTCGCTTATCACAGTCACGCCTCAGTGAGCATTTTAAAAATGAATCGCCCAACTAATTGCGTCAGTGTTAGAATGGGTGATTTAAAACCGTCTTAATAATCAATTGCAAGTGTATATTGTATCGATTTTATGCTCAATTGATTCCGATATACAATATACGTAGAGGTAATCATCTGTCATTCTTGAGAAAAATGCATTTCATCAGATCTTTAATAACACAAATTTTCTTCAATACAAAATAGAAATTTAAATTTGAACTGAACCTTTAATATCTGGGGCGATTGAACTCAAAAGCATGTTGTGTCTATTTCACAGTAAACTTATTTAGATTGGGGCTATCAGCATGTAAGGTTTGGAATTTGCTTCAGCTAATGTTGCTGAATCTTGATTGCTAGATCCATGGAATAATGGTAACAAAAAACGCAGATTCAGTCATATGGAACATTCAAATACACATGTGAGGAAACAGGGGTGCCTTCAAAATGCTCGATTGCGGGATGAATACAATTCTGACTTTAATTGACTGAACAGGGCCCCCCGAGGCAACAACAGTGGCAAGGCTACCAGCAACCACAACAACAATGGCAAGGCTACCAGCAGCCACAGCAACAGTCCTGGCATCAGCAGCAGGGGCCACCACACCAGAATTGGTCATGGCCGCAGCAGCCATGGCAACAACAGTATCCACAACAGCAACGGGGTCCTTCTCTTCCAAAAGGTATTTGTCATTGTTGTGGTAAGGCAGACCACTACAAAAATCAATGTCCCTTATCTCACCTACGGTGCAATTTCTGTAGTGAACCAGGTCATTTGTACTGTATGTGTAAGAGACGTTTGACGAATCAACAATAGGGGTTTGTGCCTGCTCATGGGCAACCACCCAGGAACAGGCACATTCACATGGGATCTGTCAACAGTCTTTCAAAAGTCAGAAACACCGTCAATATTAGCATTTTTGGACTTCAATGTCATAAGCTGACAACTGTAAACAAAACCAAATAAATGGATGGTGAAACTCTTCACAAAATAGGGGAAAATTCCGAAATAAATAGATAGAAAACAGTTCTAGCAAATGAAAAAGCTCATTTAAAATAGTCATAAAAGTTATTTCAGCACTAAAAAACTAAAATAAACACTTATTAAAAAGGAGTCCGACTATAATCCAAAATAAGGAGGCATGTAATTTAATCTGTGTACTTCACAAATTGATTTTTTTTCAAATAGAAAATACTGATAACTTTGTTTTCTGACTTCTATTCATCTAAAAGTAAAGAAACAATCTCTACCCTATGTATATCAATCCATCTGTTTGAAATCAGTGTCATAATTTTACTTTATGAATGATTCCAGATTGACCATCTTGGTCAGAATAGAAAGCATTTGGTGGGATTTTGCATCTTAAAAAAGTTTAAATAATGTTCATTTCTAATTCTAATTTTCATGTATTATTTGTATTTAAAAAAAGAGATATACAAATAAATTTCTCAAACCTGACCACCACCTCCTCAAGCACAATATATCGTGTATAGATTGTATATTGAAACATTCATGTACATTTCGTATTATATTTCTATCAGTAGCCAGTATGACATGCACTTGAACATTAACCTTAATTAATATTATTTTCATTTCTTTTTTTTTTGTTGGTTATTTTTGTTTGGTGGTTAATCTATCTAGGTAAGTGGTTCAATGTTAGTGTTTAGCAAATAATTATTTTCCTTATTTAATTTTTGGTATGCTTTAAATTTTGCTCCCAAGGTCCTAAATAATTTATCAGACAGAACCTAAATCATAAAGATAAACTTATGTTTATTTGTAGCTTAACTTATATAAACTTTCTAATTTTTGGTTTAAGATATTTCTGGTCATAAATACATTTATGATTGTTATGCTTTAATGTGTCCTGCAGTACATGTGCAAATAATTTTAGTTATTCAGTACTGGTGACTAAATTATATATACATAGTTTTATGCAATATAATTAGTTCTTGATTTCAATGAATATTTATAATTTATTTGAATGTCTCATTTTCATGGAATAAATATTCTGACCAATCCATTAGGTCGAGTTGCACTTTGTTTTCAATTAATATCGTGTTCATTTGAGGGATTGAAGTGCAGCACCTTCAGGTTTAGTTACTGCAGTCGGCCATTGTCCCAATAACTACAGATTCAGAACTTATTAGGGATTGTCATTATTTCAATGGAGACATATTTTGCGAATGATTACAGAAAATGGACATCATTAGCAAATAAAGAAATACAGATAATTCAGTTTATGGACCGATGAAAAAAACAGAACTTGTGAATTCACCACGAATAAAAGTATCAAAACAAACTTACGTTGTTTGTCGCTAGTTACCTGAATGAAGTACACTTCATTTTGTCGATTTATTACCAAAAAAAAACAAAACAAAAAAAACAAATCTTGCATTGCTGGAATTCGATAGAACCATACCTATTCATTCAGTTCCAGTCGAAAGAAACCGAAACACACAGCGGCCCGTACTACCGATCAAAACCAGGAAATAAGCGGCCTTAGCCTCGATTTCGTTTCGAGAAGGTTGAGGGTCGTATGCATGTATAGCTATTAAGAATCCCCTATACAGGGGAGTTATCTTATCTTATCATCCTATTTAGCATAAGAATAGCTCTATCAAAATGCATAAGTATGTTGATTGCTATGTTATGCTAAAATAGATAGTTACAGCGTTGGTCCAAAAAAACACCTTTATACCTACTTTCGCAGATGATAGTATCCTGTTTTTTTTCGACTGTAATGGGTTTACAAACCCAAGTCAACGAATAAGAAATATTCTGACGGGTGGAAACTGGAATCTAAAGTCATGGTTTTTAAAGAATTATCAACTTATCAAAAGAAGAAACCTCTTATGGAATAAACATGCAAAGTGTGGAGATTTGTATTTATTTGGAATTAAAATATCCCAAAATCTTTCCCTTTCCTAATGAAAAGAAGGTAAACTAAGATAGCTTATAGATTGATTCCAAAAGTATCATATCTTAAGCACTGCGGCACTGGGGGTACCTTGGGGATTGGGAGGAGTAGCTGGTTCTAAGTTCACAGTGGGTCTAACAGTTGGGTCTAGCAGTTGGTCATGTGACCTGAGAATGCCAAAGAGCGGGAATACAAGCCTATTCGGTTTCTTCTTGCTGGCCTTCTGTAGTTAACCGGACACATCCACTGTACTTAGCTCTCTTTAGTACCTACTCGGAAGGACAGACAAGACCAGCACTATATACATAGTCACTCAATACATTATCATCAAATTTAATTCTTGTGTTGTGTTGTCTTTAATTGGAGTACTCGTGCTAGCACACTTGCCCATCCCTTTACCGTGAGAAGAATTTGACTAATTAATAGACTCTTTCACAGAGTCTTACATCTAAATTGTCTTTATCATTAAAAACTTCTAAAGTCATGCCATAATCAGACCTTTTAGTCTTTTTTTCAAAATATTAAATCATAATAAAAAATGATTCAGATAAATGGGGCTTACAAAATACTGAAGTTATTGAAAAGTTCATTTATTTGCATGCAAGACATTTTTAGGAGTTAAGTTGAATACACCAAGTGATATGATTTATGGTGAACTTGGGAGGTTTCAACTACATATTTACTCCTCCATAAATGCCGTGAAATATTGGTTAAAACTTTTATATGTTGTTGATATGACACTTCTCTAGCGATTTATATCATTAGGACGTTTTTCGAAAACAATGTTGTAGTAAAACACTAACATACTCAATGGCTGCTGGTTGTAAATCCCACTGCCCTTTAAAATAAATCTTGATAAGCTCATCTTCCCAAATGAAGTGATCAGTTGCAGATGAGCAACATGCTTGAGAAGGGTAAATGCGTTTATGCACTGCCTTCATGAACTGCACGTGTTTCTACGGTCGTTCAAACACGGGTCGCGCGTGCATATATATCGCCCTTTGATTCCAAGAATATTCATGTTCCTGGCAGTGGATAACATGAACAAAGTTCAAAATTGTCTAAAGCGTTAATCTGTTTCTGTTATCTTGAGATAAGACAACGAGCACAAGTTATAGGTTTGACCTCTTTAATCTTTACTTTCTGAAGCCCGGAACTTTGCTCAGGTATGGTTTAATTACGTAGAGGCCTAATGAGTGGGTAGTGACCACGTGAGGGTATTGAAAACGGCCAGGGTATGAATTGAAGAATCTAGTAAAGTATGTCGGTGTGTTTATAAGCTACATTAGGCACTGTGAAGAGAATGTATGCTAAATTTTGTTATGAGAGTCGGAGACATGTAGGGGCAACATTGGAGTAAGCAGAATGGGTAACAATGTAGGGGAGTAAATGAACGTGAAACCATGTAGAAAATTTGAGGGTTTGAAGGGAAGGTCTAACAATGTAGAAAACGTGAGCGATTGAAAGGGAATGCCTAACAATGTAGAAAACGTGAGGGATTGAAGGGAATGCCTAACAATGTAGAAAACGTGAGGGATTGGAGGGAATGCCTAACAATGTAGAAAACGTGAGGGATTGAAGGGAATGCCTAACAATGTAGAAAACGTGAGGGTTTGAAGGGAATGCCTAACAATGTAGAACACGTGAGGGTTTGAAGGGAAGGTCTAACCATGTAGAAAACGTTAGAGATTGAAGGGAATGCCTAACAATGTAGAAAACGTGAGGTATTGAAGGGAATGCCTAACAATGTAGAAAACGTGAGGGATTGAAGACAAGGTCTAACAATGTAGAAAACGTGAGGGATTGAAGGGAATGCCTAACAATGTAGAAAACGTGAGGGATTGAAGGGAATGCCTAACAATGTAGAAAACGTGAGGGATTGAAGGGAATGCCTAACAATGTAGAAAACGTGAGGGATTGAAGGGAAGGTCTAACAATGTAGAAAACGTGAGGGATTGAAGGGAATGCCTAACAATGTAGAAAACGTGAGGGATTGAAGGGAATGCCTAACAATGTAGAAAACGTGAGGGATTGAAGGGAATGCCTAACAATGTAGAACACGTGAGGGTTTGAAGGGAAGGTCTTACCATGTAGAAAACGTTAGAGATTGAAGGGAATGCCTAACAATGTAGAAAACGTGAGGGATTGAAGGGAATGCTTAACAATGTAGAAAACGTGAGGGATTGAAGGGAATGCCTAACAGTGTAGAAAACGTGAGGGTTTGAAGGGAATGCCTAACAATGTAGAAAACGTGAGGGATTGAAGGGAATGCCTAACAATGTAGAAAACGTGAGGGATTGAAGGGAATGCCTAACAATGTAGAAAACGTGAGGGTTTGAAGGGAATGCCTAACAATGTAGAACACGTGAGGGTTTGAAGGGAAGGTCTAACCATGTAGAAAACGTTAGAGATTGAAGGGAATGCCTAACAATGTAGAAAACGTGAGGTATTGAAGGGAATGCCTAACAATGTAGAAAACGTGAGGGATTGAAGACAAGGTCTAACAATGTAGAAAACGTGAGGGATTGAAGGGAATGCCTAACAGTGTAGAAAACGTGAGGGATTGAAGGGAATGCCTAACAATGTAGAAAACGTGAGGGATTGAAGGGAATGCCTAACAATGTAGAAAACGTGAGGGATTGAAGGGAAGGTCTAACAATGTAGAAAACGTGAGGGATTGAAGGGAATGCCTAACAATGTAGAAAACGTGAGGGATTGAAGGGAATGCCTAACAATGTAGAAAACGTGAGGGATTGAAGGGAATGCCTAACAATGTAGAACACGTGAGGGTTTGAAGGGAAGGTCTTACCATGTAGAAAACGTTAGAGATTGAAGGGAATGCCTAACAATGTAGAAAACGTGAGGGATTGAAGGGAATGCTTAACAATGTAGAAAACGTGAGGGATTGAAGGGAATGCCTAACAGTGTAGAAAACGTGAGGGTTTGAAGGGAATGCCTAACAATGTAGAAAACGTGAGGGATTGAAGGGAATGCCTAACAATGTAGAAAACGTGAGGGATTGAAGGGAATGCCTAACAATGTAGAAAACGTGAGGGATTGGAGGGAATGCCTAACAATGTAGAAAACGTGAAGGATTGAAGACAAGGTCTAACAATGTAGAAAACGTGAGGGATTGGAGGGAATGCCTAACAATGTAGAAAACGTGAGGGATTGAAGGGAAGGTCTAACAATGTAGAAAACGTGAGGGATTGAAGGGAATGCCTTACAATGTAGAAAACGTGAGGGATTGAAGGGAATGCCTAACAATGTAGAAAACGTGAGGGATTGAAGGGAATGCCTAACAATGTAGAAAACGTGAGGGATTGAAGGGAATGCCTAACAATGTAGAAAACGTGAGGGATTGAAGGGAAGGTCTAACAATGTAGAAAACGTGAGGGATTGAAGGGAATGCCTTACAATGTAGAAAACGTGAGGGATTGAAGGGAAGGTCTAACCATGTAGAAAACGTTAGAGATTGAAGGGAAGGTCTAACAATGTAGAACACGTGAGGGTTTGAAGGGAAGGTCTTACATTGTAGAAAACGTGAGGGATTGAAGGAAAGGTCCAACAATGTAGAAAACGTGAGGGATTGAAGGGAAGGTCTAACAATGTAGAAAACGTGAGGAATTGAAGGGAAGGTCCAACAATGTAGAAAACGTGAGGGATTGAAGGGAAGGTCGAACAATGTAGAAAACGTGAGGGATTGAAGGGAAGGTCTAACAATGTAGAAAACGTGAGGGTTTGAAGGGAAGGTCTAACATTGTAGTAAACGTGAGGGATTGAAGGGAAGGTCTAACATTGTAGTAAACGCGAGGGATTGAAGGGAATGCCTAACAATGTAGAAAACGCGAAGGATTGAAGGGAAGGTCTAACAATGTAGAAAACGTGAGGGATTGAAGGGAAGGTCTAACAATGTAAAAAACGTGAGGGATTGAAGGGAAGGTCTAACAATGTAGAAAACGTGAGGGATTGAAGGGAATGCCTAACAATGTAGAAAACGTGAGGGATTGAAGGGAAGGCCTAACAATGTAGAAAACGTGAGGGATTGAAGGGAATGCCCAACAATGTAGAAAACGTGAGGGTTTGAAGGGAAGGTCTAACCATGTAGAAAACGTTAGAGATTGAAGGGAATGCCTAACAATGTAGAAAACGTAAGCGATTGAAGGGAATGCCTAACAATGTAGAAAACGTGAGGGATTGAAGGGAATGCCTAACAGTGTAGAAAACGTGAGGGATTGAAGGGAATGCCTAACAATGTAGAAAACGTGAGGGATTGAAGGGAATGCCTAACAATGTAGAAAACGTGAGGGATTGAAGGAAATGCCTAATAATGTAGAAAACGTGAGGGATTGGAGGGAATGCCTAACAATGTAGAAAACGTGAGGGATTGAAGGGAATGCCTAACAATGTAGAAAACGTGAGGGATTGGAGGGAATGCCTAACAATGTAGTCAACGTGAGGGATTGAAGGGAAGGTCTAACAATGTAGAAAAAGTGAGGGATTGAAGGGAATGCCTTACAATGTAGAAAACGTGAGGGATTGAAGGGAAGGTCTAACCATGTAGAAAACGTTAGAGATTGAAGGGAAGGTCTAACAATGTAGAACACGTGAGGGTTTGAAGGGAAGGTCTTACATTGTAGAAAACGTGAGGGATTGAAGGAAAGGTCCAACAATGTAGAAAACGTGAGGGATTGAAGGGAAGGTCTAACAATGTAGAAAACGTGAGGAATTGAAGGGAAGGTCCAACAATGTAGAAAACGTGAGGGATTGAAGGGAAGGTCGAACAATTTAGAAAACGTGAGGGATTGAAGGGAAGGTCTAACAATGTAGAAAACCTGAGGGATTGAAGGGAAGGTCTAACAATGTAGAAAACGTGAGGGTTTGAAGGGAAGGTCTAACATTGTAGTAAATGTGAGCGATTGAAGGGAATGCCTAACAATGTAGAAAACGCGAAGGATTGAAGGGAAGGTCTAACAATGTAGAAAACGTGAGGGATTGAAGGGAAGGTCTAACAATGCAGAAAACGTGAGGGATTGAAGGGAAGGTCTAACAATGTAGAAAACGTGAGGGATTGAAGGGAATGCCTAACAATGTAGAAAACGTGAGGGATTGAAGGGAAGGCCTAACAATGTAGAAAACGTGAGGGATTGATGGGAAAGCCTAACAATGTAGAAAACGTGAGGGTTTGAAGGGAAGGTCTAACCATGTAGAAAACGTTAGAGATTGAAGGGAATGCCTAACAATGTAGAAAACGTGAGCGATTGAAGGGAATGCCTAACAATGTAGAAAACGTGAGGGATTGAAGGGAATGCCTAACAGTGTAGAAAACGTGAGCGATTGAAGGGAATGCCTAACAATGTAGAAAACGTGAGGGATTGAAGGGAATGCCTAACAATGTAGAAAACGTGAGGGATTGAAGGGAATGCCTAACAATGTAGAAAACGTGAGGGATTGAAGGGAATGCCTAACAATGTAGAAAACGTGAGGGATTGAAGGGAATGCCTAACAATGTAGAAAACGTGAGGGATTGAAGGGAATGCCTAACAATGTAGAAAACGTGAGGGATTGAAGGGAAGGTCTAACAATGTAGAAAACGTGAGGGATTGAAGGGAATGCCTTACAATGTAGAAAACGTGAGGGATTGAAGGGAAGGTCTAACCATGTAGAAAACGTTAGAGATTGAAGGGAAGGTCTAACAATGTAGAACACGTGAGGGTTTGAAGGGAAGGTCTTACATTGTAGAAAACGTGAGGGATTGAAGGAAAGGTCCAACAATGTAGAAAACGTGAGGGATTGAAGGGAAGGTCTAACAATGTAGAAAACGTGAGGAATTGAAGGGAAGGTCCAACAATGTAGAAAAAGTGAGGGATTGAAGGGAAGGTCCAACAATGTAGAAAACGTGAGGGATTGAAGGGAAGGTCTAACAATGTAGAAAACGTGAGGGTTTGAAGGGAAGGTCTAACATTGTAGTAAACGTGAGGGATTGAAGGGAATGCCTAACAATGTAGAAAACGCGAAGGATTGAAGGGAAGGTCTAACAATGTAGAAAACGTGAGGGATTGAAGGGAAGGTCTAACAATGTAGAAAACGTGAGGGATTGAAGGGAAGGTCTAACAATGTAGAAAACGTGAGGGATTGAAGGGAATGCCTAACAATGTAGAAAACGTGAGGGATTGAAGGGAAGGCCTAACAATGTAGAAAACGTGAGGGATTGAAGGGAAGGCCTAACAATGTAGAAAACGTGAGGGATTGAAGGGAATGTCTAACAATGTAGAAAACGTGAGGGATTGAAGGGAATGCCTGACAATGTAGGGGACGTGTAGGAGTGACGGGAACATGTATAAACAAGAGAATAGTGAGTACAGCTCACTCATATACCCCCGCTTTTAACAAAGAAGAACAATTTCTAAATAGGAGATAGACATCAATGTTTTGTGTTCTGTATGAACAAACCACAGCAGTACTATGAAAGCAGAGTTTGTGTCTTCATAGATACACTTGTAAGAGTGCTTTAGAAGTGAATGTTGAAAAAAGAGAAAATTTTCATAAATTATGCAAATGAGGGTATGAAACATACAAAAAGGCAGTTGTACACATCATGGTGATTGTACATATCAAGTTTCGCAAAATTTGAACAACTAGTGTCAGAGTTATGAGCGGAGCAAAAAGTGTAAATGGCGAAATTAGAATGGGTAAGTTGAAAAACAGAGACAATTTGCATAAATTATGCAAATGAGGGTATGAAACAAACAAAAGGCAGATGTACACATCATGGTGATTGTACATTTCAAGTTTCGTAAAATTTGAACAACTAGTGTCAGAGTTATGAGAGGAACAAAAACATTTCAGACGGACGCACGGACGGACGTGCTGACCGCTACATACCCCCGACAACGTCTTAGGGGGTATAATGAAGGAGACGTGTTGGGGTAAAGGGAACGTGTGACACGGAGTAACAATTAATGCGACGTATTGGAATGAAGGGAACGTGTTACAACGTAGGGGACGTGTATGACTGAACGAAACTTGCAACAATGGAGGGGATATGTGGGAGTGAAGGGAACATGTAACAGTGTAAGGGACATGTGGGAGTGTAGGAAACATGTAACAAAATAGGGGACGAGTGGGAGTGAAGGGAACATGTTACAGTGTAGGGGACGTGTGGGAATGGAGGGAACGTGTAACAATATAGGGGACGTGTGGGAGTGAAGGGAAAATGTAACAGTGTAGGGGGCGTGTGAAAGTGAAGGAACAAGAACCAGTGTAGGTGACGTATGGGAGTGCAGGGAACATGTAACAAAGTAGGGGACATGTGGGAATAAAGGGAAAATGTAACATATTAGAGGACGTATGGAAGTGCAGGGAACTTGTAACACAGTAGGGGACATGTGGGAGTGCAGGGAACATGTAACAAAGTAGGGGGCATGTGGGAGTGAAGGGAACATGTAACAGTGCAGGGGACCTGTGGGAGGGAAGGGAACATGTAACAACGTAGGGGACGTGTGGGAGTGAAGGGAACATGTAACAAAGTAGGCGACGTGTGGGAGTGAAGGACACGTGTAACAAAGTAGGGGACGTGTGGGAATGCAGGGGAACATGTAACAGTTTAGGGAGCGTGTGGGAGTAAAGGGAACATGTAACAACTTAGGCGATGTTTGGAATTGAAGGGAACGTGTAACATAGTAGGGGGCGTGTGGGAGTGCAGGGAACATGTAACAGTGTTGGGGGCGGGTGGGAGTGAAAGGAACATGTTACAGAGTATTGGACGTGTGGGAGTGAAGGGAACGTGTAACAAAGTAGGGGGCGTGTGGAAGTGCAGGAAACATGTAACAGTATAGGGGATGAGTGGAAGTGCAGGGAACATATAACAGTGTAAGGGGCGTGTGGGAATGAAGTGAACCTGTAACAATGTAGGGGACGTGTGGGAGTGAAGGGAACATGTATTAAAGTAGGGGACGTTAGGGAGTGAAGGGAACATGTAACAGTGTAGGGGATTTGAGGGAGCGCAGGGAATATGTAAAAAGGTAGGGGGCGTGTTGGATTGCAGGGAACATGTTACAGAGTAGAGGACATTAGGGAGTGAAGGGAACATGTAACAGTGTAGGGGACGTGTGGGAGTGAAGGGAACATGTAATAAAGTAGGGGACGTTAGGGAGTGAAGGGAACATGTAACAGTGTAGGGGATTTGAGGGAGCGCAGGGAATATGTAAAAAGGTAGGGGGCGTGTGGGAGTGAAGGGAACATGTGACAGTGTTGGGGCGTGTTGGAGTGAAGGGAACATGTAAAAGTGTAGGGGATGTGTGGGAGTGCAGGGAACATGTAACAGAGTATTGGACCCGTGGGAGTGAGGGAATATGTAAAAAAGTACGGGGCGTGTGGAAGTGAATGGAACTTGTGACAAAGTAGGGGACGTGTAGGAGTTAAGAGAACATGTAACAGTTAGGGGGCGTGTAGGAGTTAAGAGAACATGTAACAGTTAGGGGGCGTGTGGGAGTGAAGGGAACATGTAACAAAGTAGGTGGCGTGTGGAAGTGCAGGGAACATGTAACACAGTAGGGGACGCTAGGAAGTGAAGGGAACATGTAACAAAGAAGGGGACGTGTGGGAGTGCAGTGAACATGTAATTGTGTAGAAGATGTGTCGGAGTGCAAAGAACATTTACAAAGAAGGGGACGTTAAGGAGTTAAGGGAACATATAACAGTGTAGGGTATGTGTGGGAGTTCAGAGAACATGTAACAAAGTAGGGGACGTTAGAGAGTGAAGGGAACATGTAACAGTGTAGGGGACGTTAGGGAGTGAAGGGACTTGTAGCAACGTGTTAGGCAAACAGTGTGGGAGCGCAGGGAAAATGTAAAAAAGCAGAGGGCGTGTGGGATTGAAGGGAACATGTGACAGTGTAGTTGGCGTGTGGAAGTGAAAGGCCCTTGAAACAAAGTAGGGGACCTTAGAAAGTGAAGGAAACATGTAACAGTGTAGGGGATTTTAGGAAGTGAAGGGAACATGTAGCAAAGTAGGGGACGTTAGGGAGTGAAGGGAACATGTAACAGTGTAGGGGGGCGTGTCGGGGTGAAGGAAACATGTATAAAAGGAAGGGACGTGTGGGAGTGAAGGGAACTTGTAATAAAGTAGGGGACGTGTGTGAGTGAAGGGAAAATGTAACAAAGTAGGCGATGTGTAGAAGTGATTGGAACATGTAACAACGTAGGGGCCGTATGGGAGTGCAGGGAACATGTAACATTGTAGGTTGCGTGTGGGAATGAAGGGAACATGTAACAAAGTAGGGGAGGTGTTGGAGTGAAGGGAAGTTGTGACACAGTTAGTGACGTGTGGGAGTGAATGGAAAATGTAACCACGTGGGGGATATTTTGGAGTGCAGGGAACATGTATCAAAGTAGGGGACGTTATGGAGTGATGGGAACATGTATCAGTGTAGGTGTCGTTAGGGAGTGAAGGGAACATGTATCAATGAAGGGGACGTGTGGGAGTGAAGGGAACACATCCAAAACAAGTAGGGGACGTGTGGGAGTGAAGAGAACACATCCAAAACAAGTAGGGGACGTGTGGGAGTGAAGAGAACACATCCAAAACAAGTAGGGGACGTGTGGGAGTGAAGAGAACATTTAAAAGTGTAGGTAATGTGTGGGAGTGAAAGGAACATTTAAAAGTGTAGGTAATGTGTGGGAGTGAAAGGAACATGTAACAAAGTAGGGGACGTGTGGAAGTACAGGGAACATGTAACAAAGTATTGAACGTGTGGTAGTGAAAAGAACATGTAACAAAGTAGGCGACGTGTAGAAGTGAAGGGAAAGTGTAACAAAGTAGGGGTCGGTTGGGAGTGCACGGAACATGTAACAGTGTAGGTAGCATGTGGGAGTGAAGGGAACATGTAACAAAGTAGGGGAGGTATTGGAGTGAAGCGAAGTTGTGACAAAGTAGGCGACGTGTGGGAGTGAAGGGAACGTGAGACAAAGTAGGGGTCGTGTGGTAGTGAAGTGAACATGTAACAAAGTAGTCGACGTGTGGAAGTGAAATGAACACGAGACAAAGTAGGGGGCGTTTGGGATTGCAGGGAACATGTAACAGTTTAGGGAGCGTGTGGGAGTAAAGGGAACATGTAACAACTTAGGCGATGTTTGGAATTGAAGGGAACGTGTAACATAGTAGGGGGCGTGTGGGAGTGCAGGGAACATGTAACAGTGTTGGGGGCGGGTGGGAGTGAAAGGAACATGTTACAGAGTATTGGACGTGTGGGAGTGAAGGGAACGTGTAACAAAGTAGGGGGCGTGTGGAAGTGCAGGAAACATGTAACAGTATAGGGGATGAGTGGAAGTGCAGGGAACATATAACAGTGTAAGGGGCGTGTGGGAATGAAGTGAACCTGTAACAATGTAGGGGACGTGTGGGAGTGAAGGGAACATGTATTAAAGTAGGGGACGTTAGGGAGTGAAGGGAACATGTAACAGTGTAGGGGATTTGAGGGAGCGCAGGGAATATGTAAAAAGGTAGGGGGCGTGTTGGATTGCAGGGAACATGTTACAGAGTAGAGGACATTAGGGAGTGAAGGGAACATGTAACAGTGTAGGGGACGTGTGGGAGTGAAGGGAACATGTAATAAAGTAGGGGACGTTAGGGAGTGAAGGGAACATGTAACAGTGTAGGGGATTTGAGGGAGCGCAGGGAATATGTAAAAAGGTAGGGGGCGTGTGGGAGTGAAGGGAACATGTGACAGTGTTGGGGCGTGTTGGAGTGAAGGGAACATGTAAAAGTGTAGGGGATGTGTGGGAGTGCAGGGAACATGTAACAGAGTATTGGACCCGTGGGAGTGAGGGAATATGTAAAAAAGTACGGGGCGTGTGGAAGTGAATGGAACTTGTGACAAAGTAGGGGACGTGTAGGAGTTAAGAGAACATGTAACAGTTAGGGGGCGTGTAGGAGTTAAGAGAACATGTAACAGTTAGGGGGCGTGTGGGAGTGAAGGGAACATGTAACAAAGTAGGTGGCGTGTGGAAGTGCAGGGAACATGTAACACAGTAGGGGACGCTAGGAAGTGAAGGGAACATGTAACAAAGAAGGGGACGTGTGGGAGTGCAGTGAACATGTAATTGTGTAGAAGATGTGTCGGAGTGCAAAGAACATTTACAAAGAAGGGGACGTTAAGGAGTTAAGGGAACATATAACAGTGTAGGGGATGTGTGGGAGTGCAGGGAACATGTAATAGTGTAGGGTATGTGTGGGAGTTCAGAGAACATGTAACAAAGTAGGGGACGTTAGAGAGTGAAGGGAACATGTAACAGTGTAGGGGACGTTAGGGAGTGAAGGGACTTGTAGCAACGTGTTAGGCGAACAGTGTGGGAGCGCAGGGAAAATGTAAAAAAGCAGAGGGCGTGTGGGATTGAAGGGAACATGTGACAGTGTAGTTGGCGTGTGGAAGTGAAAGGCCCTTGAAACAAAGTAGGGGACCTTAGAAAGTGAAGGAAACATGTAACAGTGTAGGGGATTTTAGGAAGTGAAGGGAACATGTAGCAAAGTAGGGGACGTTAGGGAGTGAAGGGAACATGTAACAGTGTAGGGGGGCGTGTCGGGGTGAAGGAAACATGTATAAAAGGAAGGGACGTGTGGGAGTGAAGGGAACTTGTAATAAAGTAGGGGACGTGTGTGAGTGAAGGGAAAATGTAACAAAGTAGGCGATGTGTAGAAGTGATAAGAACATGTAACAACGTAGGGGCCGTATGGGAGTGCAGGGAACATGTAACATTGTAGGTTGCGTGTGGGAATGAAGGGAACATGTAACAAAGTAGGGGAGGTGTTGGAGTGAAGGGAAGTTGTGACACAGTTAGTGACGTGTGGGAGTGAATGGAAAATGTAACCACGTGGGGGATATTTTGGAGTGCAGGGAACATGTATCAAAGTAGGGGACGTTATGGAGTGATGGGAACATGTATCAGTGTAGGTGTCGTTAGGGAGTGAAGGGAACATGTATCAATGAAGGGGACGTGTGGGAGTGAAGGGAACACATCCAAAACAAGTAGGGGACGTGTGGGAGTGAAGAGAACACATCCAAAACAAGTAGGGGACGTGTGGGAGTGAAGAGAACACATCCAAAACAAGTAGGGGACGTGTGGGAGTGAAGAGAACATTTAAAAGTGTAGGTAATGTGTGGGAGTGAAAGGAACATTTAAAAGTGTAGGTAATGTGTGGGAGTGAAAGGAACATGTAACAAAGTAGGGGACGTGTGGAAGTACAGGGAACATGTAACAAAGTATTGAACGTGTGGTAGTGAAAAGAACATGTAACAAAGTAGGCGACGTGTAGAAGTGAAGGGAAAGTGTAACAAAGTAGGGGTCGGTTGGGAGTGCACGGAACATGTAACAGTGTAGGTAGCATGTGGGAGTGAAGGGAACATGTAACAAAGTAGGGGAGGTATTGGAGTGAAGCGAAGTTGTGACAAAGTAGGCGACGTGTGGGAGTGAAGGGAACGTGAGACAAAGTAGGGGTCGTGTGGTAGTGAAGTGAACATGTAACAAAGTAGTCGACGTGTGGAAGTGAAATGAACACGAGACAAAGTAGGGGGCGTTTGGGATTGCAGGGAACATGTAGCAGTGTAGGTGTGTGAAGGGAACTCTTAACAAATGAGGGACGTGTGGTAGTGTAGGGAACATGTAGCAAAGTAAGGGACGTGTGGGAGTGAAGGGAACATGTAACAGTGTAGGGGGTGTTGGAGTGAAGGGAACATGTAACAGTGAAGGGGATGTGTTGGATTGCAGGGAACATGAAAAAAAGTAGGGGACGTTAGGGAGTGAAGGGAACATGTAACAGTGTAGGGAACGTATGGGAGTGAAGGGAACGTGTACCAAAGTAGGGGCGTGTGGGATTGCAGGGAACATGTAACAAAGTAGAAATCGTGTGGGAGTGAAGGGAACATGTAACAAAGTAGGGGACGTGTGGGAGTGAAGGGAACATGTAACAAAGTAGGGGACGTGTGGGGGTGAAAGGAACGTGAGACAGTGTAGGGAATGTGTTGGATAGCAGGGAACATGTAACAGTGTAGGGGACGTCAGGGGGGGGAATGGAACATGTAACAGTGTAGGGGACGTATGGGAGGGAAGGGAACGTGTACCAAAGTAGGGGCGTGCGGGATTGCAGGGAACATATAACAGAGTAGGGGCGTGTGGGAGTGCAAGGAACATGTAACAGTGTAGGGGGCGTGTTTTAGTGAAGGGAACATGTAACAGTGTAGGTGATGTGTGGGAGTGCAGGGAACATGTAAATAGGTAGGGGAACGTGTGGAAGTGATTGGAACATGTAACAGTTTATGGGATATGTGGGAGTGCAGGGAAGATGTAACAAAGTAGGGGACGTACGGGAGTGAAGGGAACATGTAACAAAGTATTGGACGTGTGGGAGTGAAGGGAACATGTAACAAAGTAGGGAACGTGTGGGAGTGAAAAGAACATGTAACAAAGTAAGGGACTTGTGGGAGAGAAGGGAATATGTCACAATGTAGGTGATGTGTGGGAGTGAAGGACACGTGTAACGTGTAGGGGACACGTGGGAGTGAAGGGAACATGTAACAAAATAGGCGACGTGTGTTAGTGAATGGAACATGTCGCAAAGTAGGGGACCTATGGAACTGAAAAGAACATGTAACAAAGTAGGGGACGTTTTGGAGTGAAGGGAACATGTAACAAAGTAGGGGATCTGTGGGAGTGAAGGGAACATGTATCAATATCGAGTAAAGGGAACATGTAACAGTGTAAGGGCCTGTTGGCAGGGAAGGGAACATGTAACAGTGTAAGGGACTGTTTGCAGGGAAGGGAACATGTCACAGTGTAAGGGACTGTTGGCAGGGAAGGGAACATGTAACAGTCTAAGGGACTGTTTGCAGGGAAGGGAACATGTAACAGTGTAAGGGACTGTTGGCAGGGAAGGGAACATGTAACAGTGTAAGGGAATGTTTGCAGGGAAGGGAACATGTAACAGTGTAAGGGACTGTTGGCAGGGAAGGGAACATGTAACAGTGTAAGGGACTGTTTGCAGGGAAGGGAACATGTAACAGTGTAAGGGACTGTTGGCAGGGAAGGGAACATGTAAGAAAGTAGGTAGTGTGAATAAGACAAAAACCTGATGCCATGGATTCTTCTAATATGTTCTGTATTGGATGTTTCCTTACAGAAATATTATGCTTATTCTGAAACAAACAAAGAAAAAAGTATTTTGAGTTAAATCATCTAACAATGTTAGTCACAAACTGACTCAAACGTACGTAAATACAAATCATTGTATTACCAATAATACATATCCTTATATTCAAGCTCTTCACACGGTGACATAAATGTATACTCTGTAGTTACAGATATATTTCTACTCTTTGCACTGTAAATTTTAACAATTCTTTGCTTTGAATTAATCTTTAAGAAGATGAAAGAAAGTCCGTGCAATTGATAATACACACAACGGTGACTCGACTAATTACTGTAAGACGAGTTTATTTGGCAACAGGGGTGAAAGGTAATTATAACAAACTGACAATAAAATATCCATGGAATTATATAGCACTTTTCAGCGAATAAACTGCAAAAGGTTTCAAACACTTGAAATACACAATCAGTAATTAAGAAACTTGAAAATATAGCCATGAATAGAATCATATCATAGCCGCGAAACATTACCCCTATTGGCGTAACAACTTGGACTAGTTCAAAGTGAGCGCTTACATTTACATATTTTTCAAGAACATAAGTACACATTGATAGGAATTATTAACATAACATTGATCAGGAAAATGTAAATATTATATATATACACCTGAATGTCTGTCCTCACGGCCAATATATCATGCAAAAACTCATCATTAAACATTTCTTCTCTTCCGGCTCATTCGTTGAAAAACAAAAGGAGCATTCCGTCACCGGAAGTCTCGTTTAAAATAAAAGTAAAAAAGGGAGTGGCTCATCATTTCGATTACACAATCGAGCGAAAGGTTTCCGTGATGCACAGATTCCATCCAACCCTTCACCCAGCCTCAAAGTAGATTCTCAATAATGAGACAACATTGCTGGATGCAGCGCTTATATTGTCCATGTTGAGTCTTCACTTGTACGTTCCTGACCATATCATCCTTTCCAGGATATACATCAGTCACTCGGCCTAAGTTTCATTTCCCTCTCTTCACATTGTGATCAATGAGCAACACAATGTCTCCAATCTGGAGTTGTCTCCCTTTAGATATCCCCTTGGTCCTCTTCATCAAGGTTAGGAAGTATTCTCTCACCAGTCTCTCCCAAAACTGATGATAAGCTGCTGCACATATTCTAACCTCTTGTTAAGGTTCGTTGATTCACTGAAGGGTCATTGAGGTGAATCATATGATGCTCTTCCAAACATAAAATGATTTTGAATGATTGGTTGCAAATCATTTGGACTGTTCGGGGACATACTCAGTGGTCTTGAATGCAGCAATGTCGACATTTCGTTCCAAGACAAGTTTTGTTCTCAAACTACTAACTTCAATGCTCTCTTCACCTATTTGATAAGACTCTCATATATTCCTCCCTGGTTACCATTTCAAGTTGTGTAGAGCGCTTAAGTTTTCTATCTCTGCGCGTCCTTCGACAAACAATTTCTTCAGCTCCTTTTCTGCGCCGACAAACAAGTTCCATGGTCGGAAAACATTGTCTTCGGCCATCCGTGATGAGACACGAATCTTCTCAGTACATGAAGGAATGCTTTTCAACGATTTCCAAGTGCATGGCTCCACTGTAGCGCAGGTGAATACTGCTCCTCGTGATTTAATCTTCTTATTTCTGCCATACTTCAGGTTAAAAGCGCCAAATAGGGGGTCTGTGAAGTCCCTATTAAAATGTGAAGTTAGCGAATTATTACCAGTTCCTTATTCCTTATTCAAAACTTTAGCAACTAACACTTGTTCTTGGCTCATGCTTCAATATCTAAGACTGTAAACGACAATAACGTTCTTCTCTTGTGTACCGATTTTTGTATTATTAACGCAGAAAGCCCAGGGCCTTGTATCTAAACCGAGCGCTTCACGAGCTATAAATAGCACGCTAGCCAATTCAAAATGGCTTCGTTTCAATCTGTTGGTGTGGAAGCAAATCACATATAGTTTCTGTGTCAGAACATAGAGTTTTGAATACAATAAATAAATGTTAAGTTTAACTAAACAGTTCATGTGAGCTATTATTATACAATGCTTTATAAACGACCGGGAACGTGCTCCGCGAACCCCACTATACAATAGGTCAATCTTAAAAGTTAATCCGTCACTGAGAGTGTGAAGTTAGTTACTTATTCGCCATTGGCGCTATATGCGTAGAAGTTTCGAACATCATAGGTTTATAATTGAATCAGTACATGCTAGCTCTGTCTCTGGGGTACATCTCACCTACAACAATGCTTAATGTACGGCCACGAACGTGCATTTTGGGCTCGCTTTAGGTCAATCTGAATCCATTGCTGAAAGTTTGAGGTTTGTTACTTATTCGATATTGGCGATTCATGCACAGAATTCGTCGTTTGCGCCCGTTTAAAGCCATTTTTATAATATGTCAACTCCCTAAGGTATGGCAAATTCTTCCAAGATAAGGCGGGGTGTGAAGGCCTGCATGTTTGAAATGAAAAGGCCATGCCTGGACCGTCACTGGGCCATAACTGTCCATTATCCCTCTTATATAATCAAAAGGAAGCTCCTCTAAACACAACAGACTTCATGCTCAAGTTGATTCAGTTTTATATGACACATTCACTTTTAATACATACATGGTTAAGCTATTAATAATACTCCAAATGCACTTGATACATTTTTAAACAATTTGTTACCAAAATATACAAGCATCAAAAGCAACTTTATTTACATAAGAACACAAACAATATGTGTACAGTATATCAGGCTAGCCATAAATATCAATTATCAGAAACTGTAAGATAATATAATACAACATAACTATTATATATGTTAGCTATATGAAGATCTACACAGAGAGAGGAATAGGGCAGGGGAAGAAAGTCATAGGACAAGATGACTGATAAGGAGTTGACAGGCCACAATACTTTCTCGGGAACCGAGCTGTGCCTGGCTGTCCCAGGGCAGCTGGAAATTGCTTTAAGAATACATACGTTTATATATAAATCAGCACATGTTAGCTTTGTCTCTAGGGTACATCTCAGCTATAATAAAGTTTTAGTTACGGCCGCGAACGTGCATTGTGGGCTCATCGTAGGTCAATCTGAATCCGTTGCTGTGAGTGTGAAGTTGTTTACTTATTCGAGTTTAGGTATACTGTATAGACAACGTTACTCATTGTTACAGCTGAGATGTACCCAGTAGTACTCTGCTCTCTGTATTTCTATCGGCTAAAGAACCTCTTTACTGGTCTCTGGTACGGGTAGTCCCTTTACCTTGTTCTTCAGAGCCTCTACAAATCTCACACAGTATGCTGTCACTCTCAGAAGTTTTCGCCATGAGGAGTATCTCTCACTTTCGACGATAGATCCTCCCTCTACTTTCTTCTGAGATTGCATTCCGATAAATCTCGGCCATGCTTTTCTGTCTCATTCCCATTTGTTCTTTTCTCCATACACTCTTGATCTGGCCATTGTTCCCTTGACATTCTGAGAAATTTCGGTCCATAGAACCATCGATGTGCAAGATCCTGTACCCTGATTCCCCTGCTCAGTTTGTCCGCAACATTCTGTTTGGTAGGCACATATTCCAGCTCCTGTTGTCCCATTCTCCCTGTATTTCTGCTATTCGGACAGAAACAAATGCTTTCTTTGAACTTGACTAGGATTTGGCCATTTCAAAACAACTTGAGAATCTGACCAAAGGAAAACTTCTTGTTTGTCTCTCAACTATGTGTGCAGTGTCCTCGCTAATCTGAAAGCAAGTAGGGCAGCCATCAGCTGCAATCTTGGTATGGTTGTTTGAAGAAGCGGTGCCACTCGCACCTTTGCTGCAACTAGTCTGACGCTTGGTCCGATGGGGGTTGGCCATATTTGATAGGCACAGGCACCATAAGCCGTCATACTTGCGTCAGGAAACACATGCAGTTCTGGCACAATCACAATCTCTGTTGGCTTCAGACATCTCGGAAAGCATATGGAGTTCAATCTCTCTAGGTCATCAAAAATGTGGGACCATATGTGACTCATCTTATCCACAGGGAGTAAGCCCTGTCAATGCTAAACTGGAAGTTGGCAGTCGTCAACAACCATTTTCTAGACAGACAGTAGTTCTTCAACTGGGTTGGGTCCCGAAATTGGTTAGTTTTGAACATTTTGAACAATATCAACATGATTGAATATCTATATTTTACAATCGCTACATCTGTGGAACATGACACGCAATATATAGTTTAGAATTTTAACATTTTGGGAGCCAGTCGATCGTTTTCAGGGAAACAATCAGCGAAAAGGCGACTTTCTACATGGAAACAGCAAATTTACATGAATCAAGCCCATATTTTGTGCAATTTTAAGTCGAATGTGATAATCTAGGACTTGCATGAACGTTACAGCTTTCACAGATTGATCGAAACCGAGATATTAGGAAAAATAAAAACTGTACACATTGATGTAAGTTGCTCCATCACTGTCCAGGTTGTTGAAAATTAAAACAATAAACTGTCCATGGTAGTTGCCATGCAGGAAACCTTTTTTACATTGTTCGGGTATGTAAGGGTGCAACGTGATTTGATTTTCACTGCTGCTTTTCATACAATTTTTGCGAAAAATGTCGAAAAAACAATAGAATACAAGTTTAACATATAAATCCATCGACTATATGTTTTAACTACAATTTTTGCCATTTGTATCATTCTTACACCTTGAAATGTTGGTTTCTAGGATAATAATGTAATAATAATGTATTACTATCCCTATCAATGATTTATCCAAAGCACGATGTAATGGGTCAGGGAAAACCCTAACACGTGAAGGCTGATATCCCAGAATGCACTGCAATGCCTTTACTCGCGCGTATAAATCGCGAAAATCGATGTGATATCGTGGTTTAAGTTTTAGTTATGATTTTGTGCAATAAATTCGAGACAATGCGTATCACCACGGACTTAGTAAAAATATAACTACTGTTATTGAAGTCCGTGGTACCACATACCAAGTTGGTTTTTTTATCAATTTTTAATTTAAAACCAATAAAATTTTACAGATTAAAATTATATAACGATATTTATGGTTTTCTCCTGAGATTAGTCTCTTTTTTTTTGTGGCTCACATGAAATGATAAAAACGCTACTATAGAATTTTGTCTCAACTTCATTGTGTTTTATTCCTGTATCAACAAGATATAGGAATTAAATGTAATTAGATATACCACATTTTGTTAATTCCTTACATTCCACCTGATAAAGAACTGAGTATATACTCTAAGACATCGTTTATTTTCAGATTAAAGAAGTAATTATCCAGAAAATCTCCCTGTTCTTACATACCACCATGCAAACTGTAGACAATTTTCAACCATGTGTTTTTAAGTAAATCCATCATTAAGGAGAATAGAGCAATACTATAAATATTATCCACTAATCTATCTAGTCGTGCACTGTTTAGTTGAGTAACTGATGTGCGAAGACCAAAACTGAACTAAGCGTAATGCCTAGAGCCCCAGTCACGATGCAGAACGTAGTTAACTAGTACTGTACATAAGATAAGCCTAGTAATCCGTGGTTATCCGTATTCAAAACGTAGACAAAGACGTAGTTTGTGATTTAACTTTAGAACATATTGAATTCAAAGTTTAGATTGGACGTATTGAATTGCAAATTTGAACTTAGATCTTTATAGTTAAATCTAGTTAAGAACGTAATTAAACGTATTACAACTTGTCCCCGAATACCTACACCTTACTAGGTATTTAAGTCCTTTACTACAGTAAATTACACTAGTATCATTTAATTTAAGTTGAAGAACGTTTCAGAACAGAAGACTAGGTGTTAGTACGACTGTCTACGTTATCAACATATTTAAATTACGTTTTGGTAGGTTTGTTATTGACGCACTGACGTAAAAGTAAGTTCCCATACGTCTAACTACGCTCAAGGAAGTATAATTACGCTGAACTACGATAAATCACGCCTAACTAGGTACACGTATACTGAACCATGTTGTAATGAAACGTTAACGTAGTTGCGAAAAATGCAAAAAGTTCCATCAAGTCAGAAGTTTGGTGGCTATACGTTCAATGAACTAGTTAAACTACGTAAATTGTGACTGCAGCTAGCTAGCTTGAGTTACACCAGTGTGGTTCTCACTACGTTCTACTCCGTCCAAAAATTATTGTAAAAAGACCTCGAACGGGACAAAAACGGGAAACTTTTGTACATAACTCTCAATACTACGATCCAGTACGTTTACAGACAGTTCTCAGGAAGTCCATCCCGTCTTTACACTGTCATCTGACAGCTGGTGCCACGTTGAAATGGGATGACCTTGCCCGTTCATAACGTTTTCAATCTGTTCAGTCCCGTTATCAGTCAGTATATATCAGTTCTCAACTAAATCTATCTCGACATCATACACGTTGCGAGAAGAATCATTCATTGACAGTTTAGGTTATTATTATTGAAAACTGTTGTCGACACATGTTCAAATGTTAGATGCACGGGAGGCAGAATGAATAGTATAAGTATAATCCCAGTTATGTCTGTAAATGTGATTTCAAGGGATTAAAATAGTGGGTAATATGAAAAGTTGGAATTCAAGTGAATAAAGGTTTCAGAATTTTTTTAAAAATTTTATATTTGGATGGATCGAATAATAAATATATTATCAATAAACTAACAGAAAGTAATTTTCTATGATAATAGACATATTATCAGTAGTATGTTGGATGAAATGAGTAACTACTTCAATTGATTGAATTCAAATAAAAAAGCAGATTGATAGGCCTACCTGTCGTGTTGTTTGTGTTTTTTAATGATTTGAAAAGTCAAAACTTACTACTTACTTATTTAAACCGTTGGGAAAAACAATTCACCGAACGTATGTATGCTTAGTCACAAGTGAGAAGCATTTAATTCTGCGCTTGTTCTATTTCTATGAAATGATTGACTGGTGAAAATTTTCTCACTTGTTTGTTGGGAAATTTCGTTGCATGAAAATGTTCAAGGTTCAAGTCCTCCCCACGAAAGCCACACATCTTTCCAGCGACAATATAATGTCCCGGCATTCGGTAAACATTATACTTTCATGTAATGCTTTCAGCACACGTAGCACTAAACTACTGTCAAAAACTCTAGACAATTTGTATCGATATCAATTAAGTCTAATCATATATCGAGATAAAGAAATATATGTCAACTCGTCAAACATCTAACTAATCTACTCTGTCGTGAATTGCACTGTAATATCACCAGAAATGTATATTCACAGTTAAAAACTAAAATTCAACTACTTACCTTACTACTTAATCTTAGTGTTAGAGACATTACTTTCGCTACGATCGGCAACAATTCAGTTGATGTAATTGTATTTTTTCCAAACTAATTAATTTTATTGATATATTCAAAATGTGTGTTAATAATTGTGTATATTACACTGTTTGTAAAAGGTTTTAATGCATTCTATCAATGTTATATGTTTCAATGCACAACATTTTATTATTCCTTTTCTGTAAGTGTAACCTACTTGTTTTAATTAATTTACTTATAAATATTTTGTGTTCAATACTTGCAAGGAAATGAATTTAAATTAAAATAAATCCCTATCGATAAAGAAAGATGGAATATATTATTACTCATAACTGCAAATTTAAATTTCGCTGGGATTAAACACGTGATACACAAATATATTCAAATAAGTGCAAAGAACACAACAACCCATTTCATAATTAATAGGGAGCAGCGCAACGCAGCGTATTGCTATAGCTTGTACTTTCAGAAATAACGAACCCAGTTTGGAATCAGCCTTCACGTGTTAAGATTTGCCCCGACCCCGATGTAATGGGTGCTATCTTCAACCTAGTCTGGTCTTGAATTAGTCTAAGAATAATATCTCCTTTTATCATACAATGGATGGTGTTCTCGGCAGGATAAAGGCAACGGATAATTTCGGTATCCGTTGGGGTTATATACGGATAAAGATGCAAATTACAGAGGTCAAGTGACGGAACTTCTTTTGAAAATGACGTCACAAGCATTAACATTTCGAACGCTTGTAATAACCGTAACAGTTGTAATTAATAGCGTAATAGCTTCATGTAAATAGACATATTTCAGTCATCATTTCATATAGATCTACATTAATTTGAGAAATGGCAAGACAAACATAGTGCAATGCATATTACAGAAACAATTATTATGATCAAGCAGTGCCAAAACATGTTCATCGCGAGTCGAAAACTACAGAGTAAACACTTAATAAATACTCACAGGTAACAAAGGCAGTTTGAGTTACATATGCATTTATCGAACGTCAATCTTCACTGTTCTATAATGTGACTTTTGTAAAGGAGATGTTAGAATTAGCTGCCTAACATTTAGTTTAGCTCTCAGTGTGGTGCGAGTCGCCATTTGCAACCGGGCGGAAGGGAAGCAACTCTCGCACTTCGTGATTCGCTTACAGTCATGGTTACACAAGCGATAGGACGCGAGTTCAAATTCGCTGTCCTCACGTTAAATATTTTTCATTTGAAAAACGTATTTTAAAACGTATTAAAACATTGAAAATTAAGACCATGCCAAAAATAACAATTATTTTCACTGAAAGCATAATTTAGGAGGCGTTATTTTGTGTCATTTTACTGTGAGAATAGCACGCAGTTCATTTGCATATATCAATACGCTTAGTTACAGTAAAGTCCAATTTTGACATAATGTTGTCATGCTGTTTTGCGCAAAATGAATGAAGAATGACATTGTATGATAAAGAAGTTATCATGCTCGTGTGTTTTGGGATGGTAAATATCCTGCATTAGGAATAAACACAATGTATTTAGCTCGCCAAGGCTCGTAAAATAGAATGTTTATTCCTAATGCAGGATATTGACCATCCCAAAACACACGAGCATGATAACCTCTATTTACCTTTTATCAGCAATGCACGATAGTGTGATGGTAATGACATTGAACAATGAATCTGTGGACAGGAAATGAGCATATCCCTTCGAGCAACATGTCATCAATATGTTAAGACTAGATATGTTTGTAAATATTTGCGTACAGCATTCAGAGCTCTAGATAAGCTTTTGAGCATTGGGTATTATACCCACATTTTGAAAACCTGGTGGGTAATAGAAATTTCATGTGGGTATTTATACGTGTTGATAACCACCACTTTTTCAAAATCTGGATATCCATTCCAAATGACACGTTTAACTGTCTCAAATGTTACTAACAGATGGAACACTTTTCTCTAGTAATAAAGAGATAACCAAACTGTTTTACTGTTGTTGTTAATGTGAAATATAAAAATGTAATCAATCACACTAGTCGTGAAATTGTGTGTTTCAGTTCAGATGTCCAGTCAACTCACTTTAAATGTATATTAGAGTTGTAACTTCACTCATTTTTATTTTCACATTTCAGTTGTAAGCTTACTATAATATTATGTAAATAGCAAACAGAAAAGCCTACTTTCATTTTTAACTGATAAATAAACAATCAATTAAAAATAAAATATAACAATTCATCAGGGCTACAGTATTTAAATAAATAAATGATAAATATTTGTTTCCATCATAATCGTGTTGTTAAAATATCAAAATTAAATCACAGCTTGCCTGATGGAAGCTGAGTGAGTCGAGATTGTGGTAAATCCCATTTCGTGTTTTCTGTTTTCCCCATTATGTTGTTTATTCACGCAACGTTATCACAATTACTATCATTATCTTCACCTTCCAGTTTGTTCTTTGGATATATTATGTAGCTAAGTATTTACATCAAAATAAACAAGTTTTCCAGCATTCTTCTTCTCTTTGAGATTTTACGAGTGGTTTCCAGCGGAGCCGATTTCCCACTCGGACAGGCAATTCACTGTTAAATATGCTTGGTTTGAGCTTATGTTTGGAATGTATTTGAGCCGAAACTTGCACACAAAAACGAAGAAACTACTAGTCAAGGCTGAGTTCGCCTGCCTTAATAAATAACAATACAGATATTATCGCACATGCGCAGACAACTGAAACTGGACAGCGTAGTCCTGTCTACAAAAAATAATATTAGCGCAACGGTTTCAGAGAACTGCCTTGCGTTAGACTGACAAGTTGTTAACAATCGTTAGCTATCGTTGGCGATTCAAAGCAGCCCAGCTGATAACACGAGAAAACGTCACATTACATCCTGGTTTGGGGCTGATACAGTAACTAAACAGAGCCCATAGTTTGGACACCACAAACGGTTTTTGATTTTCTGATTCGATACGATACGCATCATGATATTTATGTACTGGGTAAATACACATTCTTTTCTTGATGTAGCGTAAACGTAATTTTTAAGTGTTTTTTGATACGCAGACATTTATTTTTCTTGCGTATTTCAACATTTAGTTTGTGTATCTAGAGCTCTTCTTCGGGCGGCATAAGTAGATGTTACTGAATGATATGAACACTAAATTAACTTTCTGCAAACACAGTTTACTCAATAATATGACTTGTAAATTACTGGGACGTGACCTTAGTTGTGAATGACAAATTAACAAAATCTTTTAAGATGCATAAAGCTATTTTTAATCCTGGTCATGTAGCTTTATATTTCAAATAGATTCAGAGGACCATGCAGTCCATCAAACCAGTTCACCGAAGTTTCAATCTTAAAGGTCCTGTAATGTTGATGTGTGATTGTAAATACCTCAATTTATTTATTATTCACCTATATCCTATCATCATGTCTTGGAGTGAGTACATTGTATACTGTTGACCATCATTTTCTGCAAAACGTTTTTTTGTATCTACAAACAACTATCAGACCAACTACCTGTACAGTTCATTTCCAACAACCTGGACAGTGTGTTTGTCAACAGGGGCAACTACCTTCAATGTGTACAGTTTTTAATTTAGCTAATATCTCGGCTTCGATTAATCTGTGAATGATATAACTTTGATATAAGTCCTAGATTATCATATTCAACTTACAACCACATAAAATATCGGCTACATCCATGTTGATTTGCTATATTCAAGTAGAAACTCGCCTTTTCGCGGATTTTCTCTCAGACGACGATTGATTCGTTCCGAAATGTTAAAATTCTAAATTATTTATTACATGCCATGTTCTACAGATGAAGCGATTGTAAACTATAACTATTCAAGAGTTGAAACATGTTTATATTGTTAACATCATTCAATCGAAAATGTTCAACACTAACCAATTTCGAGACCCACACCCGTTGAAAAACTACTGTCTGTCAAAAAATGGTTGTTGACGACTGCCAACTTCCGGTTTAGCATGAACAGGGCTTACCCCCTGTGTAAGGGTAAATCGTTCATATTGACGGTAGAAACGGTGACATACCTCAGGAAAATTGAGGTTGAAGCAGGATTCATTAGAGAAGATAACCTTCTGCTGTGGTGTGTTTGTCAAATACCATCCATTTGCGGTCCATTGTTGTCTGGCAATCCGATGACGTTGAAGAAGGATCTGGACAGCTAGACCCTTCGAATTCTGACTGTTTGAGGACTGATCTGACATTTCCATATCCCAACAGTTCCCCTTGCAGTAGCAATAGCTAACTGGAACCTGATGTTTTTGTGCAGCGGTTGTTACAGGTGGTGCACCAGGTCAGCGTCGATCTGGAACTCTACCAGGGGTGTGGAAACGTCTGAGACAAGCACTAGTGGATGACAGTGTCTGGTGATGGCTACCTGTGAAGCGCCCTGATTCGAATTTTCAGCATGCCAATAGCTCGTTCCTGTTATTTTGTGTAAGGCATGGCATTGTTTCCAAAGTGATGAATGTTCAAATTTTGTGTTGCGTTTGCAAAGTTTATTTCCGAGAACTGATATTAGGTCCAACCCCAGCACAAGCGGCAACTACGTGCCTTCCGATAGGAAAGTAACGCTGGCAACGTATGAGAGTTGAATGGACATATGAGGAGGAAGGGGGCATAGGGTTATGTTGGGGACGTCTGATAGTGTACAGGATAGGGGCGTAAGGCAATGTAGGGAACGTCTGAGAGTGCAGTTTATATGTGAGAATGTATGGGGCGTGTTTTATACAAATGACGTGTATGTTGATATAGTGGGTGTTTGTGTGGATGTAGGGGGCATATGTGAGTATGTATTCCACAGACGTTAGTGAGGATGCAGGGTGATTTTGCTAATAGCGGCGTATATGATGATGTAGGTGTTGTGTCTGCTGATGTGAGAAACGTGCTTGAGGCTGTAAGGGCCTCGTGAGATGATCAATAGGGAGTTGTGTGTGGGGTGAAGGGGACGCGTACGTGCTGGGATGCAGGGGACTTTTCCTAGGATGTAGGGGATATGAGCGTCGATGCAGGGAAAGTTTTGTGAGGATGCAGAGAACGTTCGAAGGCCTTAAAGGAGAATATTTGTAAAGATTTATATTCTGTTATAGTAAAATATACTTTAAAAAACATATTCCCCCTAAAATAATATTGAAAGCCGTGTTTAATTACTAATTACGCGATATAACAACCGCGCCTACTGTAGCCTGTGCGCGTATGGATATTTGCCGGTAGCCTTCGGCAGGTTTAGGCTGTGACTTCAGAGATGCTCTACGGCCCGCTTTGGGTCCTACAAGTAGCGCAGTTAAAGGGAAGGCATTAGAGTAGATGAAGAATCGGTTGAATACGTAGAATTCGGGTAGTCTCTAAACTTTCGGACTTATATGGTATACTGGTATATTGTGCCGCGGTGGTGTGAAGTAATTCATCAACGTCTGGACAGAAGTTTATATATTTTTAATTTGCAAGTGAAAAGACGGATGCAGCGCGGCGAAAGGTTTGGATAGTGTCAAAGAGGAAAGAAGGACCGAAAACCGTCGGAATCTGTCTCACTATGTTCAGAGCATTTTGATCCGTTATATTAAAACAGTTTTATAAATAAGTGATAGTTAGTCTTAGAGTACTCGTAATTAACAGTCCTTTATAAGGATATAACTTATAATGCCTTCTTATGGGATGTGTCATTCTCGATTACCAAGAGTTTTATATATGCTCCAGCGAAGAGTAACGGAGCACATATAAAACCATGGGTACCACCGAGGATGGGGATGTGTAGGCCTTAAAACTTAGTACACAGTTGTATAATTATTTGTCATTGGTTAATAACTGTATTAGATTAATTTCAATTTAATATGGCCAACGTGGCAGCTCAAATGGCATTGTCAGACACACACAAAATATTTCCTGGTTATAAATCATTTGAAAACTATAGTGATATTCAACGCTAAAATGATATCTGTCGCCTATATTACACCCCACCACCCCCACTAACTAAATTCTAAATCTTGCCCCAACTTTTGAACCCTTCCTACGTCTATGTTGGATCCTGTTTTTTAAATATATTTACTAAAAATGCTATTCCACTGATTGTATATGATACAAATGATTATTGCAAAAATAATAAGTTTCAGTGTTCAATCGTTTGGTGCTTGGTTTGTGTACTTGTGATATTAGAACACGTAACTGTCTTACAACTCAAGTTCAAATAATTACTGTCTGCAAGGCAAAACTAGTAGAAAGCACACGTAGAAAGTGACTCAAAGTCAACCCCCCCCCCCCCCCCCCCCCCCCCCCCCCCCCCCCCCCCCAACTCGGTTAATAGTAAGCCCTGTTTATACGGCAAGCGTTTGCATTTGAGTAAATCATTACACATATTAAAATATGCTCATATGAGCAAAATTCGCCGTATGGACGCATTTGCACAAATGTATATTTTACTACTTCGAAATCTATCTGACTTTTAGATTTTCATTTTAATTAGGGCGACAAAGTCAAACCAATGTTGACAGATTTAAATTAATGTCATTTATTTAGTTTACATCTAATACATATTAATTGACATATTTTAGAAATTCTCTATTCATATATTAAAAGAGTTGGAATCCCATTTTCTTAGGCAGAAATTAAACACGCATGAACGCATAGTAAATTTACTTTTACTAACATGCGTATATTACTACCATAAGCAATATTGCATATGTACACTGCAAACTTCGCCGTATAAACAGGGCTTTAGACTACGTTATTACAGGCTTCTAATATCGCGAGTTCCTCATTAGTCCGGTTTTCGTGACTACCAAATCTCTCACATATCTATGTGTAGATCTTACTGTCTATCTTACTTGATTAGGATTGAACAGTGGTTTGTACGTTAGATCTAAATAATAAAAATAATATTTAATATCAATACGTTTTTAAAGCAAACATGATTTGAATAATCGAGAATCAAGATGGTTCATTTTGTCCTGTGCAACTGGTTACTTCAGCGGTACATTAGGCTATATATACGAATAAAGCAGTATAATTTGTAGTAACATATTTTAATTAACTACATATAAGTTGTTGACACCCATGGTATCTACATGTAGACAATAACTATTTGATGTACGGCATAATCAACTTATTGTGAAATTGTAACGTTAGACTTCGCAAGTCCCTACGTACGAATCTGTATTTCCAACTCTCTCACTGTTTACTTATGAAAGCTCATCCTCACTTGATTCCTGGTGTTCAACTCAATGTTGATTCACAATAGGTTCATACTGATAAGGACGGATGTTATTTATGTCAGATGGTTGAAAATCAACGCTGCCATCGCTATCCGAGAAAGCCATAACAACACTACGAACGTAGAAAATACACTGTCTCAGCGCGCGGGAGAGCATCTTTGACATCATATCACGTGACTGCTGCCAGCCTGATTAACTCTCGGGGATTTCCGGAAAACGACTCTCACCGAAAACGTTTTTTCAACGTTTCTACATAAAATGTCGCATTTTAATAATTTTTTTGACACACTTTGTCTTAAACAATACTGTTAAACATGTTAAAACAAAGTTTTTCTCTAATATTCTCCTTTAACACATGCATATAAGTTTGTGATATTTGATTGAGGGCCTTTGGATACTTTTGAGGGTATAGAGAATATGTTCTGTAAGGTACGCTGTAGTGTTTGAGAAGACTTTGAGGATTATTCCCAGAGATTAAATATGATGCTTCCTTCTTTTCCAGTTATGTTGGTCATAGATAGACTGCAAACCATTTTGGAAGAAATTGAGGAAGATTTGGATCGCACAGTTCAGTTTTGGCTGAAACACTCTGGTGATGAAATATATGGGTAATTATTTGTTTTCGTTTAAAAAGTCTTCATTATACTAGTCATTTCAAGATGACGACTGACACGTGAAAAAGTGGAATTTAAAAAAGTGGAATAGAAACGTCCCCAGCTATTTAAAAGAGTAAAAAACGATATACTGCTATCGGAGAAATAGATTGTGAAGGAATTTGATAGACACGTGTTCAATAAAGATGTACTGACATGCCCATTAATCTGATCATGTAACTTTTATTGTATTTTCAGTTAAAGTACACTTGGGGTGACGTATTCACTTTTTCAAAATGTTTATTGGCCTGAATATTTGGCATCTGGAGTTAAACATTTATAAAATGTAGAAATTTAGTTTAGTTTTAGTTTTAGTTTTTAAATTTCGTATACGAAAACGATGTGAAAACATGTGAAGAGATGTTTTGAAATTTCAAATTTAATTAAAGGTCCATCTATTGTGTTGATGGGGGTCACATATTCCAAACGTTATAAATGGTGTTACTTTATCGAGAAGTACCGACTGTTACCGAAAACTACCATTTTGATGATAGTCGACTTAGTATATTGACGATATGAAGGTAAAAGTAGTGATTTCTGATCGAAAACCGGACAATGCACCGCGCTTGGCGGGTGTCAATGAGTCAAACGTAATTTTGGAATCTTATTTAAACCAGATAAAATAAAACATTTGGGTTGATAATGTTTAATAGGTCATATAACTACTGTGCGTGTAAATAGGACATGCACTTTCGGTTTCTGCACATGCATAATGATGTTAGTCGATTTTAATTGGAAACTAGTAATTATGATATATTTGGCGATTGGGGATGAATATGCAAGCTTAGTGAATTTGTTTGTATTGTAAACAGCACATATGGTGTGTTCGAACGTATTAAAGCCAAATAGAAATTTTATGAAACCCAATGGATGCACCTTTAAAGATGCATATGGCTTTTGAAGACACGATGTATTTCTGTTTCATTCGTATGTATCGCCTGTGGTTTATTTTGCATGTACGTGAGATTAATAGCAGTCGTTTATCCAAACAAATTGAATATTTGTAACATTAAGCAAGCCTGAAGACTAAATAAAACTTTTTAAAGTTGTATTTTATTAAACAGTGTGGATGCTGAGTTTTCTGTTGTATTCATTATTGCTTTTGATATTGCAAAATCTTGAAAATCTAAAAAGGATGAAACATTAAATCTCTAATTACTTTTGAATTTTTCTAAATCCATATCAATATGTTTTGAGCTTAGATGGATGCATACTTAGTATGAGTTGACCAGGACAATTGGTTAGTTAAATAAACCCCTAGGGTCTTTACATGAGGTTTTTAATTGTATTAGTTTGCCTTTAAAGTACCATTTTTCATGTCGAGATAATTCACCCTATTTCTTGAAAGTGATAAATACTTTACTAAATATACTCAATAAGGTGATGCTTCTATGGTTCTCGACATTGTCTAGATTACCTTGCTGTGTACGGAAGCTTTACTTCCAACTGACAACGTTTGAGGAAATGTATTCTTTTCTGGTATTAAATGAAATGCAAGTTCAATATAGTAATATCAAATCAGTCGAATACATAATTATTTTTTTTTTATAAAATACTGGTGTCGTTTCGCATTGATCATGTTTCAAATATTACGGAAATTAGCGGAAAGAAACAAATTATCTCAATCCGATATAAAACAATTTTCAACATTGACTTCTCCCCTGCCAATCATCTCCCAGCAACGACGAACACATATTTGAAAGTTACATGATATCTCCCAAATATTAGAATACTGCTGACAAAAGCACATTTACTAAAACATTATAGCAGATCATGCATATAGAATACTAAACGATGTCCCGTTTGATAACATGTTTATGAAATGAGTGAATGGTTTGGTATTTAACGGGCGAAAGCGATTTAAATACCGATGCCATTCACGAGTTTCATAAATATGTTATCAAACGGGATCGAGTTTGGTATTTTATTTATTACTCAATGATGTAAATTGCGCGGAATTGCAAGACAAGCGTTTTTAGTGACGCTTACTTGCAAATAGGCCACCCGCTATTACAGTCGCGCGGCTAACATTGTGACATCAACCAAATACGACTATGACACGCGGTGATTGTGAAGTTACGACAGCAGGCGGTGGTATCCCACATGTGTGTAACCAACTCATTGTTATCTAATGAGTGATCTCACCACGGTTGAGTAATTAAGTTAATTATCAGTGCATTTTTACAGTGTAGGAAAAAAATGCCCGCCAGAACTACCGAGACGGGTTAATGCTGTTCCGATCTGGCCACAAGAAAAACCTTGCCAACTCGATGGTCAGGCTCATATTCAATGTGTAATCATGACCTCTAATCTGTCCTGAAATTCATGTCTGGTTTGTAACAAGGCAAACTAAATATCTTTGTCAAAGATAAATGGAACGTTTTTTTTTATTATATTGCTCTCGTTTCAATCAGGCATGATGATTATCTATCTATATTTTTAGATTGAACAGAATAAAGTAACTATATACAGATTTCTAACAAATCTAAAAATGCGACATTACTGGTACCTATAATGTATGTTAATAAAATATGTTTTATGATATAATGAATACATGCAATGTATGTCAGATTGGTAAAAGTAATCAGTAATACAACATCGGAATTTCAGCAAATGTGCTTGTTAAATGTGGAGGGCCAATCTATATTTTCATGTGAAAGAAAGAACGGGTCAACCAAACATTGGTGTTTGTCAAGGAAAAACAGATATGATATTTATTTTTGTCATTATTTCTTTGTTTAATGTTGACGTGGAATGATTTCAACGGCAAACGTACAGCCATTGTAAGCTGACTATAGGACGCCATAACATTGTCCCGATGACGTCAAGCAAGTGGCGATTCAGACGCGTGCCAGTTACGTTCGGACGGTGACGTTATTTTCATAGACTTGCATGTCAATTATATAGCCCTGCTACGAAGTTAGCGGGGTATATAGTCAGGGTATGAAACTCCTAGAACTTTAAGCAAGACCACAGAGCTGGCTAACTGAAATACTTGCCAGTCCGAACAAAATCTGCCTGCCCATAATTCGAATTCAGTGAGCATGAATGTATTGAATGACCATGAAGTAATGTCAGAAAAAAAGCAAACACTATTTTGGAAAAATAATAAATAAATGTAATAAACTGATATAGGGCCTGATTATTATTTTCAAAGGCAACTAAACATATAGCATTCACAATAATAAAAAAAAGTTTCTTTTTATAAATCAATAAAATATTTTTTTTTAGCTATATGTTTGCATATACTTTTTCCCGATGAAAAAAGGACCGAGTTAGGTATCAAAATAAATAAAATGTTACCAAAACTGTCACTTCAACACTTGCACGACAATGCTATTATCATTAATCAATTTCCACATGTAGACGATCTGTAAAAAAACATGTACAAGTGCCCACTAAGTACTATCATTCTGAACAGATTTATATATTGTAAAAGTTAGAAAATATCAATATTATTATATATTATTATATATCAATAATTTGTTAATATTGAAATAAGATTATTAAACAAATTATTAAAGCAAACTCATTTATTTTCTTACCTCATTCCTCAGGTAAGGACAAAAAATGAAACAAAGCCGTAGACTACATTTGTATTATATCAAGACATACCTTAGAATTTTGTAGAGAACTTTTGAATACCGTGCAAAACTTGTGCAATAATAACCAAATTGTGTACATATATACAATAGTTCCTTTAACAATCAGTAATTGACATCAAGACGTTTTGACTTCCAATTCATAAACATGTACATCACTATGAAATGTCGTTTTCGGCCAAGTGGTCTGGCCTTTTGAGGAATAGGGGTGACAGGATATTTATGCATTTCTCATTACCTTGTTAAAGTTCATATTGCTTAATTCATTAAGTTTATTCCATGATGAATCACCAAATTAACATTATTACACACAAATTGTCCCTAAATCTTCAATAAAGTAAGCAAATGGGAGTGGGTATGTTTAGTAAAACTGAAAAATAATAACCTTTCATTTCTATAAAAATAGATCGTTCCACTCAAGAAGCCATCATCATTTATTTATGGTGAGCCAAACTATTTTATGACAGAATTTTGAAACCAGATTGAATCTTGCTTACATAATGTAAATTATTGTTGATCAAGATATTGACTTTCTTGAAACTTATAATCTAAAAAAACTTTGTAATAATTTCACTGGTGGTGCTTAGAGACAGTTCTAAAAATAAATTTCGGGGGAAAGCCATAAATCTGTGCTAAATGGCATGTATGGGGACCAGTTTCTTCATCTTACATTACAAACGATTCCATTCTATATAAAGAAATGATTGAGTGAAATTGATCTTTATTTCCCCATTTGAGGTTGTCTGCAATCAAAATCAGTATCTAAATTCTTAAACATGTCACAAGCAAGGAAATGTTTTGAGTATTTTCTCTTTAAAATATAACCCGACCATCGGGCAGGGATATACGAGAATCTGGCAGCCCGAGTTGAAAACAACCCGTCGGACGGTCGGGCAGGCAAGTATTTCGAACGCTGATATAGTGGTCATTCCGTCCGTCCGTCCTTCCGTCCTGTCAATTTTCTCAAAAACAGTTTAGTGTACTTCAACCAAACTGTGTACAGTTGTTAACCACGTAATCTTCCCATAGCGCAGAGACAATTTTCAGTTTCCTAGGTTTTAAATTGTTTGTCATTTCCATTGAAACGTCATTCTTTAGACTTTTTAAAATATAAATCACAGTATTGTACTTCAATGACACTGGTGACACATGATGTAATAGGTTTATTATGTATGAATACTATGATGAATATATGGTGTTTTGTGTTAATTGTAGGCATTAGTAGACATTTGTTGACAGGTCTTGGGTAATAATTTTGATGGATGAGTGATTAATGAATTTTTAAATTACACCTTTATGTGATTTTAGTCATGTCAGCTGTCAATCAAAAAGCAGTTGACCTACAGTTGAGTTTTTTTACTTAACGAGATACATCCTTTTGACCTTTGAAAATCTTACATTTGGGGTACATTGTACATGGTTACTTGGTGACATTATCATGTGACCTTAACATTTTTTTTTACATAAAAGGACCTTTTTTGAAACTATATCAGTTAACACCATGACCTCAACTAAAGCAGTCAGATTCCTGATTGATGCAGATAAGACAACTACCTCTTTGTCATTTGGATATGTGAAGTGATTGTCTATGTGACGGCAAAAAAATGGTATGGAATACTGGGTATTCACATCCGGAAGTATGAAGTCTACCCTAATGGAAAGACATACCCTACCAAACGTGTGGTTGTTTTAAACCTGAATCGCTGGCTGGAACTCTCTACAGTCTTTACATAGATAAATGAGGCAATCAAGGAACGGAAACTATCATTACAAAAACATTTAGGGGCTAATGTGTTTGAGGTAGTGGATTACACTGGTATCGAAATTCAACTGTGCTGTTGGGACAATACAAGTGAATTTTTGGTTCCTACTACCAAGGAAATTTTGCTATCTTTGGTCCAATGGGAGAAACTAGGATACTGTGTGGATGTGATGCCTGACGTTGTGTTGGTACTCTCAGACATGAAATCAAATGAGACAGCCTCATTAAAGAGAGTAGCATATGATGAGTCAGCGATGAGTGTAAAATAGTATTCCAGGACCATTCTGATAATCAAAAACACAGAAAAACTTGGTGTCCAGAGAGTGGAGGCTCTTGACATGGTCCACCTGGAATAGCTAACAAGAGAGGATTTCACTTCTGTGAAGAAGCCAAGTCAAATGGAGGATTGTATTTATTGTGGGCAAATGATCAGTTATAGTCTTGCAGAGACATCTCGATGATAAATAGTGTCCTGAAATGGATTTTTTTTTATTATGATGATGATGCTATGAAGGTTCTTGACAGCCAAGTACTTAAGTCACAGAAAATCAATGAACTTGAGATAAAATGTATAATAAGTATGATACATAAAGAACGCCGAGATAATGAAAATGTATTGGATAAAAAGAGAGAGCGGTACAGGAAGTTAGACATGTCAGAAGATATGATTCAAGACAAAATGAATAGACTGATTAAGAGAAAGTTCCAGGTCACATATTAGAGGTTGTAGCCTATATGTTTGGCTTAAGGAATGGACACAAAACCTTAGGGTTTTTTTTTTTTTTAACTCAGTACAAGAAACAAGATGAAGATGACGATGAAGATGAAAATGGATTCTGATGAAGACAGTGATATATCGAGGATAAAGCTGATCAATAAATGTTATATAGCTGATTTCTGGGAGTGCTCCTTATCCAAAAATCAGCTCATTGAAAACGGGGCTTATAATATGTTTTAGTTGAATTCTATTTTGTTATTTGTCATTTTGTAATGATACTCATAACGAAAGAGTTTCGAAATGGTCTGACCTTAAACAACTGTTCTACACACAGTTAGGTTTGCATGAAATACTACACTGAATTTCAGTTCAGTACCAGTGATTAGTTTTGCAATGTAAAACACTTTGTTGATGACTTCTTTCTTTCTGTAGTAAAATTAGCCAACCCTTACACACACACTTACACACACACACACACACACACACACACACACACACACACGCACGCACGCACGCACGCACGCACACACACACACACACACACACACACACACACACACACACACACACTGAACAGATGATTACTTGGTTATTGTTCTATGGAGACAATTTTGAATACATGAATAATAATAATGTGGATACTTATACCGCGCTGAACTCCACGCCGCAATTAGCGTGCTCGAAGCGCACACACATTATTACCCTTGTGTAAGAACCAACATCATTCTTTTTTTTTCATTCTCAACTCACTGGGAGTATGCAACCTAGCTGCCAATTAAGGCGCTGTTAAGGTTATCTCTCACATTGCCTTCACTTCCATACCAGGTACTCAATTGTACTGCTGAGTGAACAGAGGCACACTTTGAATGAATTTCATAGAATAATACCACAATAAGATACACATATTGTCTTGATATAATCACCTTCTATTCCAATTTTCCGAGTTAAACATAGACCAACTGTGAATATATGTTAATTTGCCAAACAAATTAGAAACAATCCTTACTAACAAGCTTCCACTACTTTAATGATGTCCGGTCATTCTAAAACATTAACTTCCAAATGGATGTGCTTAGTTTAAACACCCACTATTGTCAAGGGGGATTTTGTTACAAAAACACTGATATTATGAGATTGTTATCATGTGTTATTGTATAAATGTACTTTCATTTTAATTTTAAAATAAAAATTCATTTAAGAGTTTGGAGCTTTTACTTGTGATGTACACATTTTATAATTAGTACATTTGAAAACTATTATTTTAATTATTTATCATAATCTAAATTAAATATGTATGCCATAATGTTTTAAATCACATATCTGCACATCAAATCAATATGAAAAGCATTCAATGTTTTCAAATCATTTTAAAGATAAATTGAAGATTTTTTTAATTGCAGTTCAACAAACTTGATGGCTATATCCTTAAAAAATAGGTTACAGATGTGTTCTATTCCAGACCTCACCTTAATTTTATATTAGTTATTGACAATAAGTTTCCCTAGTAACAAAATATAACTGATAATTTATTACTTAACAAAGTCTTCAGAAAGGACATTAGAACTTATGAAGCTAAGATGAAGTTAAAGGGAAATTTATATCACTGACCTATCGCAACCTCTGCCATCTTGCTTTTCTTGACCTTACATGAAAATGAAACAAACTGTATTTAACCCAATTTTACACTTTTCAAATAATAAAAACATATACAACTAGGATTGCCACAGGCAATACTTAGGTCTTCAAGACTTCTGCTTGACCTTGAACTCCATGTTGGACTCTCGGTTATTCGCCAGTTTCTCAGCTATAAAATGAGCTATCAAACATGTCTCTATCTTCAATAGTTTTTTTACAAAAATTCTCCAAAGACAATGACCCTCTGAAAATGGAAAAATCGCTTATTAATGGGCCCCTACATGACCTTTCTCACGATTAAGGCAAAATGGTTAATATTTTCATACTAAGATGCAACATAGAAAATATTGTGCTTTAATTTCCACCTAAGTAGATGTAATCATCATTAAGTTTGCATGTATAAGTAATGCGGTATGTTGTTTTGAATATTCAAGAAAATACTCAAAAATGCATTAATTTGGACCCCTAGACAACATTTGCGATGTTCGGAGCTTAACTATCAACTTTTTGATGAAAGGGTTCAACAGAAACGTTGTTGTTCTTGAAATTGTGCATACGTAGGTGTATGTAAAAATTTCAATAACATAAGAAATAAGCAGTTATGATCCTTTGAACTTTGTTGAAAATGCCGATTTTTAAAAAATGACAAACTTATATGACTTGTCACAAAAAAACTAAGAAAGATTTGAGCTTGAAAAATATTGTCCTTAATAAATGACGTTTCTACATCACCATGATCAATTTAAAATCTTCCTATCTTGAGTGGTTCATTATCAATAGTTCCCCAAAGGATAAACACCTCAAAAAGTCTCAAAATCAAAATATTTCACTGTTTTGGGAATATGCTTAAATTATGCCCAAACTATAACTTTTATATGATAATGATGTGTTATGGAATTGTTAATCTAGTTATTAGAAAGAGATTGAAGTCAGTAACTTTGATATAACTTCATTTACAACAGAGTTATGTCCCTTTGAATGCCAGCCCTAAAAATAAGTTTTTGAAAAAGTTCAATTTTCAAATTGCTGTAGCTCGTTAACCGTTAAAATAGAACAAGGGATGGGGGGATTACTTTTTGCAGCATGCTTTTAGCTTTCGAATGAGCTACTGCACGATGTTGTATGTATTGCCCTGATTTAGAAGAAGATTTTTGAAGACGCGTACCCTCAAAACCGCGAAAGTGCACCAAATTTTCAGTGTTTTCAAAATAGCAAAAAATCTATTATTACGGCCGGAAACCACTATATGCCTAGTCGATGGGGAATGTTGTTGCCCACATTCTGGTGAAAGTTTTATGAAAATATCTTGATAAGTTTTCGAGCTATTGAGGTTTGAAGTTTCAACTTCAAGGGGAGATAACTCAAGAACCAGGTCGAAATTCAAAATTCGGCCGACGATAAAATCTAAGTTAGGACACGGACTATCATCCCTGAAATTTTCATGCAGATCGGACGAGCCGTTTTCCCGGAAAACATGGAACAAAAATCGTTGAAATAATAATAAGGAATAACACGATAACATCAATAGGTCTTCAGACATTCGTCTTGAAGACCTAATGATTGAATATTCACATAGTTATACAAAACATACAATAAAACTGATAGACTTTGTGCTGTAAGCCTATAGTGAAGTTTTCCCCACTTTCAGCGCTGATGAATGGCTACAGTTCTCATTATTTTAAATGTTCAACAAATGTGCGCTTGTCTTCATCAAGTTGTGAAACATAAAGTTATCAAAATAATCACTTCATTAATATCTTTCAATTTGACGGTGTTGTAAGTATGTATTAATATTAATAGCATATATGTGTAAACAGGAATATCCTCTTGAATTTCATTTCTACCTGGATAGAATCCTTCTTTTAAGGTCATGTTAACTTATGAAGCTAAGATGACCTTAAGGTCATGAGAACTTATAGATTAAACCTGGTATTCACTTGGTAATAATTGAATAATTAACCTGATCTGTAAAACTACTAACCCAATTGTAAAATTTTCGAAAAGTCAACAGAATGTATCTCGATAAGTAAAAGGTCAATTGTAGGTCAGCTGAACTTGGATTGACAGATGACATGTCTAAAATCACATGAAGGGGCTAATTAAAATGTCATAATGTATTTCCTCACTAGCCAGGACGCTAAGGTCATCTGCTCTTGTTGTGCTATTTTAGATATCTCTGAGTCTTTTTTGTGATTTACGTTAGGAAGAGGTTTTCAAAGTTGTAATAATGTGAGTAAATAAAGTTGAATATATAGTCGAGTCAATATATGGAAAATACCCCTTCAACCCCCCCCCCCCCCCCCCCCCGGAATAGTGTTTTTTCAAGATGACGCCCAAGATGGCCGCCGAAACCTCTTAATGATCATAACTCTGTAACTATCAACTCAAACGTGATGATCTTGGTGTCTTTCCCAAGGTTTTAGGGGACAACTAACACATTAAGATCATAAAAATGGTGTTTTTCTATTATGTACCACAACATTTCAAATGGCGTAAAAATGGCCACAGACACCTCCAAATGTCCGCATATCATTGACCATTTGAGTATCTAGAGGTCTATTTCAACGTTTTTGGGGGCAAGGAACACATAAGGACCATTAAAAATGAAACCATTTGACCTGCATTTCAGTCTAATTGATCTATCCCCTGGATTCGGGAGACAAAAAAACATTCCAACCATTTGCAACTGTGAATGCCTACAACTGCATTTCCTGAGCACACAGGTTGTACTTTACACTCACATTTCACCAGTTCTCTGAACGACCTGGACACTTCTGGAATATTCACCCGTAAACATGAAACAATGCTATTTACAAAGTATTAAATATATATTAAAGATGGTATTCACAAGCTATTTACAAATATTAAAATACTTCTTTACAAATATAATAAAGGTAATAAATATCTGTCAAAGATGGTATTAATAAGATATTTATTATTTTGTAAACATTTGTAAAGCTTTGTAAAGCTTTGTAAATATCATCTTTAATAATGTTGAAAAGTTTTGTAAATATCATCTTTGACTTTGAATAAAAAATATTACTTTTGATGAAAACAACTAACTTTGATTAAAAAAAAAAGTGAATTTGATGAACAAAAATAATTTGATGAAAAAAATTACTTTGATGGAAAAATCTGACCTTGATGAAGAAAAAAATCTTTGATGAAAAAATTGACTTTGACAAAAACATGACTTTAAATTAAAAAAAACAACAACATTTGATAAAAAAAATAAATTTGATGAGAAAAATGACTTTGATGGGAAAATCTGACTTGATGAAGAAAAATAGTTTAAGGAAAAAAATGACTTAAATAACTCTGATAAAAAAAAATGATATACATGTAGATGAAAACAAATGATTTTGAATAAATAAAAAAATAACTTTTGATGAAAAAATCAATTTGGTGAAAAAATTAATTTGATTAAAAAAATGACTTTGATGAGAAAAATGACTTTGATTGAAGGAATCTTACTTTGATGAAGAAAAAATATATTTGATGAAAAATTGACTTTATTGAAAGCATGACTTTGAATTTGAAAAACTGACTTTTGATGAAAAAATAAATTTGATGAAAAAATGAATTTGATTAAAAAAATGACTTTGATAAGAAAAATGACTTTAATGAAAAAATTATTTTGATTTCAAGAAATGACTTTGATTGAAGGAATCTTACTTTGATGAAGAAAAAACAACTTTGATGAAAAATTGACTTTAATGAAAGCTGACTTTGAATTTGAAAAAATGACTTTTGATGAAAAAATAAGAATGAGAAACATGAATTTCATGGAAAAATTAATTTGATTAAACAACCGACTTTAATGGCAAAAAACTGACTTTGATGAAAAAATGACTTTCTGAAAAACTACTTTGGTGACAATGGATGAAAACATGACTTTGAATAAAAAAAAAGACTTTAATGAGAAAAATGAATTTAATGACAAATTACTTTGATGAAGAAAAAAAATCTTTGATGAAAAAAATGATTTTGATGAAAACATGACTTTGAATAATAAAAAAAGAAGACTTTAATGAGTAAATGAATTTGATGAAAAAATTATTTTGATTAAAATAGCGACTTTGATGGAAAAAATGACTTTAATGAAAAAATGATTTTGATTTAAAAAAATGACTTTAATGAAAAAATGATTTTGATTTCAAAAAATGACTTTGATGGAAGAAATCTTACTTTGATGAAAATTGACTTTGATGAAAGCATGACTTTGAATTTGAAAAAATGACTTTTGATGAAAAAATAAATTTGATGAAAAAATGAATTTGATTAAAAAAAAAGGCTTTGATGAAAAAAATGACTTTAATGAAAAAAATATTTTGATAAAAAAAAACGGCTTCGATGGAAAAACTGACTTTGATGAAAAAAAAATTTTTTGTTGAAAAATTTACTATGATGAAAAAATTAATTTAGTTTAAAAAATGACTTTGATGAGAAAAATGACTTTAATGAAAAAATAAATTCAGTTTAAAAAATGACTTTGATGAGAAAAATGACTCTAATGAAAAAATTGTTTTGATTAAAACACCGACTTTGATGGGAAAATCTGACTTTGATGAAGAAAATATATCTTTGATGAAAAATTGACTTTGAAGAAAAAATTAATTTAGTTTTAAAAAAAAACTGTGATGAGAAAAATGACTCTAATAAAAACATTTTTGATTAAAAAACCGACTTTGTTGGTAAAATCTGACTTTGATGAAGAAAAAATAGTTTAAGGACAAATATGACTTAAATAACTCTGGTAAAAATGATGAAAATAAGGATTTATAATTTATAATAAATACTTGTATTAGTGTTTGGATTTGTAAATCCATCATGTACTGTTAATTAACCACAGTTTCTATGTATGTCTCTGTATTCAGGAACAGTATTTAGAGGATATTACCATAGCCTGTTTATCAATGCAATTAATTTATGGAAATACATATAAATAAATCCTCCTTCTAGTTTAGTCCAGTCCTCATAGTTTATAGTAAGCCCTTCATTTTGAAATGTTTATCCTAAAACTATATTATATATATTTTATTTCAATTCTCTTCAAGCTAACTAAACATATTGGAAAAGACTGTCATGAACTTCTAAATCAATATATTTCTCCAAAAAGAAAAATCAATATAAAATTCATATAGTTCTCACAGAGCATAGCATAGTTAGGGATATAAAGAACCGACCTTGACGCTTATACAGGTCTAACTCACTACCACCAAGTTAAAATACCAAGCAACAATAACAGAACTTGTTAGTATGATTAAGGCCTTACATGGTTAACGAATTCAATGTATTAAAAAGGGACAAATGGGAACACGCCCTTGTTATTAAATACAAATTAAATGACCTACTATGGTAACAAATCACGAGCACTTCAGTTCTTGTAAGGATAATCAGGTTTAGGCTAGATACATACAAAACGAGAATGTAGCATTATTTAATAGTAAAAACACACACTAATCTTTGCAATCAATGTACGTGTGGCGCCACAAAGTGAGAACATGAAAAAACACATTGCTAAAATTGACTTCTGATAGCATGTGTAACTCTTGAAATTGGCCGTAATGAATTTGTGATGATGACTAAATTGCCTTACTACACCTGTCCAAATAAACCTTGCTAATAGATATTTGATAAGACTAGTTAGATCTGGGGAAGATGAAGTAAAGTTAATTGTTCAGTTAGGATATCCGAATGTTTGTGTTGTTGACAGTCAGCTGTTAGTATTATACATTGCAATATTTAAACTTAAAAAATATCATCATCATCATCATATTTATTTCCTCCAATGGAGATTAATGATCACATCATGGATACATGTAATTAATATTTACAAAAGAATGAAAAGAGAATTAGAAAAGATATAGTGTTTAAACTGAAGGTTTGGCTGGAAAAGTTGATCATAATGTTCGTTTCACACAGTTATTATTCTTGTTTAGAAATCGCTCTCTGGTAGATTGCCATGATGGACATGGCAAACACAGCACACATGTCCCGGAAGTCCCTTATGTCTGTAAGGTCTGCAATGGTATCGGCAATTGGTCTACCGAGCAGGTATTGAACACAGGTCTCATTGTCTGAGCTGTCCAGAAGCGTGTAAAGTTCTGGTGTAAAGAAATCAGTGATTAATGTCCAGAACTGGTCGTAGCATTCACTGAGATGGTCACAGCACAGGAGTACATGGGCGAGGAGGTCAGTGTAGGTACCGTCACACAGGTCACAGTTCTGCATGGAGTTCTGTGGAACACATACCCAGAGCTTAGCACAATGGGTGTACTGTCTTCGTAAGATACTATGTCTTGAAGATATGTACACAGGAGCCGGTCCATAGTTCTGTTGCAGCGCTTTGAAGCGGGAGAAGTCAGGGTCGGAGTTCAGATGAGATGACCAGGAGCTGATGTAGTGTGTCTTCACCCTCTCTGTTACAAGTTGTTTCCAGCGGTGTTTAGATGGCAAGATGTTCTGTTGAAGATAGGTGTAGAGTTCATCAATAATGCCGTACTGCTCAAGAAGGCTGATGATATGAGGAACGAATCCACGTTGTCCGTTTGGGGATTGGAGATATTGGAATATGCGTCTGTGTAGGAGCTGCTTTGATATATTGTCTGGAGGTAAGGAGCAGAGTCGATGTAGGAACATGAGCTGTCTTTTCGTTATCTCGGCTGTTATAGGTAACCAGTTCAGCATGCTCAAACACATGTCGCTTCTGGTTCTTGGTGGAAAGCCCTGCAGCGCTTTAGCCATGTAGTGCCATGTTGATGAGAGTTTTGAGATATCAGATCTCAAGAGCTCAGTCCATATCTCACAACCATACAATATGGACGGTATGATGTCTTGACAGTGTTGGCAGAGATTAGCTGATTCACTTGAAGGAGTCCAATATCTCTCAGGGCATGGAATCGGGACTTAGCCTTTCTGCAGTTCTCCTCAATAGATGTTCCTGGTTTCATTGAATGACAGACATTGATGCCAAGATGTATGGTGTGATCAGTTACAGGAATCGGCTCTTCTGTCACGGTCCATTGTGTAGGTGAAGTAGAAGAGTGACATTTTCCAAATGCAATTATGTTACACTTTGAAGGATTAAGTTCGTATCGCCATTTTCTGCTATACTCTGTTACAATGTCGAGTTGATCTTGGAGGGCACGTGGTGATGTTGCAAGTACAGTTAAGTCATCGGCAAGTGTAGGGTTTCCAAGCTTTATATCAAAGGCTGAGATTCCCAGGTTGAAAGTTTCTAGCTGTTTTAAAAGTCCATCAATAAACACCAGGTACAGGAGAGTGGAGAGAAATCCCCCTTGACGTACACCTTGTCCAATGAAGAAAGTCTTTGATTGAGCTCCGTTTGTAACAACGTAACTTTTGAGGTCGGTATAGGCATTTACAATCAGTCTCCATGTCAAACCAGTGATGTCAAGTTGGTGAAGTTTGAGAAAGAGACCAGCATGCCACACTGTGTCGAATGCTCTTCTGTTATCTAAGAAGGCGCTGTATACATTGCTGCCAAGTTCAAGATTGTACAATACCGCCTCTTTAAGGTTGAAAGCTGTTGTCATGCATCCTATTCTTGGTTGGTAACCTTGCTGTTGCTTGCTTGGAATTGGAGCATTTGATGAAAAAATTAATTTAAATTATACATAGATTTGATCAACAATTTGTTTTCACTATGTGACAAAGATTCGTCACCGCTTAGAATAGCACGTAAAGTTATATTATTTTCATAAATATTCTCCATCATATTTTCCTTGGACGTCTGTCAGTTCGACATTTATTCGGAGTGTGAATACATTTGACTGTATGTACAACAAGAACATGACGGAGACTTTAAAAAATTATTTTCCAAGTAGTAGTTTTTATGAAAGAAGTACATATAATCATGTTTAAATGCATATCATCACAGTAATAAACAAAAAATTTAGTCGCCCAAAAAATATCTCTGTCATTATTTGGTATGTTCCCATTACGTTATATATTATAAGCGTTTGTGTTACACAATAAATTGTATCTATTCTTACTCAATGTGACCAGTCCCCACCTTTCATTGCAAAACGACGAACGCTTTATTTATGCATTTAAAAAAAAGGATGGACTAGATATGTTAATGTAAGTGTAATCCCCTTTTATAACTCTTAAATAATAGGGCAGCCAAGGGCTTATACAGCGTGTTTGTAAAGTCATGTTTAAATAAAGTGATGGTTGAACGTTTATCATGCATGTTGTTCGCTATCCTTACATAGAAAAAACATCTTAAAATGTTCTTATCAACTAGTTTATTATTGATTTTAAGTGGAAGACGGCTACGTATATAGATAATACAAAATGGTGTTCTAAAAATGAATGCGAATTCTGTGTACGGGTATTGATCTAAGAGGAGACTACTTTCTTCAGAGTCGACGAAACACCTGAATATACATACAACAATAACGAATACACACCCTTGTTCACCCCAGCGAGTCAGCCTAAAGGCGGAAATTTCGGGTCATAAAACAGGGAGTCACTTTGTGTAATACACAAAATACTTGCAAGATAATTAAAATGTGACAACTGTATCTGCCACAATTTGGGTAATATTTATCTTACTTGTAATACTTTTGTTTCAAATCATATTAATATTTATTTCTACCTATTTTACTGGTTAGTGTGGCCCAATGAATGTTAAACTTTGTTGACACAAAAGTATTAAGCATATCTAACAATCTCAAACTATAGTTGTTTTATTAACTATTTTGAAATTGCATATCTAATAATACTTTAATGTTTTCGTACAACTTTATATTTTTCAACAGCATATTCGCTCGCCTGTTGAAGCACTGCATAATCAATATTCACTGTATATTGATTATGTGTGTGTATAAGGTGTTGATTCATGCGTGTCAATTCATTCATTCATTCTCCCTGTCGGGTTATTTTTTAAATATATTTACACCTGAATATTTTTATGTAAATCCATCTAAGTAAAAATGTATTAGTTGTTACCATCAACAAATATAAAAGTTATTAGATGATTGTAGTTGCACTTGAAAAGAAATTTGACTGTTTGAATGAATGATATAATATGCGCACTGTGTGCAGTCATTTTGCATTAGCAAATTTTAGTATTACACGAATCAAATGATATTTACTTATTCACGTAATTAAGGGAATCTAGAAATTTGGCAGTTTAAGTCTGTTGTAATGTATCTCATTATCTACTCCATTTTAATCTTATAAAGGACTGTCGGAAATGCTAGAAACATGCTTTTGGTGTTTCAAATAGGCTGCAAACGTCTACCAAAAAAGTGACTATCTATCTGGAAACTTCGAGTTATGTTTGCCAGATCTTACTAAAGAGGCTTTATAGAAGGAGCATTTGCGAGAATAGGGCTGCCAGTGATATATTCAAAGTACACAACAGAAATCAAAGACATTCTTTAATTATATGCAAATAAGCTCATAGAAGAATATTTTAATATACAGAACTACAAAAGACGCATGTAATATGTCTAAACTATAGATAAATGCCGAATTTATAAATGAATTAAACAGTAACGAAAATGTCCAATTATCACTCGACACAAATTTCATTCACTGCGTCATCAATCTTACAATAAGAGGGTCATCTCAAAGTCTAAGTTGGAGACAAATATTCGACTCAACAAACACACTCTAATCGGATATTCTAAAATTAGTGACAGGGCGTCAAGCTACAATTTCAATCTAAAACTCAGTATTTAAACCACTTCATTTATTAGATTTTGAACCTAAAATTGTATGATACACCGCATAGAATCTTTTAATCTGACAAATTTGTTGATTCGCGGCCATAAGCAAACCCTGTTCCCCCTAATGCAACCTAGGTGCACTTCTTTACCTGGCTCACAAAACACCATCTGTTAGTACTTAAAAAAATTCTTGTTTGTTGTTTGCGTCTTTGAGAAACAAAAGGAAAATCTGTGGTAGTTTGTTTTGTTTGGACACACTGCGTCTTGGTCCTTTGTCTCTTATGTCTCTGGTTGCAGACTTGAGACCCCCACAGAACAAAAAGTGGTGGAATCCGCCTTGCCGGATCCTACAGGATCCAACTAATTTGTGGCGGTGCTGGAAGAATCCGGCAAGCGGATTCCAGCACTTTTTCCGTACACTTTTAGAGTATCCTGGAGGTTTTCATGCAATCCAAAAGTTCAATTTTGCAAGTTGGAAGTCTGAAGTCTGAAGTTTCCATGTCGTTACAGAGCGGGTGGCCATTATGATTTTCGAAATGGAAAATTGTGTCAAATCAGTTTGGCGAAATGTGCATGCGATGAACATTTGAGCGAATAGGTTGTCATCATCTTTGAGAATTGTTACTTTTTCTTGGTCTTTACCTTAATGTGTTGTTTCTTGAAAAGTAGTACATGATCTTGTACCTGATTTAGTGTGGTAAGACAATTAATGGTATTTCGTGGAAACGACAAAAGACGAATTACACCATTTCTACTAAACAGTCTTACAAAACAGAATTAATATGTTTCAAATGGACTGTATCAGAATTTAATGACCCACATGTAAAGATTCCCCAGAATTTCACTTTATATTGTATAGATACCAAACAGCATTACCGACATGACCGATTACATCTGGCATTTAGGCTTTTTCTTTTGGCCTATGGCAGTGTTTTTTTTTCTTGTAATGTGTGACCGCAAGTTATACTACTGTTAAAATAAATAAACATGATTTACATAAAGTTTGTTTACTAACATTTGAGTTATGATCATTAAAAGGTATAGGCGGCCATCTTGGACGCCATCTTGAAAAAAACACTTTATCGGGGGTCCAACTTTAGTAGGTTATTAAGTGCATTAAACCATACTGGAATCATTTGAGAAAATTTTTGTAGCAATTTTGTGGGGGTTAAACTGTATTTTGACCTGACTAATAAGGCATTAAAAGGCTTAAATGTGTACTTCCTTTCATTTAGTTCTTCTAGCTAGCTCCTGCATCTCCTTTCATCTTTCCCCCCTTTCAGCTTTTAAATCATGAAATCAATGTCAATGTAATCAAATAATACCATGTTTTAAAACAATGTAGATGAAATTATTAATAGTGGTTTCGATAGTTATTTGAAATAGCTGATTCTGATTTATGGGATATCCCCAAACCAACACATAGAGTTAACAGATAGTGAAATTACACAATAGACTCATTTGATGATGATGAGAATCTGTTATACTGACCGAGATACAATATAATATATACCCTTATCACAATGAATATATAATATGAATATTTTTGTTTACTAAGTCTCAATTACTCCCATATTGTTTACTTTACATACCGTAATTAATCTAGGGCCTATTATTGACATTGGCTTGCATCGGTATGCATAGAGTTACTTTATGACCTAAATCAAACCATACTGGTCGACCTCACATAGCTTACACACTAAACAGGTATCGTCATAGATATTATTAGACGCAGAATTGTCATGTGTCATCCCGACTCGGGAGGAATGACGGGCAAGGAATGACAATTTTACCATGCTTTTGTTATGGGAAATGGTCAAATGGCGACATTTCTTGTCCAGCATTTGTAATGGGACACAAATTTATCCCAAGAGAAGACATTTGACTGAAAATAAATATATAGTGCCTTGTCAGAACTTTTAACTGCCTGCACTTTTAATGTTTTAAGCGTTTTTACCAGATAGTATATTATAATGACAGTTGTTATATCCTGTTCAAAATCCACCTTCCGCCTTCTCGTGGTGAACGGAGCGAACAGATCAAATCAGGCTAACGGAAGTGGTGTGATGATGCTTTGAGAAGGGTTAAACGTGCGAGTGAGTAGGCTATAAGCTAGTTTCAGCGTTTGCGCAATATATATATATATACTATAATTGAGCAAAAGCAATGTTTAGGCGGCGCAAAAGTTATATGCATGTGTGCAAAAGTAATGTTACCGCCCGAACATGGGAGTATACGGGCTATTATCAGACGGATTTGAGAGGAAACCTCCTGACGATATGAGTTTGTATCCCGATAAATATACTATTTTGCAACTTTTATTCCTCAGAAAACTGTCTGTTTGTGACGTCATTTTTGTAAACATTTAGCAGTCTCTATACCAATTTTATTTAACTTGTGAATGATTTTTTATGAAACTCGTCCCAGTCAGGTGAAATTTTCTTTTATATACACATATACTCACAAATATTGCCATTTATGTGGCTGAATTACGTGTCTGTTTTCTGTTTTAACTTGATGTATCTGTTTTCAGTGGTACCTTGACATGTCTGTTTTCAGTGGTTACCTGACGTGTCTATTTTCAGGGTTACGGAACGTGTCTATTTTCAGGGTTAAGGAACGTGTCTATTTTCAGGATTACGGAAATATCTATTTTCAGTGGTTACAGAACGTGTCTATTTTCATTGGCTAATTGACGTGTCTGTTTTCAATGGTTACATGACGTGTCTGTTTTCAGTTTGAAATTGACATGTCTGTTTTAAGTTGTTACTGAACATGTCTGTTTTTAGTGGCTACTTGAAGTATCTCTTTTCAGTGGTTACTTGGCGTGTATTTTTTAAGTGGTAACTGAACATGTCTGTTTTAAGTGGTTACTGAAATGTCTGTTTTAAGTTGTTACTTGACGTGTCTGTTTTCAGTTGCTTCTTGACGTATCTGTTTTCAGTGGTTATTTAACGTGTCTGTTCTCAGTGGCTACTTGACTTGTATGTTTTCAGTGGCTACTTGACGTGTCTTGGTCCGGATGGCTCTGTCTATGATGAAACCAAATACACATGGCTGCAGTGCCGACAGGTAATGCACCACTTACAATTCACATTTCTCAGAGATAAAACACTTTATCTTAATATTTTACCCCGTATATTGAATTACAATATATTACGAATACCAAGGTTTGGATAAATGTCAATTTTGTATTATAAATAAAATCTGTTTTCAGGTCTGGATGTATGCACGACTTTACAATGAGCACGAGAGGTACAAAACACAAGAAATATTGGACGCTGCTTTGGAAGGTAAACATATCCTTTCATCCACCGATTTAAGTGAAATATATTAGTGATATTATATACTTAGTATTTACCTACAATATATTCTTCAACATTCTTCATTCCTCAAAATACCAATTATGGATAGGTAAGCTATTAACACAACTTCCGTAACAATTTCGGTAAACAAAAGGAATTAGACAGATTTATACTCATGTATGGTCTGTATTCACAATAGAACGGACAGGTTCGCACTCAAACGAGGTCTGTAAAAGGAAGTTAACCTAAAGGTTCATAACCAATGGGAATACAATAAACAGAAGATAAATTATGTTCCTTTTTCATGAAAAAGATTCAAGGTGTTACTTTTGTTTTGTATAAAAGTGTACTTCATTTAACGATAGTTTTTGTTGTGAGGTTTGTTGATTGTTGGAATGCAATATCATGGATAAGAAGCAAGCTGTAAGTCGTGATACATATTATCGTATCGCCACTCATATCGGGATCCGTATCGTATCGCAACTTAGGTCAGCACATTTTTTTTAATATATCGTTGGGACTAAAATGATAGTATCGTGACTTTAGTTTCTTATAGTTCAGTAATTCATTAAAACTATTCATCTCATTTAAAGTTGGCAAAGCATAATTTAACATTAATTAGTTGTTATATGAACAAATGTTTTTCTTTCATATTTCTGCTTGTGCTGTTCTTGTATACGCATCCGCGATTATGATTGTTTAAAGGTGCATCCATTGTGTTACATAAATTTTTATTTGGCTTTAATACGTTCCAACACACCATATGTGCTGTTTACAATACAAATAAATTCACTTAGCTTGCATATTTATCCCCAATCGCCAATCATATCATGATTACTATTTTACAATTAAAATCGAGTAACATCAGTGTGCATGTGTAGAAACCGTAAGTGAACGTCCTATTTACATGCACAGTAGTTATATGACCTATTGAACATTATAAACCCATATTTGTTATTTTGTCTGGTGTAAATAAGATTCCAATATTACGTTTGACTCATTGGCGCGCGCCACACGCGGTGCATTGTCCGGTTTTCGATCAGAAATCACTACTTTTACCTTCATATCGTCAATATACTATGTCGAGTACCATTAAAATGGCTGTATTCGGTAACAGTTGGTACTTCTCGATAAAATAAGACCATTTATAACGTTTGTCATATTTGACCCCAAACAACACAATGGATGTACCTTTAAGATAAATCTTACATAATTCCAGAAAATGCTTCCTTGTGTTTAATGTATTTGAATAAATTTCCAACAACCTTTAATGGAAATAAAACATAAATTATCTTCCTTCGCAGTTAATCATCTTTTAAACTATAAGTATATCGTAACTCTTAAATTGTATATTTGTCACCCAATACTATATACATGAACATGAGACTCAATTTGGACTCAAAACTTTCTGCAGATATACAATTGATACACATATAATAAATCATATCAATACTGTTGACGCGTGCGTGATAGACTGCACGTTTGCTTAGGGAACTTGAAAATGACACACATTGTCCCCGTGCATGTTTGAAACTATAGATGCACACATGTCATAGGAGAATAGATTATCATGTTTTGGATGACAGTTTGACAGCATATGATACACATCAACGCATATTTCTTCAAATATTTGCTTGTGAAAACTTACACATACGCACTTATCGTATTATATGGACTTTCAGGCTGAGTATGACCGTCCGATTGCAATTACCTAATTATAATATATTTCACTCATCAAAATAAAAAATAGAGCCATGGGCTATGTAGCTCATCAGGCTTTATATACATTAACTAATTCAAAATGTCAACTTCTAGGTGAGAGATATAACACATAGGAAGCACTTTAAATGGAGAAGATGAAATAGGTCTTCAGGTCCTTACCCCTCTGATATATCTTTGAGGCCAGAGATAAAATCCCCTACAATTCAATTTAATTCATTACTGTTGTTTCTTTTAAATTACCTCCCTTTAAATAGCACATACAATCTCTAGATGAAATAACTTTTCAGGTCATTACGTCTGTGACCTTTATTTGGGGTAGCAGGATCACGAAATGTACAATTTAGAATCCCCATTGGCCAAGGAGTCTGCACACAACTTTTCAGCTCTCTAGACCTATTGGAACCGGAGAAGAAGATGAAAATAAGTTTTTAAGCTTTTTAACCCCTGTGACCCAATTTGGGTCTCGGGGTCATGAAATCTACAATTTAGAACCCCATAAGCCGAGGGGTCTGCACACAAAATTTCAGCTCCCTAGGCCAAGTGGTTCTGGAGAAGAAGATGAAAATGCGAAAAGTTTACAGACGGTCGGACGGACGGACGGACACGGACGGACGCCGGACACCATGCCATAAGCCCATCGGGTCTTTCAGGCCAGATGAGCTAACATGAGGAGTAAAATTACTAAATGAAAAAAGCCAATGGGTATTTCACTCATCAAAATAAAAAGTGAGGAGTAAAATTACTAAATGAAAAAACTAAGAGTATTTTATACTTTCAACGTTTATTAACATTCAGTGTCTCGCAGGTGTTCATTTAGTCATTGGTCATTTGGCCAGTACATGTATATATTTATTTATACTACCGTCTAAAAAAAATAAAAAATGTTGAATATACTTCTAAATTGAATGAATCAACTTTCTGTTTCAGTCACTACAAAATGTAATAAAGAAAACCCCATAAAAATTATGAATTTAATAAATTAATAATTAATTGAACATTATTAGAGTGACAAACTTCATTCTTGAATAGTTCACTCCGCCCCCCCCCCCCCCCCCCCCCCCCCCCCCTTTTCAAATCCATGTATAAGATTTGGGTCCTGATCCCCCCCCCCCCCCCCCACCCCCCACTGAGTGGAATTTTTTTTTGTTGGGACCCCCCCCCCCCCCCCTTTCAAAAATCCTTGATCCGCCCTTGAAGTACATTAAATGTTTGAAGTTTTTTTTAAGCATGAAAGCTTCTTATTGCTACGGGCCAGAATTATAACACTATTTTGACAGTCACGCATGTAAACACAGTCATACTCGTATTCTGAGAGATTTGTGCGTATCTTTCACTCATTGATTTCATTTTCATGCGTATATCTGAATTATTCATGCGTATTCTACGCAAATACGCATCTTATCTGGACCCCTGCCAAAGTGAACCCAAATGTCCCCGTTTCCATACAGAAAAACCTGATAGACACATGTCCCCGCTTCCATGGTGTAAATGATACACACTATCCTCGTTTGCTTGTGAAAACTTACACATACGCACTTATCGTAGTACAATGGATTTTCAGGCTGAGTATGACCGTTAGATTGCAATAACTTCTTAAAGAGCCATCACGGATGTTAGTGTTTCAAATTTTTGGAAAATATACTTATAACGTCATTCGCCAGAGAATTTTTTTATCTACAACATGGCATATGTTAAATAATTTTCATATCACGACAATGTATTGCAATTTGGTTTCAAAAAGAAGTATCACTTCGACTAGCGCGCTACGGGTATGTGACGTATATAAACAGAGTCCCCTTTTTTGCGTAATACGTACTACACAAACAGCAAGCGCTTCCGAAGCGTGAAGGCTCGTCTCTAGCGCAAGTCGCCATAACAACCCATGTGCTGCACGTGCTTCACGCGTCGCTCTTGCAAAGTACCCTTGTCACACATTACTGAATGTGACGATTGCTTTACAAACTTTGTTTCTAAATGTCCTGAGAATATACAAATTATTTCCTGTTTAATGTTCTTTTTATTCAGATAAGACCAGCAAATTATGACAAATTTTTACTCTCATTAATTATAAAATTCAAGCAAAATACCTAGTTGGGTAAAACAATTATTCCAATATCTGTAGCAAATACATAATTAAATGAAATGTTAAATAAATAACCATCAAAAAATTATATATTTCGATTTCCTTCATTGCTCATATTTTGTTTTATTCTTTCGTGTCTTTGTTTACTGTGTGTGAGCTAGACCATAATGCTTTGCGCTTGAAAAAAATAGACTGGATCTATATTTAGACTGGAAAACACCTTTACTAATTAATGCAATTTTTCGGCTTATTTTAAGTTGGAAAAATTAGGGAAAAATTAAGTGTATTTATTTCACGGAGATAGATTTTTGGAGAAATTTTTATATTTTCATCAACATCCGTGATGGCTCTTTAAACACACACATGTATCGTTGTTTTGTATTCAAAAGTAAACCCAAATGTCCCCGTTAATACCTGTTACACACATGCTCCGAGTTCCATGGTGTAGATGATACACACTGTCCCCGTTTGCATACTGAAAAGCACCAGGCCTACCATACAAACGGCACACAAAGCTTCAAAACTGTACTACTATACCCTTAACCAGATCACAAATCCACAAAATAGTACAACAAACCTTCCTAATTTGGATTCAAATCCTCGAAAACTGAATTCATATCCTCGAAAACTGAATTCACATCCTCGAAAATTCATTTCATATCCTCGAAAACTCATTTCATATCCTCTAAAACGGGCGACAAATCGCTTGTGTGTGTGTGTGTGTGTGTGTGTGTGTGTGTGTGTGTGTGTGTGTGATAAGAAGTACTTATATTGTAAAAAGTATAGTACAATTGTGTCTACTTTTCCAGGAGCCAAGTTTATCGAGCAGCACGTTGTGGTTGATACATTGAGCAGAAAGTGCTGCCTCAGCATGACGAGGGACGGTCGACCAATCAAAATACAGCGTACAATCTTCTCGGAGTGCTTCTATGTTATGGCAATGTCGGAAATGGCTCGAGCTACGGGAAAAACCAAATATAATGTGAGACATTTCAATTGACATTAGTAGCACAGGTGATGGTAAAGTTTCTTAAAAATAATGTTGATAGTTTTTATGTAATCTATCATATGATATGTATTGTTTTATAATTTAAGCCCCACCCCATTTTAACAATCCATAGAGGATGAGCAGAAAGGATAACATGATGAGTCGTCAACGTAGCCGCCATTGTTATATGAAACAACACCAAGCTTAAATTATCTGATCATTTGTTGTCGATCTTGGCCATACAGAAAGTTTAAATTTTAAAAAGACATTTTACACAGTTTCCAAAAAATTAATCAATTCGGTTAGGGTAAAATGTGCCTTTGGTCCAAACATTATTAATGTTTTATCACATGGTATATCTTCGTGTGTAATTTAAAATGAACTTTTTTTTTATTTCTGATGATCAAAAGGGACTTGTAATAGATAATTAGGAATACAAATTTGGTTAATATGCTAATGATACTGAATTATATTTAGACGGCTCAGAAGATATTTTGCTATGGATAACTCCATTTGGGAATAAATATGTTTATGCCAGAGTTCAAGATCATTCCAGAATATGATGGTTTCACAACACTCCTAGTAAACATGACATATGCTCTCGGGAACATCCTTGCAAAAGCTACATAATGAGATTCCTCTTCAAAGCTACTATTTAGTATAAATAGCTCTTTGCAAGAACCTGTATTGGACATGTTGAAGTTCATAGAAGTTAAAAGTGTTGTACCAATTAAAAGCACAGTCACTAAATAGTATTTCCCATTTATTACAAACATCAAGTTTATCAATGGTAGAAATCAGCTTGTCATAAAATAATCTTGAACCTTTTGTATTCTTCAATATATTTCTCTGATAAACAAACATTGATGTACAAATTATAGGGGGAGATGATTCTTGCCTTTTTAATAGTATTTTTTCAGAACTCAGTCATATTGTGGAGTAAACAATTATAGTCTAATATTGTTCCTTTTATTTTGTATTTTACTATATTTCATCAAAAGACCCTAATCCATGTTCGCTACATAAATAATTAATGGTAAATATGTCTTTTACTGCCAAATGTCTTATAACGTTACATGGATTTTTATAATTATGATTTAACAGTTCTGCAAAAATATGATCAATTAGAACACCGTTAACATTTAACTTTTTACAATATTTTATTCCATGATTTAAAAACACCGTTCCAGAAAGGGTTTTCAATAGTTGATATCCTGGCTATATTTGCTCCATATTTGAAAATTTTGTTGAAAGAGATATTGCAGGGATCACTGTCAGATGATTTTTAATATACAGTCTTAGAGTGGATTAATTTAAAGCTTCAATAAATGCTTGTATATCTTTCATACCCCATCTTATCCTTTTTATCATTCCAAAATGAAAGTTAAGAATGTCATTTCTAAGGTTTTAATGTTTCTACGACTGTAACTTTTCCAATCAAGGTTAAATTCCTTTTTCTTCAAACTGCTAATAGTCTCTTTATTTCTTCCAGCCTTTTCTGGTATTGATTACCCATAGATCATTAAGGTTTGGGGTAAATTTTATTCCCAACATGATCAAATTCTGATATGCCATTCGATTTTCAAATGTGTACACAATGATTGTATTCTGCCAGCCATAGAGCCAATCCATATTGCCTTGGTCTTGTCTATATTCTGACATCTTATAAAATGTATTGATTGTTTTAATAGCTGCGCATAGACGATAGTGCGATCAAGAAAAGGCTCTGTATCATCAGCATATTGCCATAACTTGTATCATTTACCATCCACAACAATGTCTTTAATTGTATCATTATTTCTTATCATGCACCCAGGTATTTCCGTTACATAGAGGTATAGATATGGCGATAAGAGATGCCCTTGTCTACAGCCCCTTTCATTTTCAAAGAATTCGGATAAATGGCCTTTCTGTATAACATATGTTAGTATGTTAATCCAGCGTATAACTTAATTAGAATGAGCATAATGTCATACAGTAGTCTTATCACTAATTGTTCTACCTGGGATGAAGCCCGTTAGATTTTTATGTATAAGTAAATCTAAAGTTTTCTTTAAATAATTTGTAATAAATGAACTAATATAATTATTTTAAGAACAGTATTTAGAAGGGTGATTGGTCTCCAATATTTTAAAGTTCTATCTTTATATACCTTTGGTGTGCATGGTATAACTCCTCTCTTCATTGTCAAAGACAGTTCATTCTCAATTGAGATATCTTTTACAAATCTGAAAATCCAAATTTTAAGGTCTTTCCAGAACAAATTAAAGAAATCAATAGGAAATCCATGTATTCTGGAATGTTATTATTTTTCACGCGCGTGTGAGATTTCATCCATATCAACATCTTTTTTTAGGTCTTCTTTTAATTCTTCATTCAGTGATAGAGTTTTAATATTTTCTTCAAGGTCGTCATTTGATGATGATAGTTTCTTGTAAAATGACGGAGGGCATCCCCGATCTGCCCATCAAACAAGGTCGAAGAGGAGGGAGGAACAGTCCTTAGACTGATCTCTGCCGGCAGGTCCGTCCTCGACAAAAACATGTCGCACCTGATGTTCGTAAGCCCAGGCGAGATGCGCGCAGCACTACGCATAACCTGAGTCACTCTCCCCGTCTACGAACCAAACCCACGGTAAAGGCCTTTGGCCCCATCCTCAATTCCCGCCTGCTTGGCAAACGCCGTCATGGCTTGACAGGCGTGGGCAATGGAGTCGGCCATGACCAGAATGATTCTGGCCTCCTTGTCCAGATTTATGAAATGGTTGTCCGATCCCGCATGATGTACAATGGGAGCAGCCACCCGACGTATGTTGGCATCTAACGCGAAGGCGGTCTGTCAAGAGTAACAGAGGCATCAGACGGCCAGGTGCGGCAGAAGTTATGTTGAAGCCAAGTCCTTGGCAATGTTAAGAAAGAGCCGTTGCAGCTTAAGCAACTGGTGTGAGTTACGTCCTCCTCACAGAAGGTCTCCATCCTTTCTAGCGAGGGAGAGTCTTCAACCTCCTGAAGGAAGGACCCTGACCACTCCGCAATGTCCGACACCTGTTCAAACGCATCCGGTAATGTCCGCGGACACATCCGCAATGATCAGAATTATAGGAGGCCTGGAGGGATCAATGAAATTGTCCCCCGCCTCACTCCGCCCCGTGGAAGCGGGAGACGAAGCAGCGGAAGGCCCAGAAGTCACACAACGTTTTGTAGTTTACGGTGTGAGACTTTCTCCGAGTACTGCGGTCGGGCAACCCCGACCCTGAAGTCCGCCTAGCCAGGTGAGTGATGATACCATACCCTTGACGGAGCCCAGAATGGACTCTGTCAGAACCTTTCGTTAAACCTCGAGAACGGAGAGCGAGAGTACTTCTTCTCCTTCTTTTTGGAGCCTGACGACCAAGAACGGTGGCCGCCAGACGTGGGAGAGAGAACAGGTGTTAGCTCGCCGCCTAACAGAGGTGACCGCTCCCTCTCCCTCTCTCTTTCATGTAAGGCAAATCCTGATGCGCCGGCGTGGGGGGGGGGGGGGGGGGGGGGGGGAAGGGAGGAGTCAAACTCTGTAGTGTCCTCTGCAGGAACGAGCCTCAAGCACCTTGTGCTGTCCTCATCCGTACACGTCATCGTTTAAAAAAAGAGAGCGGCGAAGGCCTAACGCTAAGTAGAAGGCGTCGTCTCAAACACTGTAGGAGGTAGGCGGAGACGACTGAGGAGTCAAACTCTGTAGTGTCCTCTGCAGGAACGAACCTCAAGCACCTTGTGCTGTCCTCATCCGTACACGTCATCGTTTAAAAAAAGAGAGCGGCGAAGGCCTTACGCTAAGTAGAAGGCGTCGTCTCAAACACTGTAGGAGGTAGGCGGAGACGACTGAGGAGTCAAACTCTGTAGTGTCCTCTGCAGGAACGAACCTCAAGCACCTTGTGCTGTCCTCATCCGTACACGTCATCGTTTAAAAAAAGAGAGCGGCGAAGGCCTTACGCTAAGTAGAAGGCGTCGTCTCAAACACTGTAGGAGGTAGGCGGAGACGACTGAGCAACTGATTGTCGAAAGGAGAGAGGCAGTCTTGATGACTCCCTAAAATCTAAAGATGCTACCAGCGGGTTGCGTTAGTCTTCTATCATATAGTTGGAATTTGCTTATTTGGTCGAAAAATGAAATGTTAAATATTAAAGGTTTAATGTAAAATAAAAAGGGATATTTCTTGGTTAAGCGAGTGAGAGATACTGGCACGACTTTGAGTATCAGAGAACACCATACCATTGACTGTAGAAATCATTTATGACGATAAATAAGGATGGAAGATGACAGGTTACGAGATAGTAGTGGGCAAAATTGTATGTCTTCGCAAATTATGCAGATTTTTCAGAGAATTAACCCATCATACGTGGTATACAAAGATGTTTGTGGGACATGCTAACTGTTAGAAAATTGAATATTGTTCTGTGTAAATGAATATGTGTTAGTATGTGTTATATGTTGCAATAGAATGTAGAAGAAAAATGCATCTCTATAGGTAAAAATGGAAAATGAATGGTTACCAGGAAAAGGGTTAACCTAGAAAACGAGAAATGTTAAAACTAGCGACTTCGAATGTGCGAGGAGATTTCGGGCAATGATTTTGATTGAAGTCGGACCAACCGTAGGTCCTCTTAGGTAGACATGACTCCCTGGTCTTTGTAACATCTAAAGACCACGAGTCCAGACCATTTGTTTTTTAGAAGTGAAGGAATACAAGATTGAGATTGCTACAACACGTGCTGTGTTATTTCTTCCGTTTTGAAGACTTGACATTAAGAATTGAACTTTTAGTGATAGAGCTACATCCCTCAGTCAGCTCTACATCAGACTGTCGAGTATACTGATCTTCAACACTCGACCAACAACATCACACAAAAGCAACAATACGACACTTCCCAACCCAAACAACAGCCCGTGCACGATGTTGAAATAGACACTATCACAGTCCACACAGCAAGTGTGTTGACCTAGTTAGCTCACTCCAGTGAACTCCGATACTGCAAAGAGGACACAAAAGAAACTCTCTCTAAACAGTGTCAAATGGTAAGAGAGAGCCCAACAAAAAGAATACTCTTAACAATTAGAATATTACGGAAGCGTATTAGTGTCACGATGAAAAAAAAATTGTGATACTATCTCCTACGTAGGACTTAGTATCTCCTACGTAGGACTTAGTATCTCCTACGTAGGAGATATTATCTCCTACGTAGGACTTAGTATCTCCTACGTAGGAGATAGTATCTCCTACGTAGGAGATAGTATCTCCTACGTAGGACTTAGTATCTCCTACGTAGGACATAGTATCTCCTACGTAGGACTTAGTATCTCCTACGTAGGAGATAGTATCTCCTACGTAGGAGATAACATCTATAATGCCTGGACCACTTTATCACATCTAGCGTTTTTCAGAATTGTATTAAACACATGTATACGCCTATAGTGTATGTACACTCTCGTGTACATTGCATACATACATTTGTCCATACATACATACATTTACATTTGATCTTAAACTGTCATATATACAGGTAAACACAATGTTCAGGAATGATGTGTTATAAATTATGATATACACAAATTAATAATTAGAAAAAGATACATGATTAACTTGAAAAATTATAAGTTAGGTTACAATTAGCGACATTATTTTAAAACACTTATAATTACGTCACAGAACAAGGCTAGCCTTCTTAGTGTACCTATCTTTTTACTGGTAAATAATTTCTTCATTTTAAGAAAATTTGGTCTGGTATAAAAATAGGGCTTTAGATATTTAATTCGTATATTTGTAAAATGGGAACAGATAAATAAATAATGAAACTCATCACCAATGTCATTACAATTACACAGTTTGCAAGTTCTATCATGCTTTTGGATATTATTTCAGCGGCCTGTTTCAATTGGTAAGTTAAGGTTAGCTGTTATAAAATATAGTAATGCTCTTGAAAGTTTATCATCTAAAATATCCAAATATCTACTAAACCTTAAATCTACATGAGATAAGGAGCTATAAATAATACCTTTTGATGATTGATCGACCACAGGAAACCAGACTCGCTTAAAAGAATCTTCCAGCTTAATTTTTACTAAATATTTCAGTTTACTGAGATCTTCGAAGTTTTGAAAATGCCCAATATAACGTAGGTCAATTTCGTCAAAAATGTTTTTAATATTCATAATCCATTTATGCTTACTTTACCATGAAGAGTATTGTTAAAAAGCAATTTTAGAAGGATTAAGGCTAATTTAGAAGTTTTTCCAGTCAAAATGAAACTTCTTAATTTAATATTAATTGCAAGTGGATATCTACCAAATTCCCCGTAAACCATAAAAGTTTGGGTACTTTTCCTTAAGGGCACTAATAGCTTAAGAACATTTATGTGTACCTTTTCAAGTGATGTTACATTGTCAAATACCCAATCCTTACAGCCATACAACAGAATAGGCAATACCATGGAATCAAATAAACACAGTTGTAATTCATACGTTAGACGGAGTTTTCGGCCCTTGCTGAGAAAAAAATACATTGCTTTTGTATCGAGCCCCTAAGGTGACATTTCAATATGTTTACAGTAGAACATGTTCAAGAACCTGTGGACTCGTTGTAGAGCAAATGAATGCGTTCTTCAAAATGTGTTGTGAATGTTGAAACAGAACATGTAATTTTTGTGTTGATGTTGTGGTTAATACAAAACTT